>JALAZF010000721.1:1800000-2234196 GCA_022829125.1 Lathyrus tuberosus
TGAAAATACTCAGCACGACGATGAATTCGCAACGTTTGAAGGACTAGAATTCATTAACTATGCTTTTCCCGAGGTCAACGTCATCGAGAGAGATGACTTCTCCAGTTCCAAAGAAGTGTGGGACACCTTGGGACAACCAAGTGGAAAATACGACTATATGGTCAAGTAAACCGCTCCTGAAAGCTCTCGTATCAGGCTCGAAGACATCCAACCAACTGGATGGGAAGATACAGCTGAGAGTACAAATGTTATACAAAATACAACAGAGGAATCCTCCTACGACAACTCTGCTTGGGAGACAAACTCCAATGATCCTGCTCCACCAGAAATCAGTGTCATTTCTGAAGACAAATCAAGGAAGGTACCAGACTTTGTGATCCACCGAGGAGTTCGCCGCCAATGGGCTGTGTCGCTCCCAGGATTTTCATCCAGGTACAAACGCGAGAGTGGCGCGGAAAAACAGAGTCGCCAGCCGTGTAAATTTATCCCAAGAGAGGGAAAGGGAACACCGCATAAACCTGAGGAAGGGGGAAAGGAATGGTCATCGCAACCATAACCTGGGTTCGGGAGTCGGTTACGGGAGGGGAAGGTGCTAGCACCCCACGCGTCCATCGTACTCGATGGGATCGACGCTTGTTGTCTATTCTAAGGGTGAGTTATACTATCATCTAGGGCTGTACTAAAACAGAGAGGGAAAGACAAAGACCGACTCGGTAGGACGTCGACGTCCTAGGCCTACGTACCCCCCTTGTGCAATGGGGAATTCAGAGTCAACGTAGTTCGGACCAAGTTCTTTTTGTGTTTTTTATGAGCAACGTTAAGTTCGCATCCGGCAGTTAGGGTCGATGCCTGTTTGCGACTCAGACGGAAAGTAACGTTCCCTTTTTGAAAATAGCCTTTAAGTTGAAGGTCCTGAAGGACAAAAAGGTTTGAAGTTGGTTTGTGTTTTTTAGGACAGAAGTGGCTTAAGTGAGTTCCTAAGCTGCATTGTGCCAAAGTCTAGGGCACGGGGGCGAATACTTAACGCATCGTCCCAAGACAGGACGCTCGCTAAGCACTCTAGAAAGATGAGAGGAAGCCCCTCATCTCTCACTCCCCATACTTAAGGCTCGTGCACAATACACCTTATTATTATTAAGTGTTTTAAAGAAATTTGAGATGAGAAGAGAGAAGACACAAGGGTAACTCTAAGGGAACTAAGAGTCCTAATGTTATCATGCATGGGTGACCTACGGTTAGTGAGGTTCAACCTAAACCCTAAAGAATAAAGATAGGAGAGAAAACGGTAAGGGTAACCATGGATGCTTATCCATACCCTTAAGGAACTTACCTTGATCCTGCATAAAAGGTTAGTGAGAAAATAAAAGGAATGAGGTGAATGACACTCAAGCAAGGGCATACAATAATGAGCATAATCCAATCATGAACTTAGAAATCAAAGGAGCACCCCTAAAGCGAATGGCTCAAGTGCCTTTCAAACAAGGTAATTGGATAGGATCAAAAGTGTGCACACAAGAGAACCTCAAAAGAAAGCAAATCAAATAATTGGTAAAGTGATTCCTAAAAATCCCAAATTAATCATTGAGGTTCCTCAACCAGAGGCAAACAACCTATAAAAAACCCCTGCAAAAATTCAAAGTGTTAGCCACTCAAATGATCATACAAAATCCAAGTAAGGGAGAGGGTTCAATGTGCCAAAGAGAAGGACCTAAATGCAATGTAAAATAAATTTAAAAATGAAATAAAAATATTTTTATGCAATTTAGAATGTTGATGACCGAATACAAAAAGAACGGATCAAAAATGTTTTATAGATGAGGAGAACGAAAATAAAGAAATTTATGCATGCATGAGATGTGTAATTAAAAAGGAGTTGAATTAAACAATTAATTAAAATGATAAAAATAAAATTAAAATAAAAAATAAAATTTGTAAAAATTTTATAAATGAATAAAGATGATGTATGATTTTTTTAGGATTTTTTAAATGCAATTAACTAATATTAATAATTAAAATATGAAAATGTTATGAATTAAATAAAATAAAACATGAAAATAGTATGGGGGGTGCAAACAGCAAGGAAAATTAAGAGGAAGTTGAATGGGCCTGCGTGATGGGGGCGCGAATAGCAAGCCCAGCGCCATGCTCCAGCAGAAAATAAAAAAATAAAAAGAAAAACGCAGGGGGGTGTGATTAGTAATGAAAGTACGTTAGAATTGTGGTTGGGCCGGAGACGGGGGTGCGTATAGCAGTCCGCCCATCATTAATAAAAAAACAAAAAAGTAAGGGTGGTCTTACCATGCTCCAGCCATGTGCCCCGCACATGGCTTCATTAATGTGTTGGCAAAAACTTGGCCGTATGATCAAAATAAAAAGGAAACAAGAGGCCGTGATTACTGGATGTATGGTGGACTCCATGGAACGAGAAACACACAATCATTAAAATAAAAACATAAAATCAGTGACATGTGGCGTGCTCATGGACGTTGGATTAAGGAGATCAACGGCTAAAACATCATCTTCTTCCCTTGAACCCTTGGCCGGCCGGCCACCACACCTCGTTGGCCGCCACCTGCAACCACCCAACCTGCCCAGAAAATGCGTATGGGTACACTATCCGACCCAGAATTTCGCGAGGAATCCAAATATGGCCTTAAAAATCACAAATTATTAGTGTATAATAAAAAACGCATGGAATTATGTTAGGGCATCAAACTTTAAATCATCATAGCAAGCCATACAGATACCCATAATTAAAAATAATTATATCAGAACGATCAGTGATGAAAACACAACAATATTCACGTAAAAAATTGGAGTTTTAGGATCCTTCAAAATCCTTCAAACCGGAGATGGCATACCTTCAAACTTTGCTTTTGGCTGCGAATGGAGGTTGATCTGCACTCTATGGACTACCAAGAGAAGCTTTGTGGAAGAATTCTGGGAAAACTCCTTGTGGATCGTGAGTTGTGGTGAGAAATCCTTTTTTAGGGTTTTCTTGAGAACTCCTCCAATTTCACGTGCATGAACCCTAACCAGTGCATCTTTAGGTTTAAATAAGCTAGGGTTATCCTTCTGATGATGAGTTGGGCCTGGATAATCCATGTTTAATGATTTTTGAATTATTTCATTTAATATTGAATTTTAACTAATTAAATCCAATAAAAAATAAAATAAAATGAGGAAAAATCAAATATATGCTCTTTGGGTCGTGCATGGTTTCATGTTTGAGTTTGGTTTAAGAAACTTATGGCCCATTTGTCAAAATTTGGATTTTAGGCATAGTTTGCTTTGTGCACTTCCTCAAAATTGCCCAAATTTGACTAAGCATAACTCCTTCAATTTTTAGCTCCTTAATGTAAACTAATACTTTTTAGAAACCTCAAGATGTCCTCTAACCAAAATTTTTGGTCCCATGTCAATTTGATCTTCCATGTTCAAGTTATGAGCTTTTGAAAAAGGTTGACTTTTGTTGACTTCCAAAATTACCTATAATGTCTTGGCTCATATCTCCCGAATGAAGCATTTCTGGACTTGGCTCGTGAGACACAAAGTTGTAGGGAATTAAATTTCCTTCAAGATGGGCTTTGGTTGAGGAATTTTTTATGAAGTATATGGAAGTTAGGCCTGGTCAAACTACAGTTGACTTTTCCTACAAAAAACCCTAATTTAGTAACTCCTGATTCTTGATGATTCTGAGGTTTCCTTGATGAATCATGATCAACCCTTGATCAAATGATGAATTTCACCCCATAATCTTGATGTTGACCAAAAATCTTGAGGTTTGACTTTGTGTTGACCACAGTTGACTTTTTGACCAAGTTAACTGATTTTCAATCCATTGGCCAATTGAACTTCTCCTGAATCAAACTGATGGACAATCCTCCACTCCTAGATACTTAGGGACCCAAGGAATACCATGGACTCAAGTCTTGCCCTAAAAAAATCAGAAATAAACTGACTTTATAGGGAACCCTAGTTTTGGTAGCCTCCGTCTAGGAGGAAATAACACAGTCTCCAAATCCAAATTCCTCTGAATATGATGTGTATCCTCTCCAACAAAGATAAGATATGCCATTTGGTGATGATAAAAACCCAAGGAGCTTGCCCATTGGAGCAATAAACCCAAGAATCTCAAAACCCTAATTCATGCACTGGTTAGGAGGGAGTAATCCACTTGAGATCCCTTGCCACCTGTGAACCCCTGATGATGTAGTGGACCAGATAGGACTTTCTTGAACTGTCTCAAGCACCTTGACCCCATGCTAATGATATGCATACATGATAATGCAAAAATGAAATGAACATAAGCCAGTTAGTAAAAAAGTAAGGAGGGCAAATTTTGGGGTGCAACAGCTGCCCCT
Source organism: Lathyrus tuberosus (assembly GCA_022829125.1). NCBI lineage: Eukaryota > Viridiplantae > Streptophyta > Magnoliopsida > Fabales > Fabaceae > Lathyrus > Lathyrus tuberosus. The sequence continues at coordinate 1,804,365 of JALAZF010000721.1, forward strand.
ATTCAATCAACTTAGTCCTGAGGGTTTGATAGAGACAGCTTTCAGATAATCAGGATGCACAGAGATTGAATACTGACGAACCCAGAAATTTGCAATCCTTCACTGGAGAATTAGCTATAAATGCTGCTATGTTGGGGATAAAACGAAACAAACTTTCCGAAGTTATGTCATCTCTGCTGATAAAGAGAACCGACGAAGTAAATCTCCAAAAGATTGCTGTCCTCTGCTGATAAAGAGAATCTAGCAAAATAAATGCCATCCCTGCTGACAAAGGGAAACTGACGAAAGAAAATCTTCAAAAGATTGTTGTTCTCTGTTGATAAAGAGAATCTAGCAAAATAGGTGCCATCCCTGCTGACAAAGGGAAACTGACTACAGTAGATCTCCAAAAGATTGATGTCCTCTGCTGATAAAGAGAATCTAGCAAAATAGGTGCCATCCCTGCTGACAAAGGGAAACTGACGAAAGAAAATCTTCCAAAGATTGCTGTTCTCTGTTGATAAAGAAAATCTAGCAAAAGAAAATCTTCAAAACATCGCTGTCCTCTGCTGATAAAGAGAATCTAGCAACATAGATGCCATCCCTGCTGATAAAGGGAAACTGACGAAAGAAAATCTTCAAGACATTGCTGTTCTCTGCTGATAAAGAGAATCTAGCAAACTAAATGACATCCCTGCTGACAAAGGGAAACTGACGAAAGAAAATCTTCAAAACATTGCCGTCCTCTGCTGATAAAGAGGATCTGACGAAAGAAAATCTTCAAAACATTGTCGTCCTCTGCTGATAAAGAAAATCTAGCAACATAAATACCATCCCTGCTGACAAAGGGAAACTGACGAAGGAAAATCTTCCAAAAGATTGCTGTCCTCTGCTGATAAAGAGAATCTAGCAAAATAAATGCCATCCCTGCTGATAAAGGGAAACTGACGAAAGAAAATCTTCAAAAGATTGCTGTTCTCTGCTGATAAAGAGAATCTAGCAACATAAATGCCATCTTCACTGGGGATAACGTGAAACAAAACTCTTCAGAATTATTCCATCTCTGCTGTGAAAGAGAACTGGGTTTCGCGAAATAAGTCAGACGAGAACTGACTACCAGCCGAGAACTGGATTTTACCAAATAAGTCAGACGGGAACTGACTACCAGGCGAGAACTGGGTTTTACCAAATAAGTCAGACGAGAACTGACTACCAGACGGGAACTGGATTTTTCCAAATAAGTCAGACGAGAACTGGATTTTACCAACTAAGTCAGACGAGAACTGACTACCAGGCGAGAACTGGGTTTTACCAAATAAGTCAGATGAGAACTGACTACCAGACGAGAACTGGGTTTTAACGACTAAGTCAGACGAGAACTGACTACCAGACGAGAACTGGGTTTCACGAGAGAGAAATGCCAAACAAAGGCAAATTCCTAACGGACTCACAATCTACAGATAAGACGACTCCGCTGGGGAAAGGAGAAATCTAAATAAAAGACTCTGCCGGGGAGCGCAAGTTTGAGGAACGCGTCCCTTCAAAATCTCCTGAGTTACGCCATCTCTGCCGAGAAAGAGAACTGGCAAAGAAAGTATCAAACCTGGCTTATGCTTCAAATGCTAATGTTTGAATTTTGCCGTAATGCTCCACACGAAGTGGAAATGCTACGCGTTTGAGGATGCAATGCAAATGCTTATGATATGCAAAAAGGGTCCCTCCAGCAAAATAAACGCCGGAGAGAAAAGTCCAATTCAGCTGGGGATGATAAAAATAAATTGTCCTCTGAATCTAGGAACTCTGTTGAGAAGGGTCATACTGATCGACTCTTCGGATCAATTACTTCTGCTGGGGGATGAAATCCCTAAAGAACATCCGCTCTACTGGGGATTATACATAACTCTTTGAAAAAGGAGGCCACGGCCTGAATCAGAAGAGTGTCAAATGTCTCTTGGATTTAAAACCTGCTGGGGATGTCAACCACCGTTGAACAAACTGCTGCGAGGATTACCACCAAACTTTGCTTGGGGGAACTGTAGATGCTGACATCCATCCTGCTAGCGGATAACATCAAGCTTACTCATCTGTTGGGGATCAGATCGCACCGTTGCTGCTGAGAAAAACATTTCCTGACTGGCTGAGGAAAATAAGTGTTCAGACTCTGTGGGGAAGATAACTCCTTTGTCCCAAGAAGATGTTCTGTAAGTCCCTTGCTGGAGAAACAACAACCTGCTGAGGAGAATGAAGTTTCAATATTGAGGGGAGTAGCTCTACTGGGGAAAACAAATTTGTTACCCTGCAGACATATGGTAAACTGAACCGTCTCTATGTTCATAATCGACCCTTTGAACTCTCCATTTGCCCCAGACCACCAGGTCTAAAGGAAGAAATCATCTCAAGAGGGTTTTATAGAAGATCGGGCATTCACACCGCCCCAGGGTCTTCAAACTCTTATATAGATTTATCGGATCTCGACTTAATTGCCCCGGACTGCGTGATCTTTGAAGGAATTTTCCTCGAGAGGACTCGTAATGGCTTGAAAATACCCTACCCCAGTATTCTGAACTTTAAAGAGGTGTTTTCAATTAACCGTCTTCAGGAGTGGACAACTTCTTACGCTCCAGAGGTGGCCTACCCCAAGTCTTGAAGAAACCTTGCCCCTGACTGATCTTACAGAGATTTGTCAAATCGACCTGATTGCCCCTGTTCGGCTGCTTTAGGGAGAGTTTTCAACGTGACTGCTCCAGATTGGCTGCATCTTATCACCATTTATCGGGAACCTCCGGGCTGCGCACAGTCTCTTGGCCACATACCCCTTGATATGACTATCCTTCGGAGTTTTCACCATCTCCACTTGGCGTGATCGAGCTTCTCAACTGATGTTCATCATGTAAGCTTCTTTGATGTCAAACACATGCAAGCAGAAAATGCATATTATGAGAATGACAATTCTAATGCAACACTCGTGTTAACCCGAAGTTTTATTGAAAATGTGTCGCCAAGCCTTACGAACAACACAATAGCCGGGATGCGACATTTATTTTTGAATGGAAAACAATACGCACATGCAATACCAACAAAAATCTTACTATCACAACTCATAGGAGTCAGGAACGATATCCTGTTGAAGTACGCTTTCGGAATAAACCCTGTTTTAATTAGGATTTTTAAAGGTTGTAACGTGGTTTGGTTCACGGTTTCAGAAAAAAAGGATTTATGGCTCAAAATTTATCGGTGCCCACCCACTCTTCGTGATGTTCTCCAGTCCTATGTTCAGCTAATTTGACGCAAACGCTCACCTTTCAAACGGTTCATGATCTTTGAGGAACCCGTGCAACTGATGGTTTGACACCTAAGGAGGTTTTGGAGTAACAGTCACCCTTTTTTATCTTTTGTGTCCAGTGCCACATGAATTTGTTCTTGTAATCCTTTTAGCTTTTCGCTTCTCATTCTTTTGCTTTCTTGATCCCTAATTTTTGCCTGGATTGCCTCTTCTGAGTTTTTCGATTTTGAAGTCCAGCGGGATGCCCTAACTTTTGCCTAAGTCGCTTGTTTTCAAATTTTGGACTTAGCAGGCTTTCTTTCTTTTATTCATTTTTTTTAACAAAGCGTGTGACACTGGTTGTCTTACTTATTTGAAAAGGTTGTGACATCTCACTCCTTGATTATTGATAGATAACCATTGTGGTTTCACATCTCTTGACCTCTTGACGGTGGGATAGAAGGTAATGGATCCTCAGATGCACACTCTCCTTGAAATTTGAACGCTCGGTCAAACTCACTGACGCCTACCCTGCCCCTGGGTTAAGTATGAGGGTTTTTTCAAACGAAAGAAACTCCTACTTCAAGGCTCAAAGGGGTTAACGAGGGTCTATCTCCCTTATATCTCCAGTGTTTGGGGATTTGAAACAATGCTTGTACATCCTTAACAGGGTTTTATCCAAAAGCATACCATTAGAAGTTTGCGTTCTTACTTCGTCATCCTCCCTCAAAGAGTTTAAGCAAGAAAGTTGGTATTGCAATGCATATAAACATGATATGAGTGCATAAAAGTAACATACTTCAGGAACAACACGTTTATTGTATTAAAATCAGCATTCAAAACACAAACACGTTTTTACATGCAAACACTGTTTGAACAAACAAATGAAAGCTACATATGAAAATGCAGTAAAGGAAGCTGATGATTGCCATTGAGGAGACTTGACTCTGTCTGGACTGGTTTCTTCTGATGATGTCCTTTGAAGTCTTTAAGCAGATGAGAGGTCGACATGCACAACCAAGTCTCCTTCTGGAAATGATATGTACCCTTTGTCAATCAATTGTTGCACTTTGGCTTGGAAGGCTTTGCAATCTTCGGTTGAGTGTCCCATAGATCCTCCATGATATCCGCATTGCACATGGGGATTGTACCCCGGAGGGTATGGTTCTGGAACAGGCTTCAAAGTCTTGGGCTCCACCAATGAATTTTGAACCAGGTGTGGCAAGAGTTGACTGTACGACATGGGAACTGGATGAAGAGGAGCATTCCTTCTTTCCAAGTTATTGCGAGGCCTATGCTGATTCTGACGCCGATACTTCTGTTGTTGAGGAGCATAAGGCTGCTGGTACTGAACGACATTGGTCTCTCCTTCTTCTCCCCTGTAACGTTTCTTCGTAGTTTCGGAATAACCGGGAGTAACTTGAATCTTTCCCATTTTGATACCACTTTCGACCATTTCTCCTACTAAGATGAGATCAGCAAACTTTCCAGTCATACACGGTACCAGCTTTTCATAGTAATGGCCTTGCAAGATGGCCATAAACATACCTATCATTTCACGTTCCAGCATGGGAGGCTGGACCCTTGCTACCAATTCACGCCACCTCTGGGCATACTCCTTGAAACTCTCATTGTCCTTCTGTGATAAGTTCTACAGCTGTGTTCTGTTAGGAGCCATGTCAGTGTTATATTGATAGTGTCTAATGAATGCCCCCGCCAGATCCCTCCAACTACGCACATCCTTCCTTTCCAGTTGCATGTACCACTCCAGGGATGCCCCAGATAGGCTATCCTGGAAGCAGTGCATCATCCGCTTTTCATTCTTTGCATGCGCAGCCATTTTGCTTGCATATGCCCTCACATGGGTCCTCAGACAAGTCATACCATTATACCTCTCAAAAGTGGGAGTCTGAAACTTGTGCGGAATAACAACGCCTGGAACCAGCCCCAAATCTTCTAGATCCATTCCCACAGAGTCCTGATTCACAACACCCCTTAGTTGTTCCTCAATCAACCGGATCCTCTGATCCTGGTCAGTCTGGGGACCAGCATCCCCACCTGGCAGAGAAAATACATCATCCTGAACATCATTATACTGACGACCCTGAACTGCGCCAGTACCAGTACCACCTCCCCCAGCATTTTCAGCTCCGCCCAGAGGAATCACAACAGCAAAAACAGGAACACCTCTGCCAGTAGGACCATTCTGACCATTACCAGTAACACCAGTCTGAAGTCCTCCATGAAGGGGACCGTCATCATCAACCCTCGTAATCAGTGGCTGAACGAGAGTTCTCAACTGTTCTTGTCCCTGAGCAACCCCTTGCATTAATTCCATGAATTGGTTGATGCGAGTCCGCATCTCAATGATCTCATTCTGTATCTGATCCATGAGTCTCTTCCGATTCTGCTTAGTAGGATACCGGTGAATACGCTGATCTGCAATTCCGAGACAAGAACAAGATAAGAATAACGGAGATAAACACCTGTCATGCAAAATGATTATGCAAAATGATTATGAATATGCAAATGCAAATGGACATGTTTGAAAATTCATAGGGCGATCCACCCCTTGATTCCGATTTAATAACAAGATATAATGGAACTTCTGCTCATATATTAAGAAAACCAGAGAAAAGCCAAATGCCAACAATCACAAATCCGAGATAACGAGTCTGAATATAGGTCCCAACCAACAAGCCTGGTGGTGATCCACATATAATGAAAGAAAACAGAAAACTATGGCATATCATCAAAGTTCACAAGTGTCAATCCCCCCCATCCATTATGCTTTCTGCACCAGTCTTGAATCTCCTTGAACAGTTTTCTGGTATCGGGATGCTTTGGCCTCTGAATTAGCCCTTGAATGAGAAGGTCTCTCCTGTGTATGATCCCATCCAAGTATCGGCAATGTAACTCCCAAGCGTCTTCTCCCAAAACACCATCCATGCTAGGACCCTCATGTCTAGGTTTCTTCACTTCAGCTTGGACTTTCAGTTCTTCTATGGAGGCTATGGCTTCCTTGAGTCGACCTTCGACTACTTGTCTCTTGAACATCCCTGATAAGATCTCGGCGTCTTTCTTCTTGAGCGTCGACTTCAACTGATCAATCTTAGCTATGTAGTCGTCTTCCTTTCTCTTGTTCTCAGCCATGGCAGTTTCTTGGTGATCATTGAACCTGTGAATCTTCAACAAAGCCTTGCCTAATTCCTCCTCCTTGGACCTGAGAACGCTACTGATACCATCCAAAGCTTGTTTCATTCTTTCCCTGGATGCGACCATGTCAGCAAGCTCTTTTTCTGCTTTAGCAAGGAGCTCTGTCTTTAACTTGGCGGTATGAACAGCTTCACCCCGCTCATGTTTCCACTGATAAATCTCTCTCTTTAGCTCACTATTCTCTTCCCGCAACCTTTCCTTTTTAGCCCATAAATTGTTATACTTCTCCAACTCAACAGTAGTAGGAGGCTCGATCACCAAAGGGTACAAAGGTGGTTCCACCGGGAATGGGAGAAGCTCCTCTTCTGCTCTCTTCTTAATCCACTCTTTATATGGATGGAAAGCCCGATTATTACATTTCCCGAATGACATTTTACCCTTCTTAGTCACCTGTTTCCAAGCATTCACAACTTTCCTTATCAACCCTTGATCCTTAATACCATTGAAGAACAAGGACTCACGGACATCTCGCTCTTCGGGTGGATTCTTCAAAGGATAGCCAAACTGTCTGATAGCTAGGGAAGGATTATAGTTAATTCCACCTTTCCTCCCTATCAAGGGAACATTAGGGAATTCTCCGCATTTGCAAATAATCTCCATTCCTAGCAAGTCACGATTAATCCAAACGATGTTATCAGCAGTCAAGCCCATAACCCTCTTAGACCACTTCAGAGAATCCTTCGTATCAACGAAAGCGCCAGATTCAGGGAGACGACTCAGAAACCAAGTAGCTAAAAGCGGTGCACAGCAACTTACAGTTTTTCCACGCCTATTCTCATTCTTATAGTGAACTGAATGGTACACATCACCTAGCAAGGTAGGTATAGGATTCTTCGTAATAAAGATCCTGACGGCGTGCATATCCACCAGATCAGGAATATTCGGAAACAGAACAATCCCATAGGAACTTCAATAGGAAACCCTTAACTCTTTGTTTTTCTGCAATGTTACTGTTCAGAACAGGCTCACTAATATGAAGAACAACAGCCATATCTTTTATACCGGGGTGTTCTTCAGAAAAGAAAACTATATCATGACTAATAGGAATTCCCAAAATAAATGAGAACTCCTCCAACGTCGGAGCCAAGATGTAGTCCGGGAAAGTGAAGCAACGCATAGGCGGGTCGTAAAACTGAAGAAGTGTGTGAATGACATCCTTCTCATACTAGGAGATATTATAGACAAATTTCAGAAGTCTTCCATACCTTCCACTGAACTCTGTATGAACTCCAGAACCAGCCATATTAATTAATTTGTGAATCGGTGTCAAAGTCGGCTCTGGGAATGAATAGGCGACAGTCTTCTTTCTCTGAACATCCATGCTGAAGTAACCTCAGAAAACCGGAATCAAGAGTAAGATGCAAGCCCTGAAAAATGTCAAACACGTCAGAATGCAAGAAAAATGATATGCTCATGCAAACATGGGGTCAAGGCACACTGCTGGATGTTTGTGCTGTTAGCTGAACGAGAAACCAGAAAACCAGAACTCTGAACCACTGAGGAACCCAAATAATCAGACATTGATGAGAAATCCAGAAAACCGGGTAGGTTGAAAGTCTCGGTTACCTGCAAACCTGCAAACGCCCATCCCCTCTCACATGTGGGTACTAGGATGTTCAGTATCCCGGGCTCTCAGGTCGAGAAATGATGATACGTTCACCATTTCTGGTTTGGCATCATCATCAATCGAGGAGGCCTCAACTGATTCTCCAAAGCGGAAGGTCCTCGGCTTTGGCACTGAGGTCGAGAAACAATAGTACATTCATCATTCGGGGTACAGTACTAAAGTTAATCGAGGAGTGCCTCCACTGATTCTCTCTAAAACATAGGGGCCATCCTATGCGAGTTCCAAAGTGGGCCCTCGGGTGCGAATGGGTTTGCCACAGGATGTGGTCTGCCACTGTCACCACTAAAGAGTGATGTTTCCACTAAGGTCCTCAATGATCGGTCACCAGAGTCGACAGCTCTCTAGATCAACACCCCAACATGCGCAAGACACACACGTTAGAATGCATCCCAAGATAGCCTCGTCTGGTTGTGAATTTCGTGAACACACAAAGGTACCAAGCGGGCACGTAGGTCCCACTACTTTCCACTCTAGTCCTAGGGTATTCTCAAGCCTTGGTATTGGGCTTAGCTCTCGGTCCCACCCAACCTGCAAAACAAAGACAGCCAGCACAGCACATCAGCATGATAGTAATAAAAAATGAAATGCAGAGAATGCGGTAAAAATAAAAAATAAATAATAAAAAATAAAAATAAAATACAACACATAAAGCAAATCACTACAAAACACCCAAAGAGACAAGCAAGCGTTAGGATTGACTCGCTTAGGGATGGACCAGCATAGGTCAACCAGAGTCCCCAGCAGAGTCGCCAGCTGTCGCTCCCAGGATTTTCATCCAGGTACAAACGCGAGAGTGGCGCGAAAAAACAGAGTCGCCAGCCGTGTAAATTTATCCCAAGAGAGGGAAAGGGAACACCGCATAAACCTGAGGAAGGGGGAAAGGAATGGTCATCGCAACCATAACCTGGGTTCGGGAGTCGGTTACGCGAGGGGAAGGTGCTAGCACCCCACGCGTCCATCGTACTCGATGGGATCCACGCTTGTTGTCTATTCTAAGGGTGAGTTATACTATCATATAGGGTTGTACTAAAATAGAGAGGGAAAGACAAAGACCGACTCGGTAGGACGTCGACGTCCTAGGCCTACGTACCCCCCTTGTGCAATGGGGAATTCAGAGTCAACGTAGTTCGGACCAAGTTCTTTTTGTGTTTTTTATGAGCAACGTTAAGTTCGCATCCGGCAGTTAGGGTCGATGCCTGTTTGCGACTCAGACGGAAAGTAATGTGCCCTTTTTGAAAATAGCCTTTAAGTTGAAGGTCCCGAAGGACAAAAAGGTTTGAAGTTGGTTTGTGTTTTTTAGGACAGAAGTGGCTTAAGTGAGTTCCTAAGCTGCATTGTACCAAAGTCTAGGGCACAGGGGCGAATACTTAACGCATCGTCCCAAGACAGGACGCTCGCTAAGCACTCTAGAAAGATGAGAGGAAGCCCCTCATCTCTCACTCCCCATACTTAAGGCTCGTGCGCAATACACCTTATTATTATTAAGTGTTTTAAAGAAATTTGAGATGAGAAGAGAGAAGACACAAGGGTAACTCTAAGGGAACTAAGAGTCCTAATGTTATCATGCATGGGTGACCTACGGTTAGTGAGGTTCAACCTAAACCCTAAAGAATAAAGATAGGAGAGAAAAAGGTAAGGGTAACCATGGATACTTATCCATACCCTTAAGGAACTTACCTTGATCCTGCATAAAAGGTTAGTGAGAAAATAAAAGGAATGAGGTGAATGACACTCAAGCAAGGGCATACAATAATGAGCATAATCCAATCATGAACTTAGAAATCAAAGGAGCACCCCTAAAGCAAATGGCTCAAGTGCCTTTCAAACAAGGTAATTGGATAGGATCAAAAGTGTGCACACAAGAGAACCTCAAAAGAAAGCAAATCAAATAATTGGCAAGTGATTCCTAAAAATCCCAAATTAATCATTGAGGTTCCTCAACCAGAGGCAAACAACCTATAAAAAACCCCTGCAAAAATTCAAAGTGTTAGCCACTCAAATGATCACACAAAATCCAAGTAAGGGATAGGGTTCAATGTGCCAAAGAGAAGGACCTAAATGCAATGTAAAATAAATTTAAAAATGAAAGAAAAATATTTTTATGCAATTTAGAATGTTGATGACCGAATGCAAAAAGAACGGATCAAAAATGTTTTATAGATGAGGAGAACGAAAATAAAGAAATTTATGCATGCATGAGATGTGTAATTAAAAAGGAGTTGAATTAAACAATTAATTAAAATGATAAAAATAAAATTAAAATAAAAAATAAAATTTATAAAAATTTTATAAATGAATAAAGATGATGTATGATTTTTTTAGGATTTTTTAAATTCAATTAACTAATATTAATAATTAAAATATGAAAATGTTATGAATTAAATAAAATAAAACATGAAAATAGTATGGGGGGTGCAAACAGCAAGGAAAATTAAGAGGAAGTTGAATGGGCCTGCGTGATGGGGGCGCGAATAGCAAGCCCAGCGCCATGCTCCAGTAGAAAATAAAAAAATAAAAAGAAAAACGCAGGGGGGTGTGATTAGTAATGAAAGTACGTTAGAATTGTGGTTGGGCCGGAGACGGGGGTGCGTATAGCAGTCCGCCCATCATTAATAAAAAAAACAAAAAAAGTAAGAGTGGTCTTACCATGCTCCAGCCATGTGCCCCGCACATGGCTTCATTAATGTGTTGGCAAAAACTTGGCCGTATGATCAAAATAAAAAGGAAACAAGAGGCCGTGATTACTGGATGTATGGTGGACTCCATGGAACGAGAAACACACAATCATTAAAATAAAAACATAAAATCAGTGACATGTGGCGTGCTCATGGACGTTGGATTAAGGAGATCAACGGCTAAAACATCATCTTCTTCCCTTGAACCCTTGGCCGGCCGGCCACCACACCTCGCCGGAGCTCCACCGCCGGCCGCCACCTGCAACCACCCAACCTGCCCAGAAAATGCGTACGGGTACACTATCCGACCCAGAATTTCGCGAGGAATCCAAATATGGCCTTAAAAATCACAAATTATTAGTGTATAATAAAAAACGCATGGAATTATGTTAGGGCATCAAACTTTAAATCATCATAGCAAGCCATACAGATACCCATAATTAAAAATAATTATATCAGAACGATCAGTGATGAAAACACAACAATATTCACGTAAAAAATTGGAGTTTTAGGATCCTTCAAAATCCTTCAAACCGGAGATGGCATACCTTCAAACTTTGCTTTTGGCTGCGAATGGAGGTTGATCTGCACTCTATGGACTACCAAGAGAAGCTTTGTGGAAGAATTCTGGGAAAACTCCTTGTGGATCGTGAGTTGTGGTGAGAAATCCTTTTTTAGGGTTTTCTTGAGAACTCCTCCAATTTCACGTGCATGAACCCTAACCAGTGCATCTTTAGGTTTAAATAAGCTAGGGTTATCCTTCTGATGATGAGTTGGGCCTGGATAATCCATGTTTAATGATTTTTGAATTATTTCATTTAATATTGAATTTTAACTAATTAAATCCAATAAAAAATAAAATAAAATGAGGAAAAATCAAATATATGCTCTTTGGGTCGTGCATGGTTTCATGTTTGAGTTTGGTTTAAGAAACTTATGGCCCATTTGTCAAAATTTGGATTTTAGGCATAGTTTGCTTTGTGCACCTCCTCAAAATTGCCCAACTTTGACTAAGTATAACTCCTTCAATTTTTAGCTCCTTAATGCAAACTAATACTTTTTAGAAACCTCAAGATGTCCTCTAACCATCCTTTTTAGTCCCATGTCAATTTGATCTTCCATGTTCAAGTTATGAGCTTTTGAAAAAGGTTGACTTTTGTTGACTTCCAAAATGACCTATAATGTCTTGGCTCATATCTCCTGAATGAAGCATTTCTGGACTTGGCTCGTGAGACACAAAGTTGTAGGGAATTAAATTTACTTCAAGATGGGCTTTGGTTGAGGAATGTTTGATGAAGTATGTGGAAGTTAGGCCTGGTCAAAATACAGTTGACTTTTCCTACAAAAAACCCTAATTTAGTAACTCCTGATTCTTGATGATTCTGAGGTTTCCTTGATGAATCATGATCAACCCTTGATCAAATGATGAATTTCACCCCATAATCTTGATGTTGACCAAAAATCTTGAGGTTTGACTTTGTGTTGACCACAGTTGACTTTTTGACCAAGTTAACTGATTTTCAATCCATTGGCCAATTGAACTTCTCCTGAATCAAACTGATGGACAATCCTCCACTCCTAGATACTTAGGGACCCAAGGAATACCATGGACTCAAGTCTTGCCCAAAAAAAATCAAAAATAAACTGACTTTATAGGGAACCCTAGTTTTGGTACCCTCCGTCTAGGAGGAAATAACACAGTCTCCAAATCCAAATTCCTCTGAATATGATGTGTATCCTCTCCAACAAAGATAAGATATGCCATTTGGTGATGATAAAAACCCAAGGAGCTTGCCCATTGGAGCAATAAACCCAAGAATCTCAAAACCCTAATTCATGCACTGGTTAGGAGGGAGTAATCCACTTGAGATCCCTTGCCACCTGTGAACCCCTGATGATGTAGTGGACTAGATATGACTTTCTTGAACTGTCTCAAGCACCTTGACCCCATGCTAATGATATGCATACATGATAATGCAAAAATGAAATGAACATAAGCCAGTTAGTAAAAAAGTAAGGAGGGCAAATTTTGGGGTGCAACAGGCTGCTATCGATGTTCTGAAGATTGTTCATAAGTCAAAGTAATTGTCGTCTTTAACCTTTCACCCTGCCCAGGTGAAACAGATGTTTTGATAGGGCTCACTTTTTGTAAATATCCTTCTTCGCTTCACCCAAAGCGACTGAGTTTTGTTTTATAGGACTGTAGTTTCAAGAATCGACATGTTCATGAATAAAATAAACGTCGTTCTATAATTTCCACATTAATTGCTGTTTTCTCTTTTTGCTTTTCTAAGAAAATGGTAATCCTAAAAAAAACAAAACAAATAACAAAAACAAGCAGTAAACAAAAAAAACACTGCAGACACTTTTGCATTCTCTCTATCTCTTCTAAAAACAAATCATCACGTCATGCATATTGCTTGTTTTAAACCCCGTTGAAACATACGATCCAATGCCTTCTCCCAACTTTGAGTTCCCGATATTTGGGGCTGAAGAAGAAGATGACAACGAAATTCCAGAAGAGATCTCTCAACTACTCAGACAGGAGGAAAGGTCCATTGAACCTCACAAAGAGCCGTTGGAAACGGTCAACTTAGGTTCAAAAAAAGAGAGAAAAGAAATCAGAATTGGGGCACTGCTCAGTCCAACTGCCAAAGAAAGTTTGATGAAACTTCTCAAATATTTTCCCGATGTATTCGCTTGGTCCTATCAGGATATGCCAGGGTTGGATACCAGCATCATGGAGCATCACCTATCGTTAAGGTCAGAATGTCCGACAGTAAAGCAAAGGTTGTGACGGACTCATCCAGACATGGCCATCAAACTCAAAGAGGAGCTACATAAACAGATTGACGCGGGCTTCCTCGCTACATCAGAATATCCTCAATGGTTAGCCAACATTGTACTCGTTCCGAAAAACGACGGAAAGGTCAGAATGTGTGTCGATTACAGATATTTAAACAAGGCTAGTCCAAAGGACGACTTTCCTTTACCACACATTGACATGCTGGTAGACAGTACAGCAAAGTTCAAAGTTTTCTCCTTCATGGATGGATTCTCGGGCTATAACCAGATAAAAATGGCGCCGAAAGACATGGAGAAAACTTCATTTATTACCCCATGGGGTACCTTTTGTTACAAGGTAATGTCGTTCGGCTTGAAGAACGCCGGGGCAACCTATCAAAGGGCCATGACTACTCTATTTCATGACATGATACACAAGGAAATCGAGGTATATGTCGATGACATGATTGCCAAATCTAAAATAGAAGAGGAGCATGTGACCCACCTGTCAAAACTATTCGAGCGGTTGAGGAAATACAAACTCCGCTTGAATCCCAACAAGTGCACGTTCGGTGTCCGTTCAGGGAAACTCTTAGGGTTCATCTTCATCCAGAAAGGAATTGAGGTTGATCCTGACAAGGTCAAGGCCATTCAAGAAATGCCTTCTCCAAAGACTGAAAAACAAGTCAGAGGGTTCCTGGGATGTTTAAACTACATCTCCAGATTCATATTCCTCATGACCGCGACATGTGCGCCGAATTTCAAATTACTGAAAAAGAACCAGGACTACGTTTGGACAAAAGACTGTCAAACCGCCTTCGATAGTATTAAGGAATATCTGTTGAATCCTTCGATTCTGTCACCTCCAGTGGAAGGAAGGCCACTGATCATCTACCTAACAGTCTTGGAAGACTCCATGGGATGTGTACTTGGCAAACAAGACGAAACCAAAAGGAAAGAGTTTGCCATTTACTATCTAAGCAAGAAATTCACCGACTGCGAGACTCGGTACACTATGCTTGAGAAAACTTATTGCGCTTTGGCTTGGGCAGCCAAACGTCTTCGCCAGTACATGATTCATCACACTACTTGGTTAATCTCTAAAATGGATCCAATCAAGTATGTATTTGAAAAACCTGCTCTCACGGGAAGGATTGCCCGTTGGCAGATGCTACTATCAGAATATGACATAGAGTACCACGCTCAGAAAGCCGTTAAGGGAAGTGTTTTAGCCGATCATTTGGCTCATCAACCGATTAACGATCAAGAATCAATCGGGTTTGACTTCCCAGACGAAGATGTCATGTATCTAAAGATGAAAGACTGCGATGAACCGCTACCCAGTGAAGGGCCAGAACCAGATTCCCAATGGGGACCTATCTTTGACGGAGCTGTCAAACATTACGGAAACGGAATTGGGGCAATCATTATAACACCCCAGGGTACCCACATTCCTTTCACCGCCCGACTGACGTTCGAGTGTACAAACAACGAGGGCGAATACGAAGCTTGTATCATGGGTCTCGAAGAAGCGATCGACTTAAGGATAAAAAACATGGATGTATATGGCGACTCAGCCCTGGTTATCAATCAGATCAAAGGAGATTGGAACACATACCAATCAGGACTGATTCCTTACAAAGATTACGCAAGAAGGTTGTTACCATTCTTCAACACAGTCGAGTTTCATCACATCCCTCGTGAGGACAATCACATGGCTGATGCATTAGCCACTCTCTCTTCCATGATTAGTGTAGGTCCATGGAATAACTTACCTAAGATCGACATCATGCGCCTGGAACGGCCCGCTTACATCTTCACGATCGAAGCAGTCATAGACGACAAACCTTGGTATCACGATATCAAATGCTTCCTTCAGAAACAAGAGTACCCACCTGGGGCACTAAAGAAGGACAGAAAAACCCTCAGAAGACTGGTTGGCGGCTTCTTCCTGAGTGGTGATACACTCTATAAGAGAAATTTTGACATGGTCTTGCTTCGATGTGTGGACAGACCAGAAGCAGACATGCTGATAAAAGAAATTCATGAAGGATCCTTTGGCACTCATGCCAACGGACACACAATGGCGAGGAAAATTCTGAGAGCAGGGTACTATTGGTTGACCATGGAATCCGACTGCTACAAGTACATGAGGAGGTGTCACAAGTGTCAAATATACTCCGACAAGATCCATGTACCGCCAACACATCTCAAAGTTCTCTCTTCTCCATGGCCTTTTTCCATATGGGGAATCGACATGATTGGCATGATTGAGCCCAAGGCTTCGAACTGACATCGGTTCATCCTGGTAGTCATTGACTACTTCACCAAGTGGGTCGAAGCAACGTCATACGCTAATGTAACCCGACAAGTGGTAGTCTGATTTATTAAAAACAATATCATCTGCCGCTATGGTGTTCCGAGCCAGATCATTACTGATAATGGATCTAACTTGAACAACAAGATGATGAAGGAGTTGTGTGCTGAGTTCAAGATTGAGCACCATAACTCATCTCCCTACCGACCTAAGATGAACGGAGCGGTAGAAGCGGCTAACAAGAACATCAAGAAGATCGTTCAAAAGATGGTTGTAACCTACAAAGACTGGCACAAGGTGCTACCCTTTGCTCTTCACGATTATCGCACATCTGTCTGCACTTAAACAGGGGCAACCCCTTTCTCTCTAGTATATGGCATGGAAGCAGTGCTTCCCATAGAAGTAGAGATCCCATCAATCAGGGTATTGATGGAAGCTAAGCTTACAGAAGCTGAATGGTGTCAAAGTCGACACAACGAACTGAATCTGATCGAAGAAAAACGAATAACGACCCTATGCCACGGTCAGTTGTATCAACAGAGAATGAAGAAGGCGTTTGACAAAAAGGTTCGACCTCGTGTCTTCAGGAAAGGAGACCTCGTGCTCAAGAAAATATAATCGTTTCTCACTGATTCTCGGGGAAAATGGACTCCGAATTATGACGACCCCTATGTGGTCAAGAAAGCTTTCTCAGGCGGCGCCTTGAGACTCGCAACCATGGATGGAGAGGAATTTGCCTACCCCACGAATGTTGATGTAGTCAAGAAATACTTCGCCTAAACTAAAAAAAAAATGTCTCGGTGGATTGAAAACCCGAAAGGGCGGTCCAAGCAAAAATTAGAGACATAATCAAAAATCATCCCGGTGGATTGGAAACCTCAAAGTACAATCCAGGCAAAAGTTAGGGATTCATGGAAAGTAACTACGTCCAACAGGGGCAAATCCCTCAGCAGCAGTTACACCATCCATCAGGAAAACTCCAGTTAAGGTCATCTTCGACAGAAGCTCAAGATGTTCCGAATTCAAAGTTGGTAGAAGGATAGTGGTCGTTATGTTTCAACGTAGCCCTTTTCCCTATAAATTACCATTTTCTAAACTTTGTAAATACTCCATGGAATCACGCGCTTGGTTGATTTCCATCCTATTAATAAAATTTGAGCCCTTGTGCTTTTGTTTGCAATTCCTATTTGTTTTAGCTTTACAGAACGACATTTTAATATGATCAATGATTCTTGAAATAAAACAAAAATGAATTTACTTGTAAAAAATTTTCTGCTTTCAAAGTAAAGTTGGCAATTTCTTTTGACTGTTGAACATCGACCGCTCCTCCAGAAGTAATCGAGCTTCAAAGTGCAGAATCAAAGTACTCCTTCTAAACCAGTGTGCCTGAACGAAGGATCCATTATGACAGATGTGAATACTCCGTCTGACATCTCCGGCAGAGTTCTTACCTCCTAAGCCCGACCAACGGTTGTTCCCCGCAGGGACTACTTCTCCTAAGCAAGGCAGAATTGCTACTTTTGAACCAGCGATGCTTTTCGTCTCCCACTATGGCCGAGTATCCAGTCGTGTTCATCTACGAGCCTGTATGTCGCGTCAGTTTTGTCAGCATATACATACATGCATCATGCATTATTGATTTACATTCGCATTCATGTTGCATCACTATCACTCTAGTCGGTCTTATCCCCTAGTGATAACCGTCCTCTTGTCAATCGAGTTGTCCGTTCTTTCCTCGTCAGGAAGTGAATCATCTAAGTAATCTCTCTCCAGTTTATTTCTGGATTAGAGCCAGTCTTTGACCACTTTGATAACTTGAACCTCTGAAAGGCAAGAAAACCTTCAACAAACGTCACTCTTCGCCATTGAAGATGATGTCTTCGCTTTCCCGGATTAAGGAAAATCCCCATAGAAAGCCTCACTACTAATGACTCTCTGCAACGCATTGGTTTTTCTCTCTAGAAAGTCAATGTTAATGAAGTCACCGGCACCTCAAAATTGGATTACATCATATGGCATTTCTCCGAGGAGATCTAGAGAAAAGTACGATGTAATATCCCCAAGCAAAAGCAGTCTCTCAAGAGGCTCGTTTTCCCCAATAGAGTCGACAAATGGCATATCCAACAGAGAAATTTGTGCCTCTCTACAATCAAAAATTTTTCCATCAAATGGCATCTCCCCAGGAAAATTCGGCGAGAAGTTTGAGGAGAACAGCTACGAATAGCGTCCCTTGTCAATAAAGTTGATTGAAAAAAGAAATTGAGACCAGATCCTTGGTAGGAAACCAGGGTCAAGGGGAAGTTCATTTCAGAAACTGAGACCAGTTCCTTGGTGGGAAACCAGGATCGTGGGGAAGTTTACTTAAGAAACTGAGACCAGATCCTTGGTAGGAAACCAGGATCGAGGGGAAGTTCAATTCAGAAACTGAGACCAGTTTCTTGGCTGAAGACCAGGATCGAGGGGAATGTTACCTTTTCTAAGCATTATTGCTTAGCAAAAGAAGATGAATGCGCCAACTACCGTTCATAGCAGACCATCAAAATTTCTGGTATTTCGATATTTAATCCTCTTGCACCCCGAATGCCCGAATACCTTCGCCATTCACACCTTCGGGTCCAAGAAGATTAAATAGGGGCATCTGTCATACCCCAAATTTTGACCACTAAGATTCCCATCATTGTGCAAATCGTCATCACAATATGGATGAGCCATCATACCTCATTAGTCTCCCCAAAGATGGGTGAGCATCCACTACAATCAAAATTAGGGTTTCAAGCCCTCTCAGAGCTCTTAGACAAAAAATCAATCAAGGAATGACATGATCTTCAACTTGTCTAACCTCTCAAACATCTAAAAAGGATCAAGAGGACTACCACTTCAAGGATTAAGCACAAGGCTGCTCCCTTCTAGGTGGATTAAGCCTCAAGATCGCCAGTGTCACCAAATTAGGGTTTTGGTCGACCAGGGCCTCCAGATGGAAATTTTCCTCTGGGCATGAGCCAATGCTTCAAAGAATAACCTATGATGCCCCAAGGAACATCATAAACCCAAGTATCAAGTTAATTTGTCCTCAGGGGATGCATTCATTAAAAATCAGGAATTAGGGTTTCTTGACCTAATTCGCCCCTAAGTTGACTTTTGGGACAAAACAGGAGCCAAGACCTCAAGAGATGATTTGAGGGTCTCTAATGCACCACATTGATCCATTTTCAACAATGGATTGATCCAAGAAGCTTGAGCAACAAGTTTCAAGTTCATCAGAACCACAGTTAGGGTTTCGCGGGAAAAAGTCAACTGTGCCTTTGACTTTTGACCCAGACATGCTCCTAAACCTTGGGACATGATTCAATACACCCTATAATACCTATGAAATCAATCCGTCAAGTTTGATTTAGGTCAAGGACTTGATTTCATAGAGGATCGCACAGTTTGGAATTCATCTGACAAAAAGTCAACTGTGCCCAAAAGTCAAACTTTAACTTTTTGAGATTTTTCATAAAAATGGTTTTTCAACCCTAAAATGATGTTAATGTGTGATTGGGATCATCATTCATCAAGAAAATCAAGAAAAGTGGGATAACTTGTAAAAGGGGTAACCGTAAAAAACTTAGAAATTTTCTAAGTTATAAAACAAAGTGGCTAGGGTACCAACTTTGGAGGATCATAACTCCTAAACCACAAGACCATTTTTTCCCATCCAAAGTTGGATTTGTAGCCCTCATGGCCCTCTACAAAAGCTTCAACTACACCACATTCTAATTCCTCATGGATTTTGAGTTATGGAGTGGTCAAAATGGCTGAAAACATGAAATGTCACTTTTTCCAACACTTAGTGAAATTTTCACTAAGTCAGAATCTGCCTTACTTTTTTCCAAATGTGGCGGCATTTTTCACTTGGATCCAAAAAGTATCAAAACCAAACATGATCAAACAGTTGTTGTATAATATAAGGGCTTTCCAAAATGACCAAGAACATCATCAAATTCCACTTGAGCCATGAGATATGACAAGGGCAATATGCCTTGCTGAAAACTGCCATGGCTAGGCAGAATTTTGTATTTTTGCTCGATTTGGCAAAATCAGCTAATTCCAAGCCTTGTCATCACTTTGGACACATCTGAGGATCAAATCTAAAGGGAACAAACACTGATCCAAGCCTCCAAAGTCCTTAGAACAAGAAGTAGCATGCCAAACCTAGAAATCCTTAAAGAGGGGACAATACTCCAATTTTGTTTTGGAGCATTTAATGGATGCTTAGAGGTGGCATGGACTGAGCTATTTGCAACTGAATTCAGTCAAGAATGATCCAACAACTATGGAACCAAAGGCCTGTGCTCTAACCTCTAGTCAATGGCTAGAGGAGACTTGGCTTCCCATTGATCAACATTGGCCAAACCTCTGTTGTGGTTACCATTCACTATTGATCCCAAAACAAACTTGCTCTACTATAAATAGAGCTCATTTGTGCTCAGTTTGAGTACCCCAAAGCCATCAAACATATGCTTTCCTCAAAATCTCTTTCTCTTGGCAAAAATGCCTTCTTTAGCAAGGTAACTCTGAGTTTTTTAGTTAGAGAGCAATTCCAACCAAACCAATCACACACACACCTCATATATGTCATGTATAAGCTGTCTAAACTCTCACAAGTGACCTGTAATCCTTAAATCACAAAGTCACATCTCAAAACCTCAAAATAGTACTTTTGTGCATTTTTCAAGCCATGTCTTGATTCAGTCACTTTCCAAACCAGATAATATCCTTGAACTGTCCCAAATGGTTCCCCCCATCTGGAACACCATTTGAGAGAGTTGCTATTTTGGCCATTTTAACCCCTTTTGCAAGAAAGGTCCAGTTTGTGTTTTTGCAGGTTCCAACTGATTCCACTCACCCTAAAAGCTTCTAAGGGATCATTTGAGAGTGTCCAAAGCATCAAACCATTTCTGGAACAAGAGGCTTGACAGATTGCACCAAAACTCCAAAAAAACTCAAAATGAGGTAAGCCTCATGACTTGAACTTTCCAAAATATGCATTGTTTTAAGGTCCACTGATCATGCATCTCTTATATATGTCATATGTGTTGTGTTTGAACCAATTCATCATGTAATTCATGTCTGTACCAAAGTGTAGCATAGAAAATGCAATTATAGGCCTATTTTAAAACTCCTATCAGATTTTGAGGTGGGATCATGATCTGAGAAAAATACCACTACCATTGGATTCCTTGTGAAATTCTATGCCAGATGCATATGAATTTTGTCCCCGAACATGAAGAAATGAGAAAGTTATGGACGTTCCCGTTTCTTGCCAAAACTTATCTTTCCTTGCCTTGGGCCAGGCCAAAAAACAAAGCAAGCCTTGTATATTTGTTGGTTTGTTTTAATCAACAGGTGTATCACCACCCCAGTGGTAAGGCGCACACCCTATAACTTTGAGGTCGTGGGTTCAAACCCCACCCATGCCATTTTGTGTTTTCTCACATTTTTGCTATTTTTTTTCATATTTTCATGTTTTATTAATTAATTGGAAAATTAATAACTCCTTCAATTTTAATTATTTTTTATTGGTTCTTTTTGCAAAATATCACAAAAATGTTAAAATATTTTATTCCACAAAAAAATTAAGTTTATATTAGTTATTTAATATAATTAGTATTTTTGTGAATAAATTCCTTTTTTAATTGTTTTTAAACATTTAAAAGTGAAGATTTACTTTGAAAATCAAAACCAAGTGAGTTTTAATTCATCTTGTGATTAAACCTCATTTTTCAAATTTAAAACCAAAATCACAAGTTGTTCATTCAAACTTATTTGGCATTTTCATCATTTTTTATTAATTTTCTTTGAATAATTACATTAAAAAATGATGAAATTAGGGTTTTATTGATTTTCACCCTAACAAACTTTTTCAAACACTTTTGGGCCTCTAATAGAGTGTAAGACCCAACCCCTCTTTGAAACCAAAAACTTTTGGGCCTCAGTCATTGTATAAGACCCACATTGTATTTCAAAAGTTTGGCGCGATCATCTCCCGTTTAAAACAAACCTTGGGCCTCTCCTTGAGTTGTAAGCCCCATTCCTTTTCTTTAAAACATTTCGGGCCTCTAATAGAGTGTAAGACCCAATCCCCTTTTAACAAAAACAATCTTGGGCCTCAGATATTGTATAAGTCCCTTTGTGTTAAAAGAAAACCTCGGCGCGGTCGCCAGTTGAAAAATCAAACCCCTGGGCCTACCCTCGTGTTATAAGCCCCATTCTTTAAAAAGAAATCTTTGGCCCTCTTGAGAGAGTGTAAGACCCATCTCCTTTGTACAGAAAACCTTTCTTGGACCTCAGTCACTTGTATAAGTCCCTGTACAAAACGACTGTGCGATCACTGATAAAACCCTGGGCCTCTCCTTGAGCTGTAAGCCCCAATTTTCCTTTCAAGGCACTTTCTCCTTTGATTATGTAATATACTGTTGTTTTCAACTTTTCTTTGTTGAACAACTAACAATACAACATGGAAGCTCTACAACCGAGTAAGTGTTTACCCGCTTTCATTTACTACTTTCATATGTATATAACTGTACTGTGGGGCTGTCTCACTGTAAGTCTTCTTTCATAAACTCATATCAGCTGTGTAATAATAGTATAGATATTTAGAGTTTTCTCGACAATTACGTCTAGAACTAGACAAAACCACGTCTCCTTACAACAATTTCAGATAACTAGATCTAAGAAATTCCCCCTTTGAACAGTTCATATACAGAAGGACATTGTTCCATGTGAAACCCCTTCTGGAACTATTCATCAGCCTCCTCTTTGGCTTAGTGCAAGGACCCGCTGGCTTCCTAAAAGCATCCCCGCCTCCTCTTGGGCGTTGTACAAGAACCCGTCGGCTTCTTAGAAGTTTTCACAGCCTTCTCTTAGGCTTCGTATAATGATTCTTCCTCCGGGAAGATAACCTCCTCTTGGGCTTCGTACAAATTGTCCCTCGGCTTCTTAAAAGTTTCCAGCCTCCTCTTGGGCTTCGTACAAATTGTCCCGACGACCTCCTAGAGGTATAGGAACAGAAATTAGTCATCTTAATAGAACAGTCTTTCAAGAGTCTAGATCTCACTACTGTTTCTTAAGCATAGTACAAGAGATAGAACTCGTAGACTCGGACAGTCTAAAGCTCCTTTGGATTCCCCATTTCCCTGGAGAACAGGAAATAATCACAACCCTCAGATCAAGTCCATGAGTGCAACATCACTCATATAAGAACTGATTTTCTCTTTTAACCAACATACCAGACCTGTCACTCAACTGAAACAGTTACCCTAGCCTCCTCTTGGGCTTTGTACAATGATTCTCCCCAGCGGAGCTAACCCTTTCACACTCTCTTGTTGAGTATAAAAGACTCTGTTGTTGAGTCACCCATTCTTTAGCCTCCATCTCGGGCTTCGTACGAGATACCAAAACACTCTCTTGTTGAGTATAAAAGACCCTCTTGTTGGGTCACAAACATCTTTAGCCTCCATCTCGGGCTTCGTACGAGATACCAAAACACTCTCTTGTTGAGTATAAAAGACCCTCTTGTTGGGTCACAAACATCTTTAGCCTCCATCTCGGGCTTCGTACGAGATACAAAACACTCTCTTGTTGAGTATAAAAGACTCTCTTGTCAAGTCAAACATCTTTAGCCTCCGTCTCGGGCTTCGTACGAGACACCAAATCACTCTCTTGTTGAGTATAAAAGACTCTCCTGTTGAGTCAAACAACTTTTAGCTTCCGCCTTGGGCTTCGTACAAGACACACAAAAAGACTCTCTTGTTGAGTCAAACCCTTTTAGCCCCAATCTTGGGCTTTGTACAAGACAGAAAGAACATTTCCCCAGAAAAGTCGGCCTTTTAGCCTCCTATTAGGCTTTGTATAAGGAAACCCCGGTTGAGACAATCAACATTTTAGCATCAAATCATGCTTTGCATACAAACATCAACAACTCCTTTCCACCCCATCTAATTGCTGTAAGTGGCAAGCCTCTGGATTATTTACATCCACGCCACTGTCCCTCTTTTAGCATGAGAAATTCCTAGGGAAAGATGGCATTACTCAAAACTGAGTTAAAGTCTTCTCCTTCAGGTTAAAAAAACCCATATAAAGGAAATTATGGCATTGCTGGATTCACATATCCCAGTTAAAGTAATTCTCCTTTATAATCAGTCACCCAACGGTTGTGACAAACAGACCAAATATTCTTTAGAGATGACAAATTCTCTCTGAAGCCAAAACCCTTTAGCTTCATATCTTGGGCTTTGAACAAGATACAAATAGACTCTTTAGCTTCATATCTTGGGCTTTGAACAAGACACAAACAAATCACCTTCAGCTTCACATCTTGGGCTTTGAACAAGATACAAACCATTTAGCTTCACGTCTTGGGCTTTGAACAAGACACCAAAACACCATTTCCTCCCCTAGAATAGGAGGAACTACGATCGCTCTGATTTCCCTGTTTCGGTAAACGGGAATACGTAGGCATAAGATTGAAAAAAAAATGTTAACGAGCACACTAAACAAAAACCCAAAATCCCGTACCTTCACACATCAATCGAAAAGCATCAGTCCTAACAAATTCCCCATGAACAACCCCGGTATTTCATTCCGGAAAAAAAATAAGCAGAGAGAGGCCCCACTTCCATATAGCATCTGTAACCTAATAGACCGCTGTTTAAACTCAGTATGCAAGCAGGGTTAGTTGGAGACATCTATTTCCCTTCCTACATCAGCTTTAATAGGATAAAAAATGAATCGACCTGTAGTCCCCCCAAAGAGCGACAATGCTTAAGAACCACGTCCAAAATCGCTCGCTACAGCCATCCCACGAACCGACATCCGACACCGAGCAGCACTTAGCTGAAGAAGCATCGTAAGCCATAGGGAAAAGGGATCTGATAGTGCAGTCCCCTTTCCAAATACAAGACCAAAATCAAGCAAATGACTACGGACCAACCTTGCAATGAACAAAATTCAAGAAATCACCTTGATCATTAGGGGCAGAGATGGATAGGATATCTCTCATCCAAAGGGAGTCAGAGGTAGCATAACCAACATTACTAAAATCCTTAATTTTCTCTGCAAGATTTCCATATCTACCAACCAACAAAGGCCTCCATAACTTATTGCTGGATTGAAAGAATTTCCAAATCTATTTCGCGATCAATGACTTATTGAAAAGAACAACGTGCTTGACGCCAAGACCTCCAACACATTTAGGTTTACAAATAGTGTTCCAACTCACCCACGATATGAACTTCCTGTCACCCGAACCTACCCAGAGAAACCGTCTTTGAATGGAAATGATTTCCTTAACCACAAAATACGGAGCCTTAAAAAACGCAAGATGATGAACGGACATATTGGATATGATACAATTTAAAAGAACAACTCTTCCTCCAAAAGAGAGATTACGACCCTTCCAAGACGACAATTTCGCCCTCAAACAAGGCAGCACCGGGTTCTAAAAGGAGAGTCTCCTATGATTTCCTCCAATAACAAGGCCAAGGAACTTGAACGGAAGAGCACCCGACTTGCAATGAAGGAACTGCTCGGCTGCCACCAAGAAATCATGATCCAAACCAATGCCGAAAATACAGCTTTTTATGAAATTTATCTTCAGACCTGAAAGAAGCTCAAAACCACGTAAGATGGCCTTGAAAGCCCATAGATTCGACACCGGCCCATCACTGATCAGCAGTGTATCATCTGCGAATTGAAGGATGCTAGCAGAGGAAGCATCAGGGAAATTGAAAGCACATAGCAAATTCACAGAAACCGCTTTTCTAACAAGACTAGCCAAGCCTTCCGCCATGATCGCAAATAGAAAAGGAGATAGAGGATCTCCCTGTTTTAAACCACGAGAAGCCTTGAAGTCCTTTGAAGGACTACCATTAATAAGGACTGAAAAATGACTATTGAAGACAAAGCCACGAATCCAATTTATCCAATTGACACCAAACCCCATCCTAACCAACATAGATATCAAAAACTCCCAGTCGACACAATCATAGGCCTGCGAGAAATCTACTTTGAACAGAGTCCATTTAGACTTCAACCTTCAAGCAAGATCCGCTGTTTCACTTGCCGCTAAAATTCCGTCGACGATTTGCCTTCCCGGAACGAAGGCAGTTTGAGAGGAAGATATCAACTTGTCAATAACTTTACTCAATCTTCTAGCAAGTATCTTGGAGATAATCTTAAAAACACACCCAATTAAGCTAATGGGCCTATAATCCTTGAAAGATTGTGGGTTGTCAATCTTCGGGACCAGCGAGATAAAAGACAACACAAATACTTTCGGAAGCTTTGCAGTTAAGAAGAATTCCAAAATACAATTAACAATGTCGTCACCGACAATATCCCAACACTTCTTAAGGAAATTGAAATTGAAACCATCAACTCCCGGACACTTGTTCCTATCACAATCAAACACAACAGCAGTCACCTCTTCCCTAGAGAAAGCTGCATCCAAAGCCAACCTATCCGTCTCTAATAAACAGGCCACATCCAAGAACTCACAAGTAGGCCTGCAAGAATTATCGCTTTGAAATTTAGACTTGAAGAAGAGAGTAGCAGCAATTTTAATCGAATCAGGATCCTCATGCCAGACATTGTCAAACTTAATACCAGCAATAAAATTCCTCCTGTTACAAAGATTCAGCGAAGCATGAAAGAATTTCGTATTGTTATCCCCATCTTTAATCCATTTAGCCCTTGACTTCTGATGGATCAAACTCTCTTTAATCCTAAGGTTCTTCCAAACTTCTTCTTAAGCTTCCAATCTATCCAACAAAATACTATCCAAATTTGCATCAATATTATCCAACTTCATCTCAATATTATTGATACAATCCACTGCTTCCCCTACTTTCAGGTCCAGCCAACCAAAAGAGTTGACGTTCCAATTTTTAAGACTGACTTTCAAGTTTCTAAACTTCAGAATCAAGGTATTACAAAAGGAGCCAGAGAAAGGAACTGATTTCCACGAGTTCTCCACGATACCATAGAAATACTTGTGATCCAACCAAGAATTGAAGAACCGAAAAGGTTTAGGACCCCAATTGGTGGAATTAGGTTTCAACCAGACCGGACGGTGGTTAGACATCCCTATCACCCACACACTGGTTCTTCAAATCCCACTTATTAATCAAGCTATCATTCACCAGAATTCTATCCAATATACTCTGACTTAAACCATTCGAGCTGAACCACGTGTATCTATTACAAATCATAGGGAGATCAACGAGATTCATACCTTCAATAAAGGAGGTAAAATCAGACATATCACTCGAGTTAGCAATAGAACGCCCTTTTCTCTCCGCCGTCGATTTAACGCCGTTGAAATCTCCACCAATGATCCAACCTCCAGGAGGAAAGCGATTCTTCAAAACCAATAACTCAGCCCAAAGAGCTCTCTTAACAGCAGCCCCACGAGGGGAGTACACATTTATGACATAGAAAAAGAAATTCTTCCAACAAAATTGAATTCCTAAAAAACCTTTACCACGGAAACTATAACAAGCAGACACAACATCTCTATTCCAAATAGTCAATAGACCACCTGACAAACCCTTTGAATTTGATGCAGACTAACCAAACTTACCGGAATTCCACAAGGAATGAACAACATTCTCCTTCGTAAACCGCAACTTGGTTTCCTGTAACAGACAAATATCTGCTTGACCTCTGCAAATCATTTGTTTAATACTCCTCCTTTTGAGAGAACTACAACACCCTCGCACATTAAAGGATACAACATTCATGAGGAACCCCTAGCTACAACCCTCTTGACACTCTTAACAGAATTCTCTCCATCTTCCAGATCCCTGAGGATATCGTGGTATACCTCATCATCCCATTTACCTTCAATACCCAAGAGTGTAATCGACTGCCAAATCTTGGAAGAGGCCTCCTCAAGAGCCTTCTTGCACCTAGAATTGCCACAAATCACATTTGTATCAGTGATTGATTCACTACAATTCAAATCAACTGAACGACTACCATCAAATTCTCTAATTGGGCGAAGTTTAGATTTATGGTGGGTATTGGGATCTTAAACTTTACCAGGTACAGAAACAGCAGCATGAAGTAAAGCAGAAAAGTAGGACGGTGTATAAGGGATTTTTACACAATCATAAACCTCGTGAAGGAGTTTTTTCTTCCTAGTTTTAGGCCCACAAGCAAGCCCAATAATACCACCGGATGGGGCTGAGATAGGGTCCGAGTTCGTTAAGTCCACCACCAAACTTCCTTTCTTAAGTGGACCCGTGATATAATTGTTACGACTATTAGCAAAGTCAGCCTTATCACAAATATAGGGAATAGCAACCTGGTGATCTGACTTGTCACCTTTAGCTTTATCAACTAAAGCTCCTTTCTCTTTCATCATAAATGTTTCGCTAATCTTCTCAGCCACGACATCTACATGTCTCTCCTGTAAGGGTTGAGAAAAGTGCCTTTTTTCCGCTTCTATTAAATCCTCAAGACCCACACCAATATCAGCCACCTCGTTAACCAGACTGGGTCGAACAAAGGATAAGTTTTCTGACAATTCTCCTCCATCAGTATCCACCTTCTTAAAACATGACGGGTCACCATCATTAACTGCTAACAAAGGATTAGACTGTTCAACTACCTCATCCCAATCAGAGAAATCCCACGCGCCTGAATCAATGGAAGAGTCAAAGGAATCAGAGGAACAAAAGCTACTAACAGAACCTGGGTCGGAATCCTTCTTGAACGCCCGAGCTTCTTCAACAAGCAAAACATTGAACGAACGATTCTCAATCTCCACCTTAATTACCACATCAATGATCGATTCAAATTTAGTTTTGACCAGGATATGAGCCACATCAAGAGCAATCTTTTTCTCAGTAGCCTTGCTACTATGAACAAAATAACCCACTGATTCAGAGATCTTTCTGAAGGAATTATTACTCCACATATGACACAGGAGGTCATAGCATTTAATTCAAACCAGCCTTTCCGAATCAACAAAATCTGGAGTCCAAGGGAGAAATTCACTCAGCTAATTCTCAATCCAGTCTCCCGCTTCTTGGTTAAACGTATCCAAAGCTCCATCCATTGTACCCTCAAAAAGACACCAATTGGCCCCTAGAGGAGTAGCATTAATGTTGAACAGACCTACCACATTAAGAGCCTTTTGGACACTGAACAGACATCTACTCTCCTTAACACGACCAACTCTAGCTTTCGCAAATCTCTGCAAATCTTCTTCTTCAGCGCAAAGAGCAACTTTGAGATTGCAGACCTCCATTTCCTTATCAGAAGAGCATCCTTTAATGTTAGTCTTCCTATTAGGCTTGCTCCTACCAACAACAGCTTGAGCGAAAGATCTAGCTTTGAATCCTACAGATTTATTGACTCGCTTAATGCCGCCATCAAATCTTCCACTAGAATGATAGACTTTATTACCAACTTTTCCGC
This sequence comes from Lathyrus tuberosus, assembly GCA_022829125.1. Classification (NCBI taxonomy): domain Eukaryota; kingdom Viridiplantae; phylum Streptophyta; class Magnoliopsida; order Fabales; family Fabaceae; genus Lathyrus; species Lathyrus tuberosus. The sequence goes on from JALAZF010000721.1 coordinate 1,833,692, forward strand.
CCTTCAGATTCACATCCTCAAAGATGTTGGATTCTTTAGAAAATCTAGGTACATTAGCAAATAGTTTTCTCCCTTCAAGCTGGATATTATCTAATTTCACCGCCATAACTCGATCATCATGCACCTTCCTAAATTTCGCAAAACCAAACCGTTTTCCTCTCTTGTCTCTCCTGGCCGGGATATAGACTTCAGATATAACACCGTAAACCTTAAAAACTTCGAACATGTCTCTAGCGTTCATATGATCAGGGAATTAAGAGAAGAAGAATGATGTCGTCTTTTCACCTTCCGCAGCACCCTTTCCTTTGTTCTCCTTCCAAATTGAGAAACCTTTAGGGTACCCATGACCCTTCTTTCTGCCCACTACGTGCCACTTCATTACCACCTACACCAATACCTCAAAGGAGACAGCTTCCAAAACCTAACAGAAGCACACTACGTACCAAGGCCCCTAAACCCTAAGGCTAGGAATTAAAGCCGAAGATACGCAGAATGAATCAACTAAATCCGGACCACCGTCACTAGTAAAGGATGAGAACTAAGTAGGATACAGATAATGCATGGTGATGAAATGATAAGCCAAGGGAGGGGGACGAAGGTGAAAAACCACAAAAACTAGAGAGAAGCCAGACCTTCTCTCACTAGAGTTTTTTTAGAGAGAAGCCAGTGCATTCAGGATTAATTTTGATGCATTGAGTTGACTGATTGTTAATTGTTCACTCATAAGCTGTTAAGCAAGAGTATATTGTTCTTAGTTAAAGCTTTTAAGCAAAACTAAGTATTGTACTTGGAACGGTTTGTACTTCTATTTTTGGTTGTTGTTGAATTGTCACTGGTTTGTGACTGTTAGGAAGTGAGAGGGGGATCTCATATCTAGAGGGTTTCTAGGTAGAAGTTGCACAAGGTAGTGATTAGGCGAGAAGTTGTAAACGAGAGAGTTTAGCTTTGAACTAATGCTATCATAGTGAATTTCCTTCCTGGCTTGGTAGCCCTCAGATGTAGGTGAGTTGCACCGAACTGGGTTAACAACTACTGGTGTTATTTATCTTTCTGGAATTTAATTTTTCTGCATATTTTCTTGAGTGTTCTAACTGTCTTGATCCCAATATTGTGACATTTGTCTAGACATTTGGTATCTGTGTGCCAGAATTTAACGTCTTATAACTCCCGACTTTTACAACCTTATTAATGACGTCTTAGAAATGTTAAGAACATTAGACATATCTTGATAGGTTGAACTTTTTGTTAATGGTACTTGACGCATTCTCTCAAAGTCCAATTGGACCCTTTTCCTTCCACATAATGTTTTTCTATGACAAACATTACCTGTGTCCTTTACTTGATTCCATATACAGTAAATGACATTTCTAATAACATTGTATAGTGCAGCTATTCATGGTATTACTCCTTATTTATGTGACCTCCCGTCCTCCCTCAAGCTCAACAATAAATGACATATAGCCTTCCTCTGTTCATTTGTTAGAAATCTATGATTTTTTGAATTGTTTTCACTTATCAAAGAGTCTATATAAATAAATAAAATGTGATTGAAGAGTTTGAGAATTTATTTATGGTGATAAGTTTGCGGACGGAAATTTCAAGCTGCAGCGTACCGGACCAGGTGACATTATGTGCTTTTGTCACTAATAATATAATTTCAAACATGTATTTATATCCATAAATGTGATAATATTTATAAAGTGGCTCACCTTTGAATGCATATATGTATTTCATGTCACTGTAAATAATTTCATGTCACTGGTAATATAATATCAATGCATGCATGTATTTCACCTGTTCACCTTAGATAATGGTGAATTTACTTCATAATATGGTTTAATATAAATCGAAATTGACTCTAGTATGATAACTAGTCAGGTTTTTTCTTTCATGATTTACAAACTCTTTGTATTTACTTTACCATTTAGGAAATGTACAAAATTTATAGATGGAAAATTCAAACAAAATACACATGTAATTGAAATAAATAAGAATAGAAATTAAAATAAGAAAAGAAAATAAAATAACAGTGTCACTGCTATTGTTTGAAATAATTACTCACCATTTTCAATTGAGAAAGAATCATTGTTGCTTATTTCTTCTTGAGGAGAAAATTTTTTATTTATGTTACCTTCAACATTGAGATATGGGAAATGAGTTAACTCAAACTCAAAATTAGGTGCTTCTATATTTGATGGTACAACTTGGTTCATGTTATCTTCAACAGTAAGATGTGATGGATAATTTTGCTCAAACTCAAATTAATGTGTTTTTATATTTGATGGTGCAATAGTCTCACATTTAGAAGATGATTCTTCATCTGTAAAAGTGAAAGCAACATTTAAGTCTATGTCAAGAGGTATTTTTTTATCATGAATGAAAGAAAATATGGAAAGTTCAATCTTTATATAGAGAATGATTGAATGTATAGCATTTTTTTTAATGATTCAAAATTTAACATTTGAAATTTCTCAAAATTTGGTGGTAAAATGCTGATATAAAATGGTGGGAAAACCAAAATTTGGTACCGACATCTTTGAGAAAAAAGCATATATATGTCCGTTCTGATGTCAGACACCTACACCGACATTTTTAATAATATTTAATTTATTCAATTTTTTCATATTATTATCGATATCATCGTATCAGTGTCAGAGTCTTTTTTAGTGTACTAATCCATAACTTAATTATATATATATATATATATATATATATATATATATATATATATATATATATATATATATATTATAAATTTGTCGCCTGATTAAATTATTCCACATTTCTATTAATTAACCAATTTTTTTTATAAGCAAAGAGAAAATAATTATATCAATAAAGGGTACTAGGGGTACCCCAATCCAATTACAAACCAAATAAATCCACAAAAACTACGTCAGTCCTAGTGTTAAAGGAATTCCTAAGGATATTTACACCAAAAATAATAACTACAACAAAACAACTTGTTAGTCCTCTTGGAAAGCCACCACCAAGAATGCAGTATAATCCTTTGCAAAACTACTTCCGAATCTCCTATTTCGTCTTTGAAAATAATATTCTTCCTAGCTAACCAAATATCCTAACATACAATAGACCACAACCCGGCCGCATTAGAGAACGAAATCTTCTCCTTTATCAATGATGACCAAGATCTCAAATGAACTGTACAATCAGAATCATTTATGTTACCCACATCAAACCAAGCACAAACATTGTTCTAAATGGCTCTAGTTTTGAAACTATTAAAGAAAAGATGAGATGCATCCTCGTCGCTACGAAAACAAAAAACACGAACCCGTTCGTGTGCATTTGTGATAACTTCGCGATTAACCAGATTGAGCCTAGTAGGAAGCCTAGTTAAAAACAGTCGCCACGCGAAAACCTTCACTTTGGTCGGGGAGAAGGCCTTCCAAATCTACCTGTAGAATTTCTTGATACTAGCATCAAAACTGTCCCCATATTGTGCCACAATGAACCTTCCATAAATGGATTTTGTCGAAAAAATTATGTTGGCAGTGTAGGGCCACACAACCACATCTGCAACGCCAGTAATGGGAAAGACAAACTGCAGCAGTTACACAAGTTCTTGAATTTCATGCAGACGCAAAGAATCACCAGCATCTACTACGTTATCCAAATTCCAATGCTATACCTCATCTCTCCAAGCTCCCATTTGCAGCACCGGTCTCATTTTCATATTAGAAAGATTAAAAAGCTCCGGGAATACGTAACACAACGGTCTATCCCCCAACCATTTTGAGTTCCAAAAAAGGACCTTGCTACCATCACCAAGTCTATGGGATAGGAGATCCACAAAAATATTAATACCTTCATCTCCGCAGCACGACATAATATCTTTCCACCATAAGGAACTACCTTTGTCATAATTGAAAACTTCTTTATATATGATCGAGTTAGCAACATTTCCATAACGTCCTTCTATCACCCCTTTCCAAATCACGTCATTATCAGTAAGAAACCTCCATAGCCATTTAGTCAAAAGGGAAATATTGAATAAACTAATGTGGTTTATCCTCGAGCCACCTTCCTCCTTTTCCTTGCATATATCCTTCTAACTCACCCAAGTGATACCACGAGTTTGTTGCGAACCAGACCATATAAATAGTATTGGTATAGAGATTATTGACTGCATAAATTTCCTAGGAATTTTGTAGAAAGAAAGGAAATATACCGGAAGGTTAGTAATAACAAAATTGATGAGGGTAAATACCCCCCTATGGACAATAGGTTTCCTTTCCACTTCGATAATCTCGTCTTAAAACAATCCATTACCGGCTTCCAAAACTCAATTATGCGATGATTTCCTACAACATAAACTCCTAAGAATTTGAACTGAGACACACCAATCTTGCATCCAATAAAAGCTTCAGCGAATTTTAGGAAAAGTCACCCACGCCTATACCAATAAAGAACTTTTCCCGACATTGAATTTTAAACCGAAAATCATTCCGTAGCCATTTAGGATAGCTTTCAAAGATCATAAATTGGACCAGGAACTGTCACATATAAGAACCATATCATCCGCATATTGCAAGATATTTTATGAAGTATGATCGTTGATTTTGAAATCCCTAAGCATCCCTGTAGAAACAACTCTAGAGATCAATAATGTCAAGGTTTCACCTACCATAGAGAAAAGGAAAGGCGATAGAGGATCCCTCTGTCGAAGTCCTCACGTGAACTTGAAATCATGACGTGGAGTACCATTTATTAAAACTGACATGTAGCTGTTCATCACCGTTCCCCTCGTCCATTTCATCCATCTTGCACCAAAACCCATCGCATCCATAGTTTTCCTCAAGAATATCCAATCCACGCAATCATAAGCTTTTTCAAAATCTATCTTCATGAGAACACAACTCTTCTTGCTTCTTCTTGAGAAAACAATAATTTCATTCAAAACTAACACCCCATCTAGCAATTGTCTCCCCCAAATGAAAGTTGTTTGAGTACGAGATATCAATTTTGTCGTCACTCTGTTGGGTCTCGCAGCCAATACTTTTGTGATAATCTTGTATATGTAGCCAGTAAGGGTAATTAGTCTGTAGTCATCAAAACTTTGGGGATTCTCCTTTTTGGGAATTAATGCCAAGAAAGAAGAAGAAATAGCTTTTGGTAACCAAGCTGAATTATGGAATTTGTTAATGCAATCTACAACCTCCATGCCTACGATGTCCCAGCACCTCTTGATAAATTCGACATTAAAATTGCCGAGACCCGGGCTTTTATTACCACCATATTCAAAGACAACTTCTCTAATTTCATCAGCGCATAATTTCTCCTCAAGCATAATATTATCTTCAACAGACAACCTGCTAATTCCTGAAAAGTCAAGTTCTGGTCTGCGTGCAGTATCAGCTCGAAACCTGGTACGGAAATGTTCTTTCGCAGTGTGTTTAACAGATTGAACCTCTTCCATATAAGCAGAATTAACCAAAATAGATAATATAGAATTCTTCCTGGTCCTGTGTTTGAGCATATCGTGAAAATACGTGGTATTTTGATCCCCGTCTTGAATCCATTTAACCTTCGATTTCTGTTTAATAATGTTGTCTCTAATACGCAGATGCTTCCAGAAACTAATTTGAGCCTGTCCTTGCCTAATTACCTCTGCATCTGTAACAGCTTCCGAATCCATGGCCAAACAATCCTCCAGATTATTTGTAATGTCACCCTTACGCTCCACATTAAGGTCTAGCCATCCAAAAATATGTTTGTTCCACCATTTGAGCCTATCTTTCAGCACAATAAGCTTAGTTGATATGATATATGCAGCATTACCCTCAAACGAGAGCGAATTAAATTCCTTTTTGACAAAAGCCATGAAATCTGCATGATCAAACCAACAATTGAACGTTTTAAAGGCTTTGGGTCCCCAATTCACATTTCTAGCCTTGAGCCATACATGTCTATGGTTTGAAACGTCTATATTACCAACTACTTGCATAGCGGTATTCCATTCCTTAAATAGTTTGTTAGAAATGAGAAATCTATCCAAACGACTACGACTTTTTCCATTCGAGCAGAACCACGTAAATTTATTTTCTGAAGTAGGGAGATCCACTAGATTCATCAAACCAATGAAAGATCTAAAATCTTCCATCTCAGCCCTCGAATGTGCTTGTTTACTATTGCTCTCTCCTGAGTTTTTTATTGCATTGAAATCACCTCTGAGGAGTCACTCCCCTGGTTCTAATCTAGCCTTATAGTTCATAATTTCAGACCACATATCTCTCCTCTCCACAGTGCATACAGACCCAAAAATCCCTTCCCTCGAAAGCTTCCAATAGGAGATAAGAAATATTTTCTCCAAATCGTCAACAAGCCACCTGATAACCCAGATGAATTGGTTGTTAACCAATCACAATCAGTGTGACCCCACAAGCTACGAACCATACTTTCTAACATACTCTTACATTTTGTCTCCTGAAGGAAGCAAATATTAGCATTTCCATTGATAATGGTTTCTTTGATCCTATTTAGTTTATTACTACCACCACATCCTCTAATGTTATAAGTAACAAAATTCATTTATCTATCTCTGCTGCCACCTTCTGAATAGGTAATCTATTATTGATCTCCCAGTTCCTGATAATGCTCTCGAAAACCTCGTCTTCTTCGTCTCCTTGGATCCCCAACTTTTTTATTGATTCCCATATCTTACAAGGAGCATCTTCAATATTTCGCAGAATGCAAGAATTACTCTGATTTACATCAGAATCTCCAATCGAGTCGCAACATAACACCGAACCTCCGGAGTAATGAGATAGGGAATCCTCAACAAATGAGCTGATTAGGCTAGTATCTGAGTTTTGTGGTAAGGATGTGCAAATATGAGGTCTCAAACTTGGTTTTTCAGATAAAGCTAGGATCGAGTAGTATGAGGGTGAAAAAGGTATCCTCAAGTTCTCATAAATGTCTAGAAGCAATTTCTTCTTTCTGGGCTTAGATAATAATTTTGGTCGATCACCAACCTGATCAGCAATCAATTTAGAATTTATGTTAGGCCCATCATCCAAACTGTTTGTTTTCTTAATAGCTCTTTCTACCCGATCGATCTTTTGACTCTCAATATTAACGGGTCCCACCTCCACGATTACAGTACAAACAATATTCACATCCTTTGACCTGTTAAGTTTAACTTGCTGATACGTCTTATCCGCATATTTTTCGCCGTTGCTACACTTTTTTTTATCAGAAACCAAGTCCCTAGATATGCCACCTATAGCAGACCCGTTTCTCGTATCTCCATCAGCCACGTGAGCCCCTAGACTGCTTTGGTCATTTTCAAGATCCTTGGAATTCACATCTTTCTCATCACCATTAACCGTTTTTTCCAGCATCAATCCACCCTCACCCCCCGTCTCCACCTCCAAAGAATCACCCCATTCATCATAATCCCACTACTACAAAACGGCAAAACAACAACGCCAGGTTTACAACGGCATCCTATACACCGTTCTTATAGTGCGTACTGGATGCGCGCGCATTATTTTAATTAGAAATCTCAAGGGTATAATAATGGTTTTTATGAAAACCGTGGTGATACAATCTAGCTATCATGGGTTCGAACCTCATCGCCCTCAAATAGTTTATCCCTTTGATGTAAATGCTCCCTTTTTAAGTTTTATTAATATTTAACTAAAAACTAATAAGGATATCACGACGGATATTTATCAAAACTGTTGTTACAAATTGAAGCTTCTTTTTATGTATTTTAAACACCATGTATATATATCAATTTATCCATTGAAACAACCCTAACACCAACGCCGTCACCATTGTCGGGAAGAAGACAACAACAACAACAAAGTGTTCTACTTTAAGGTGTTGCAATGTCACATTTGAAGACAAAATCATCCAAAGGTGTTTCTACGTCTTGTTCCAGTGTAAAATCTCGATCTGGAAATTTTTGTGGTTGTGATGGTCGTATGGTTTCGTATCAATGCAAGAAGGGACAAAATAAAGGAAGGCTTTTTTGGAGATGCCCATTTTGGAGGAGCGATGAAACATGTAATTTGTTCATATGGGATGAAGACGTGGGAGAAAGAGATGGAAATGATGGTGAGAGCATTATGAAGTCAGTGTTGGAAGCTGTGGGCTATTTGAAGGTTATGTATGAGGATTTAAAGAAAAAGAACAAGAATTTGAAGAACAAACGGAAATCAGAGATATTTTCTGGAAATATCAAGATGTTATGTTTTTTTGTCTCCTTTATGTTTAATATTTACTTTTTTATGAAATGTAATAGTTGAATTAGGGTTCGAATTATATTGTTGATGTTTAAACTGCAGATGCATTGTGAATTACATTGTTGATGTTTAAACTGTAGATGCATTAAGTTAGAAGTTAAGGCGCACCTTTTCTTTTTTATTTATTTTAAAATTCATAAATAAAAGGGTTATCACTACGGTTCTTCTGGTTAACCATAGTGATATATTTATAATAAATAAATACCTATGTATACGGTTTTTATTTATTTTAAAATTCACAGATAAAAGGGTTATCACTACGGTTATTCTGGTAAACCGTAGTGATATATTTATAATAAATAAATACATATCTATACGGTTGTTATTGTTAACCGTTGTGAAATAGTTTACCCATATATAAGCAAAATAACTTTCACTTAATTGACAGTAACGCAGTTGCCTTCAATGTGAAACCCTAGAACCCATTTTTTCTCTTCGTTTTCACCATTAGCCATGAATCTTGTGCTTCATACATTAAGGTATTCTTCTTCTTCCATCTATTGTTAGATATTTCCCATTATCTCGTTTGTTGCATGTTGTTTTTGTTGATTGTTCTCATTTTTTCAGATTCGTTTTCACTACCTTAACAAAGACCATACTTTGGAAACTTCATAATGTTTGTGTTGCTATGGAAAAATGTATAAGAAGTATGAAGCTATGATGGAAACTTCATCCACCTTGTACATTTTCTTCATAGCATCACGAACAAGATGTTAGTAAATGAAGAAACAACAGTGTAAGCAAACTTTATCTAGTTTTAGAAGCAATGAAAAGAAGTATAAGAAGTATGAAGCTTTTGTGTAAGCTTCTTCCTCCTTATATTTCTTTTTCATGGCTTCCCAAACTAGTTCAACATCATAATTGATTCCTGTTCCGCGATTAATTTCATTAAAAGGTGCGTTATTCCTGTTCCTCTCTTTACTCATCACTGGATTATGGTTTTAGGGCTTGTTTTCAACTGAGGATGCTCATTTTTGAAGTTTGCTTTGTTTCCTTTCAGGTTAAGGGGATGATACAGGGTGATGATGCTGGTGGAAGCAAGCGTATTATATCAGTTTATAATTTCTGGATCTGGTATAGAATGTTGTTTGAGTTTATCATATTCTATTTACATTGTTTGTTTAACTAACCCTCACTTAAAGTTTGCTGGTGGTAGCAAGCGTATTATATGAGTTTATAATATCTGGATCTGGTATAGAATTTTGTTTGAGTTTATTATATTCTATGTAGATTGTTTGTTTCACTAACCCTCACTTAAAATACATTCAGTTAATTTGACATAGATACTTATAATATGCAAATTAAGTTGTATTTGAAAACCAACTTAAACAAACCAATGTTGTTTTCTGATTGCATGCCTCTCATCATTTATCTCACGTTCTTTTATATATAGATTATGGTATAATGATCTCGCTCCTTAGATGCATCGCCATCTTCCAATATTGTTAAATCAAAGATGAGGCAAATTATCCAATGTCTTGTTTATCTTATGGAAATTTAACTATAATCGAAGATAGCGATATATCGAAGGAGTCAGGTCAATAAACCACAATATATGTAAAAGAGCGTGAAATGCACGATGAGACGAATGCAATCAAAAAACAACATTGGTTTGTTTAAGTTGGTTTTCAAGAACAGTTTAATTTGCAGATTATAGACATCTTCATCAAATTTAATCCATGTATATTTATTTAGTGAGGTGTTTGGAAAACAAGCAATCTACATTTAATATAATAAACTTAGGGTACTTACAACAACGGTTATATATTGTAACCGATATCATAAGTAATTTATGTTTTATATAAATTCGCTACTGATGGGTTTCGAACCCAGAACTTAAGTGTATGTATCGCAACAGTTTATTATCATAACCGTTGTGATATATGGCGCGCGTCCTGCCTTTCAACAACGGTTTCCAGACCGATGTAGAAACAACGAACTTACAACAACAATCTACATAACAACGTCTTCGTCCGCGTCATTATATGTCATTCCCAACCGTTGTTAAATGGGTTTTTCGTAGTAGTGTCCCCATCGCTTTCCGAACTAGAATCAACATCTGACCTCAATTTTTTTTCCTGTTTTAGAGGATCGATTCTCAAAGGACCATGGGAGTCCTCAATCAGCTTGATCCTATATATCATTTCATTAACCTCCTCATTAAACACCTCATTCAGATTGATGGCGAATTTAGTTTTGACAAAAAATCTGGAAATGTCCATTCTTTGTAGATTCTCTGTTTCCTCGTCAGAACGGATGAAAATACCTATTATACCAGCAACAAACCTGAAGAAACAGGAGGACCAAACATGACAAGGAAGACCATAACACCGCATCCAGGTGAGTCTCTTGTTATCTACATCCTCCGGAGACCATGGATGAATCTCATAGAACCAGCGGGATACCCAGCTTTCCTCTTCCTTAATCAAGTTTGCGATCACTCCTTCAACCTCCTCTTCTAGCAGTCATATGTTTGCACCCACAGGAGTTGCTTTAATTTGGAAGAATCCTTCAGCAAGTAGTGCATCTTGAATGTTATACGTTGATCCTGATTCCTCCACAACGCCGACATACGCTTTCTCAAATATATGAAGATCTTCTTTGTTGAGATTAAATTGTAAATGTGAAAAGGACGGTTTTGCACCGAGATAATTCTCATTAGCTTCATAAAGTTTAATTATTGTGCTCCTCCCTACCGGATTGTTATGCTTACTCTCTCTGACTCCTCTCACTACTTATGTATAAGAGACATTAGGTCTAATGTTATGTCTTAGTGTTCCCCCCATATACTTATTACTTCCCCTGTCAAAGTTCACTCTCTTTGAATGCTGAATGTTGTCATCATATCTTGGCCATGCATTCCTTCTTTGAAATCTTGGTACATTAGCATGTAGCTTTTTTTCATTGATCAAAATGTTATCCACTTTAATAGCCATGATTCTATTGTCGTTGACATTTTTGAAACGAACAAAACCATACCGTTTCCTCCGCTTGTCCCTTCTAGGTGGTATTATCACCTCTAGCACTAAATCGTATTCTTTGAAAATATCAAACATTTCTTTGGCCTCATGGTCATCCGGAAATTCAGAGAAGAAAAAGGAGGCAGTGTTACTTCCGGCCTCCATGGTTGCTTTGCCTCCTCTAGCCGTCCAAATCGATCTTCTAGTAGTTTTTTCGTTGTTCTTATTATTCACCCTCCTGATCTCCACCCAATCATGAAGATGAGCCATGTTTTGTAAAGACACCCCTAGAAAAACTTCAAAGAGAACAATACCAAAAAAATTTCAGTGCAGAGAAAACTGAGAAAGAACAGGTACAACCACGAAAAACTAGCCAATATCCTTGTTGATAGGGTCCCTAGTCCTAAGACTAGGAGTTTAAACCACCATCAACAAGGCAATCTTGAACTGAATGTTGCTGTCTATATTATGATTGTTATGATAGTTCTAAACCTTTTCACATGACTCTAAACTTTGTCATTTAAAACACGCACATCCGATAATCCTTCGATTTGCTGATTATAATCGGTTTTCACCGGTTAAATAGTTCATCGGATTAAATAGTTTATTGATTCAATAATTATTTCAAAAGGTGCCTATTTTGTGGAGTTGCAGTCTTTTTGATTTGTTTTGGTTGTTTCTTGGTCTGGAATTTGCTTTTTATTAATTAAACAATTACATTTTATAAAAGTATGTTAGTTCTTGGATTGGCTGGAATTTTGGTAAAACAAAGTATATTCAATGTTGATGTCAAGGTACTGATGTTGCAACATTGAGGTCTTAACACTGGGCTGTGTTAAGTATGTTTTTGCTGAAGTTGGATGTCTGATGTCACATAGGCGATGTTGTGACATTAGATCTGCAGAATTAATAACATCAGGTTGTGATGTTGTTAGGGTTGCGTGTTAGATGGAATTGTGGAGAGCAAGTTGTCTCATTGGATGCGAATATCTTGTGATAGATATTTTCTGCTGCATAGGAGATCTGGTGCAGATTTGTAGGAGATTTAAAAGGTTGAAGATTTAAAAATATTTTAGGAGAAAATCTGTTTTGAATATTCAGTTTTAAATAACAAATCTGGGAGATATTGTAGCAGGTCCAAGACCAATTCAAGGAGCTATATAAAGCGCACAAGTACTAGAGAAAAGTGACGAAGAAAGTGAGCCAAAGACTGAGAGTCGTGTTGTGTCTTCATGCATGTTTTGTAAGCCATTCGAGAGTGAATTGGCATTGTGATTTTGAGTTGTTCTTGATCAAAGCTGGGAAGCAGAATCAAGTAGTGGTATTCAAAGTGTGTAATCTTTGAAGTGTTTTAGGGATTGAGTAGTGTTCTCATATCTAAGTGGGCTCTTAGGTAGAAAGTCACTAGTAGAGATTAAGTTTAGGAGATTGTCAACTGGGTTGTTGAGTCTGTAAATTAATTCTACAAGTAGTGAATTTCATCCCTGGCTTGGTAGCCCCCAGACGTAGGTAGTTAGACCGAACTGGGTGAACAATTCTTTGTGTTGCTTTGTTACTGTTATTGCTGTCCATTGTGCAGAGTGTGTTGTTGTGACATCGCACCTTAACATCACACGTCTGATACCAGAATTTCAATTGGTATCAGAGCAGGCATCCTGTCTGTCTCTGGGTGAGATCTAGGGAAGTTACTTTCTGGTGTAAAGATGGACAAAGAAGTTGGAGGATTCGTCAACAGACCCCCTATTTTGGATGGGTCCAATTATGATTATTGGAAGCCAAGGATGACTACCTTCTTAAAATCCTTGGACAGCAGGGCTTGGAAGGCTGTTATTAAAGAGTGGAAAGCACCTGTGGTGTGTGAAAAAGATGATGCTGGTAAAGATAAAGAAGGCACCTCAAAGCCAAAGCCTGAAGAAGAGTGGACCAAGGAGGAAGATGAGCTCGCCCTTGGAAATTCCAAAGCTCTAAATGCAATCTTCAATGGAGTGGATAAGAACATCTTCAGGTTAATCAATACCTGTGAAGTTGCTAAGGAAGCGTGGGATATTTTGCAGGCTACACATGAAGGAACATCTAGAGTTAAGATGTCAAGACTTCAGCTGTTAACATCAAAATTTGAAAACCTGAAGATGAAGGAAGATGAGACTATTCATGACTTCCACATAGGTGTTCTTGAGCTGGCCAATGCTTCTAGTGCTCTTGGAGAGAAAATGTCTGAAGAAAAGCTTGTAAGGAAGATTCTTAGATCCCTTTCTAAGAGGTACAAGATGAAGGTGATGGCTATTGAAGAAGCTCAAGACATCAGCAAGATGAGAGTAGATGAGCTAATTGGATCTCTTCAAACTTTTGAGCTTGGTTTGAATGAAGAAGAACCAGAAAAGAAGCCCAAGGGTACTGCTTTGGTCTCCACTCCTGCAGAAGATAAGGAAGTCAAAGATTCTCAGGAAGAGTTGTCTCAAGCCATTGCAATGTTGGGAAGGCAGTTCAACAAAGTGTTAAAAAGATGGAACAATAACTACAAGCCTAGTGTCAAGAACAGTTCTTCTGACATCAGTAAGCCAAAAGAGAAAGATGAAGAGAAGAGTGCCCAGGATAGAGGTGTTCAGTGATTTGAATGTGAAGGATATGGACATGTCAAGAAAGAATGTCCCACATTCTTGAAGAAGCAGAAGAAGGGCATGTTAGTGTCTTGGTCTGAATCTGATAGTGAAAGTGAAGGTGAGTCAGCAAGGCATGCTAGAGCCTTAACAGGAACTGTTGTGTCTGATGACGATAGTGATGAAGAAATAACTTATGAGGAGCTAGCTTCTACTTATCGAGAGCTGTGTTTGAAAAGTGCTGAGATTTGTCAAGAAAACAAGTGTCACAAGCAACAGATTGCTCATCTTGAAAATGAAAAAGCTGATCGGGAAAACGAAGTTGTGCTAGTGAAGTCTCAACTGGATCAGATGACAAAATTCGTTAGGATGATGAACAGTGGTACTGCTAATCTAGATAAGATTCTTCAGTCAGAGAAAGCTGCTGGAGATAAATCAGGCATATGATATGTGGCCAGCACTTCAGGAACAAAAAGGGAGATGTCTCCACCTTTGTCTCAACATCAACCTAAGAGACAGGGTCCTACCCTAAAGAAGGTTGTTCACCCCCAGAATGTTGAGAAGAAGAATGGTCCACATCAGAGGAAGACGCAGCCCCAATGAGCTAGTCAGTATATGCCTCCCCAATATCACAAGAGCATGCAAGCTGCAAGGGTCAAACAGGACATGTCACATCAGGTGTCTCAACATCAGGACAACTGGTATGGTTATGGATACAACAATGCTGTGCCTTATTACTATGGAAGAAGGAAGCCTCATCACCATAGAAGACAGCCTAAGAGACCGCATCATCAGTACAGGAAAAGACAATTCAACTATGGAATAAGGAGACAACATTATGGGTGGCAGCCACAACATTATCAAAGTGGAAGAAGATTTAACCACTTTAGAAACGACAGAGTCAGATGCTTCTATTGTGGCAGGATTGGGCATATGCAGCCCTCGTGCTTCAAGCTTCACGGTTATTCTAATTCTGCTCCTCAACCCAAACAGAAAGAGGTAAGGCCTAAAGTGATGAAGCAATGGATACCTAAAGTTACCAGCTTGATAGCTCACACGTCCTTAAGGGTTTCTACCAAAGATGACTGGTATTTTGACAGTGGGTGTTCAAGACACATGACTGGAGTAAAGAATCTGCTTGTTGATGTGAAACCTCAGACTTCTGGCTATGTTACATTCAGTGATGGGATCAAAGGAGAGATAAAGGGGATTGGTAAACTAAACTGTGCTAGTGCTCCCAGCCTGGAGAATGTTCTTCTTGTTAAAGGACTAACAGCTAATTTGATTAGTATTAGTCAACTTTGTGATCAAGGATTCAAAGTAGACTTCACAAAGTCAGAATGTATGGTCAAAGATGACAAAGGAGAAGTCATTATGAAGGGAGCCAGGTCTAAGGACAATTGTTATCTTTGGGTGCCGCAAAACTTAAATTCCTCCACGTGTGTACTTGCTAAAGAAGATGATGTCAAAATTTGGCATCAGAAGTTGGGACATCTTCACCTAAAGGGAATGAAGAGAATTATCTCCTCAGAAGCAGTCAGAGGGATTCCCAAACTTAATATTAAGGAAGGAAAGGTGTGTGGAGACTGTCAAAAAGGAAAGCAGACAAATATGTCTCATCTGAAGCTTCAACATGACACCACCTCCAAGCTATTGGAACTCCTTCATATGGATTTGATGGGACCTATGCAGGTTGAAAGTCTGGGTGGAAAGAAATACGCTTATGTAGTTGTGGATGACTATTCAAGATACACCTGGGTGAATTTCATCAAAGACAAATCTGAGGTGTTTGATGTCTTTAAGGAACTCTGTCAAAGACTCCAAAGAGAAAAGGAGAGTAAGGTCATCAGAATAAGAAGTGATCATGGAAGAGAGTTTGAGAATAGCAAGTTTGAAGAATTTTACTCGGCTGAAGGTATACGTCATGAGTTTTCATCACCTATCACCCCTCAGCAAAATGGAGCTGTTGAGAGGAAGAACAGGACTATACAAGAGTCGGCTAGAGCAATGATTCATGCCAAGAAACTTCCTTATCACTTCTGGGCTGAAGCCATGAACACTGCCTGCTACATTCACAACAGGGTTACCCTAAGAAGAGGCACTTCATCCACTCTATATGAACTATGGAAGGGAAGAAAACCTAATGTTAAGTACTTCCATGTGTTTGGTAGTAGATGTTACATCCTGGCAGATAGAGAGCAGAGAAGGAAATTAGATTCCAAAAGTGATGAAGGGATATTTTTGGGGTACTCCATCAATAGCAGAGCATATCGGGTCTTCAACTCCAGGACCAAAGTAATGATGGAGTCAATCAATGTTGTGATTGCTGATGAAGATAAACATGAAGTTGAGGATGTCATAGAAGATGTTGGAACATCAGTTGATGAAGTTTCTGTATAAGTTGAAGAAAGAAATCCATCTCCTGGTGCTGTTGATATTGAGCCTGAGCAACCTCAGAAGGATCCTTCTATCAGAATTCAGAAGGATCATCCTAAGGAGCTAATTATAGGTGATCCAAATTCTGGAGTAAGGACTAGGTCCAGAGAAATCATAGCTAGCTCGTGCTTCGTATCCAAAATTGAGCCAAAAAATGTCAAGGAAGCTCTGACAGATGAGTTTTGGATAAATGCTATGCAAGAAGAACTGGAGCAGTTCAGAAGAAATGAAGTCTGGGATCTTGTGCCAAGACCAGAAGGGGTGAATGTTATTGGAACAAAGTGGATCTACAAAAACAAGTCAGACGAGCTTGGAGTGGTTACAAGAAACAAAGCAAGACTTGTTGCACAAGGTTATACTCAAGTTGAGGGAGTTAACTTTGATGAAATGTTTGCTCCAGTGGCTAGATTAGAATCCATCAGACTACTCTTGGGTATGGCCTGTAACCTAAGATTCAAGCTGTTCCAAATGGATGTGAAGAGTGCTTTTCTAAATAGCTATCTGAATGAAGAAGTCTATGTAGATCAACCTAAAGGATTCACTGATCCAAACTTCCCCAATCATGTGTTCAAACTGAGGAAAGCACTGTATGGATTAAAACAAGCTCCAAGGGACTGGTATGTGAGGCTGGCATAATTCTTAGTAGCAAATGGGTATAGAAAAGAAGGGATTGACAAAACCTTGTTTGTCAAGGAAGAAGGCGGAAAATTAATGGTAGCCCAAATTTATGTGGATGACATTGTCTTTGGGGGGATGTCAGAGGCTATGGTGAAACAGTTTGTTCAACAAATGTAATCAGAATTTGAAATGAGTTTGGTTGGAGAACTTAGCTACTTTCTTGGATTACAAGTCAGACAAATGGAGGATTCTATCTTTATTTCTCAAAGCAAATATGCTAAGAGCATAGTAAAGAAATTTGGTCTGGATAATGCCAATCACAAACGGACACCAGCTCCCACCCATTTGAAGCTATCCAAGGATGAGAATGGAGTGAGTGTGGACCATAGCTTGTACAGAAGTATGATTGGGAGTCTACTGTATCTCACAGCAAGCAGACCTGACATTTCCTTTGCGGTTGGAGTGTGTGCCAGATATCAATATGATCCGAAGGTGAGTCACTTGAATCAAGTGAATAGAATTCTAAAATATGTGAATGGCACAAGTGACTATGGGATGCTATATAGCCATGATTCTGGGACTGATTTAAAAGGATACTGTGATGCTGATTGGGCTGGAAGTGCAGATGATAGGAAAAGCACTTCAGGAGGGTGTTTCTTTCTAGGGAACAATTTGATTTCCTAGTTCAGCAAGAAGCAGAATTGTGTATCTCTCTCAACTGCTGAAGTGGAGTATATAGCAGCAGGAAGTAGTTGCTCTCAGCTGGTTTGGATGAAGCAGATGTTGAGTGAATACAATGTCAAACAAGATGTTATGACGCTATACTGTGATAATCTGAGTGCCATTAATATATCTAAAAATCCTATACAGCATAGTAGGACAAAGCACATAGACATAAGGCATCACTTCATAAGGGATCTGGTTGAAGACAAAATTGTTACCTTGGAACATGTAGCCACAGATAACCAGCTGGCTGACATATTCACTAAAGCCTTGGATGCAAACCAATTTGAAAGGTTAAGAAGCAAATTGGGAATCTGCATTTATGAAGACTAAATGTGCTAGAAAGGGGTTGTGGGCAGTTGGAGTTATTTTTGAAAATATTTAGTCAACTGCCAGGTGTAGGTTGTCAAATTGTGGCTAAAAAGGGGGAGTAAATGACATATGCAGATATTAAGGGGGAGTACATTGAGGGGGAGCAGCATTGTTGAATGTTGTTGCTGCTGTTGAAGATTGATTTATGCTGAAGTGTTTTTGTGAGCAGCAGAGTTTTGAAGTAAAGATGTTACTGCTGATGCTATGTTACTGATGCTGCTGCTTGGAGTTTCAAGATTTTTTATTGAAGTTTTTCCGCTGCTGAAGTCTCTGAAGATGCAGAGTGCAGAGATTGTTTTAGCCAAAATTAGCCAAAGGGGGAGATTGTTAGTTCTTGGATTGGCTGGAATTTTGGTAAAACAAAGTATATTCAATGTTGATGTCAAGGTACTGATGTTGCAACATTGAGGTCTTAACACTAGGCTGTGTTAAGTATGTTTTTGCTGAAGTTGGATGTCTGATGTCACATAGGCGATGTTGTGACATTAGATCTGCAGAATTAATAACATCAGGTTGTGATGTTGTTAGGGTTGCGTGTTAGCTGGAATTGTGGAGAGCAAGCTGTCTCATTGGATGCGAATATCTTAGGATAGATATTTTCTGCTGCATAGGAGATCTGGTGCAGATTTGTAGGAGATTTAAAAGGTTGAAGATTTAAAAAGATTTTAGGAGAAAATCTGTTTTGAATATTCAGTTTTAAATAACAAATCTGGGAGATATTGTAGCAGGTCCAAGACCAATTCAAGGAGCTATATAAAGCGCACCAATACTAGAGAAAAGTGACGAAGAAAGTGAGCCAAAGAGTGAGAGTCGTGTTGTGTCTTCATGCATGTTTTGTAAGCCATTCGAGAGTGAATTGACATTGTGATTTTGAGTTGTTCTTGATCAAAGCTGGGAAGCAGAATCAAGTAGTGGTATTCAAAGTGTGTAATCTTTGAAGTGTTTTAGGGATTGAGTAGTGTTCTCATATCTAAGTGGGTTCTTAGGTAGAAAGTCATTAGTAGAGATTAAGTTTAGGAGATTGTCAACTGGGTTGTTGAGTCTGTAAATTAATTCTACAAGTAGTGAATTTCATTCCTGGCTTGGTAGCCCCCAGACGTAGGTAGTTAGACCGAACTGGGTGAACAATTCTTTGTGTTGCTTTGTTACTGTTATTGCTGTCCATTGTGCAGAGTGTGTTGTTGTGACATCGCACCTTAACATCACACGTCTGATACCAGAATTTCAAAGTACTTATTGAGAAGTGTGATTATATGGTTATCAAGATCTTTTATGAATCTGCGTCAAATATCAATTAAATTTTACAAAGGTATAAATTAAAATTTGAAAGTCTTTTTAAAAGAAAAAAAGAGATTATATTAAAATATTAGGCATAGAAAAAGCCAAAAAAACATATCAATATACAACACCATAACGCTAAGTATATTGGTCAGAAAATTGCAAACTAAATGCCGACTATTTGGCACTGATACATCCCTATTTTAAATTAAAAAAAAATATAAAGAGAATAAGATTTAGATGAATTGGATGACCAAGTACTCTTTTTAGGATTGGTTGGTTTTAACTTTCATTTGTTTTCCCGCAGCAGGTTTTTTTTGTCTAGCATGCGTTCTCTTAGCGATCTATATATATATATATATATATATATATATATATATATATATATATATATATATATATATATATATATATAAATAAGTAATAGTTTGAATTAAAATTTATAAAATATATATTTTTTATTTCCTTTTAATAAAAATATTTCATCACAACATTTTTCACGATGAATCCTTACTTTATTTGAATAACTTTTATTCAGTTTATCATATTCCTTCTCAACACCTCTTTAAAAAAACTTATTTAATAAAAGAAATTCATTTTATAAAAAATTATGTCAGTTTTGATTTTAAAATTATAACATGCAAAATGATATATATATTTTGAAAGGTACTTCTTATAATATTTATGTACATTTCATTAACAACACAAATATTTTACAAAAAAAAATTTGAAGTTGAAAAAATTTATTTGAATTTTATTAGAAGATATTTTGTGTAATATAGACTTACACAATTTTAGTCGTCATAGTTCAATTTTAATTCTTAAAGTGTTGTGTAATTAACAACTGTTTTTATATTAAAGTTTATTAATATTTTTTAATAAAGTTGTTCACTATAAATATAAAAAATTTGTTTATTAATGCGTAAAAATAAATCAATATTGTTGCAAAAAATTGAGCTTTAAATCACCATCATTTAATTTAACTAGTAAATGTCACTTTTTTTAATATCTATAGAAATCGTGTCATTTTTTATTTTAATAGTTATGTTAAATACATATGCAATCACTTAAACCAAATTTGATGTTAAAAATTACATCATTGCGAATTATGCATAATAAATAATAATGCATAAATAAGTATATACTAACACTATAATATTAGAGGTTGAATATAGACTAAGATATGATGAATAAAAAAGAGATGAGTTCAATTTTATTATAAGTTTAATAAAAAATATAAATTGACGACACCACCTCTAACAAATGATCATAAGAGTGATTTAAAATTTAAATGATTTTTTTTCTTTTGTTTTTCCATTAAAAGAATTTCAAATCATAGTGTACAATAAAATTAAACAAAATAATTATGTTTATATTGTTAATACTTAGTACATAACTCTATAGAAAGTAATAAAATAATTATTATTTTCTTGCAAATAAAGACAATTAGCATTTTACTATCAAAATTATTATTTGTAATTTCAAAAGAAATTTGATTCAATTTAATATAAATTGTAAAAATAATTGTATTTTTATAACATATAAAAAAATAATAATATTATGATGGATGCATTGTTTAAATTTTTAATATTTTTTACTAGAGACATGCACGTTAAAGAAACTTGTACAAATTACAAACAAAACAAGTTTTTAGCTATGTTTTGTTTCACTATAGAAAAGCCAAAGGTTACATTCGATATAAATTGACAATAGAAATAGCATTACTGTGAATTTGAAATGCTAATTCAATTGCATTTTTGACAACTACCTAAAACTACTATCAAATGCATTATTCGCGAGCCTATTCCATTACCCAAAATCACATGTATTGCATAGCATTTTTTGGCCTATAGTGAGGAGTGCATAAACTTTTCATGAATATGTATTGCATAGTATTATAATTTGTGTAGAGTTGCTTACTTCCACATATCAATACTTGACTTTAGTAGTTTATTTATTTTTAAATTAAAATGTCCTGCAGGATGAATCATTCGAGTATGTTATTACTATGTCATTTTTTAATCAAGACATCCCACACTCAATTGTGAAGATTAGAATAGTAAAAAATGATTTTAATATATTTTAAGGTTGTGATTCATAATAAGAAAATAAATTAGTTTAAATAGAGATAAATTCAAGTTTAATTGGCATATTTATTGAGGTTCATCCGAATAAAATAAAATAATTATAAATGTTAATATTTAAAATTTAATATTAGATGTCAATCATTTAGTGAATGGATGTAAATTAGGGATGTCAATTTGCGTATGTCAATTTTCTTCCGTGGGGACGGGGATGGAGGGAAAAGTTCATCCGATGACACTTCGCGGTGGGTATCAGGGAAGTATCCCCCGCCCTGCGAATTCCCTGACTCCGACTATATTATTTAAATTTTATATATATAATATATTATATAATATATAATTATATAAATTTGCATGTTTTCCCCCTAAAAATAATCATTAATATATTTGAAAATGATAAGTTATTAGTGGATCATTTTATTTTTCTTGTTTTATTGTATAATGTATTGTTTCACTACCCAAGTACCTAACCTTAGAAAAGTGCATCCATTACATACGGTGTACACACTGTCTCCTCTTCTTCTTTTCTCAATTCTCTTTGCCTCCTCCATTCCTCATCTTCTTTGTTCTCTTAATCATCATCACAACAACCACTCTCCTTTGTTCATTGTACTTATGGTTTTAACTTCAGTATACTTCAATTAGTAACTTATTTTTCATTCAATTAGTAAATTAGTGGTCGTGTTTTCGTAATTCCAAGTGTTTTTGCATTTTTTGTTATTGATACAAGATGTGTTTTTATTTTAAGAAAAGGAAAGATGAAAAATATTTTTTTTACGGAAAAACAACAAAATAGTAGTGTCATTGTTTTGATCGAAAAATATATAAATTTTTTTAAGATTCGATCTTTGTGGATCTCCGATTCTCCATGGGGATCTGTGGGGATGTGGATCGGGAATAATATTTCCCCATGGTGGGGAACAGGGATGAGGATGAGGAAAATATTAGGGGGCGGGGCGGGGAGTGTAACACCCTTCTAAAAACCCCACGAAAATAAAGATTAATTTAATCATATAAACACAACCACAAGGGTGCCACACTTCATAAAACATCACAATTATTCTGCTCCGTAACACGGGTTACACAACATTCATTAATTCAAACATACTCATCTATGAGGCTTTTACGATGTCAAGTTCTTTTAAAAACAACGCAGTGGATTCAACATAAAGAAAATCAATTATGATTCGATAACTAAAATTGAGTCTTAGACTCCAACATCCATACAATCAACAAAGGATAAGTTTCGTCAACACTTAATTCAACATCTTAGAATATCACCATGAAATTATTAACAAATACTTCGAAATAAACAACATAAGAAATCAAGAAGACATGCGTTAACCCCAACCCAGTGTTACATAAATCAGAGCATAATCCCTCCTACTTAAAATGAAAAACTGAAACGAACTCCAATAGCTAGCTTCCACTTACTTCCCTGGAGTCTACTCCTGATTATTTATGCGTTACCTACGTGGAGGCAACATTCAAATAGAAGGGGTGAATAATCATAATCAATTATAATAGACATAAGAAAGCATAGATTGCAACAATTATATGCAACAAGCCAACAACATCAACATATCACAAACTCACACCCCAAACATCATAAGTAACTCATATACAACTTCCATCACAAGGCTCACATATAATCACATAACATTCACAAGTATCACCACATCATATAACACCAACAAAATTATGCAATGCCACATAGAATGCTAATGCAACATCATTGACTCAATGCATGTGGTACCAAATTATGAACACTTAGGTTCATTTCACTCCATGATCCCCACCATAGGATTGATTCCCTCTTAGAACCGGAGCACACCAAAATCGCTACCATCACCATAGGTAACGCTTCACTAATTCCCAATAATAGGAATTAACTACTCGCACCCGATCCATCATAATGGGATCGAGGCTCACCAAAACTCGTTACCATCACCTTGGAGCTCTCTGACGAAACTGTCTTTGTGCTTGATTATTTTGTAGGTATTGCCGAGGCTGTTGTGGGGGAGCCTGTTGGTATTGTTGAGGCTTTTGATAGGCCTGTTGAGTAGGTGGTTGATGCGGGACTTTAGCAGCAATTGCAACTACTTGTTGATAAGGAATATTCTGAAGAACTTTTCCCCTCGTTCCTCTCATCACAGCATTGGTCTTACTCTTCTTCTTCTTCTAGAAATTTGAGTAAGGCTTCTTAGATAAGCCATATGCTCTTATACTAGCTTGAATCTTTCCTTCTTTCACACCTTGTTCAACCCTGTCACCAATGGTTACCAAATCAACAAAGCTTTGAGCCCAACTATTCACTAGTCTATCATAGAATGGATCTTTCAGAGTATTCACAAAAATTCCAGTCATTTCCCTTTCAGACAAGGGTGGCTCTACCTGAGCATCCAATTCCCTCCAGCGTTGGGCGTAACCCTTGAAGGATTCTTTCTCTTTCAAAGACATCCTCTGAAGTTGCATGCGATCAGGTACCATATGCAACTTATACTTATATTGACAGATGAAGACGTCTGCTAAATCCTCCCAGCTATGAATCTGCCTTTGTTCCAGACTCATGTACCACTTGAGTGAAGCACCAATTAAATTGTCCTGAAAACAGTGAATAAGTAGCTTCTCATTGTCGGTGTGAGGGGCTATTTTTCTGAAGTACATGACCAAATGGCTTCTTGGACATGTGTTTCCTTTGAATTTTTCAAATTCAAGAGTCTTGAACTTGGTCAGAATAACCAAATTCGACATGAGACTCATGTTGGTCGTAGACGATCCAAAGATGTTGATACCCTTAATAACTTTAACCTCTTTTTCCAGGGCACATAACCTTTCAAGGGACAGTTTAGGGCCACAAATAATGCAGACATGCGTAAACATAGATTATGGATATGCTCCGGTCATTTCATTAACTTCTTAGAACATCAAGTTAACCAAATCTACGTACCTTTCCCACCGTAGGTACCCAAGAGGAGGCCACTCATGCTTATGACATAGCAACCATCATTCTAGCCAATAAGCCAACATCTCTTGTCACTTTGAATTAATGTGAACTCTTATGTTTAATTTCGTTATGCTTTGAATCTGTTGAAATAAAATTGGATGAAACTCATTCTTCTTTGACATTATGTAAAAATCATTCTTGAATTAAGATGGACTTTGTAAGTTGAATGGTCATGGATAATATTGACTTGAACTTCTATGCTTGAACTTGTAATCGTAACTTAAATTTTGTACTTAGACTTGTGATCAATCTTGGTATGCCTTGAGTTTATGAATCTTTGAACACTTTGAATTGGGAACCTTCGAACCTTGTATTATCTTGAATTGACCTTGACACACAATCCTTGAATACTTTGAAATTTTTTAGAATCAATTTGAATGATGACTTGAATGTGAACTTTGAATCTTTGGAATAAATTTGAGCTTTGCCTTAAAATGTGAATTTTCAACTTGAACTTCTTTGAACTTTTGTAGTGAGAATGATTTGAACTTGACATGAACTTATGAATCCAACTTGTAAACTTGGAAATGAAAGACTTTGAATTTTGAATGTGGAAAGGGTCTTGAACTCTTTGTGCTTGACTTGTAATTTTGAATGGAATGATAGCTTGAATTTGAATTTGAAATGGTATCTTGAACATTGTAACCTTGAAAATTTTGATGAAACTTGTATGGATGTATTGGAAAAAAATGGGCATTGCCTTAGATTTGGCTTTGGATCAAAGATGTAAATGGATTTATTTGAAACATGAAAATGGTCATGGATTGGAACTTGAAATTTGGGTATGTAGAATTTAGATATTTGGTTGATGATGATTTGGTTCATGTTTTAAGGAAATGGATATGGATTTAGGATCTTCAAAAAGGGATTCAAGATTGGATTTGGTTTAGAAATGGATGTAGTTTTGGGAAATGGATTTACAATTGGATATTGATTGGAATATAGATTAAAAAATAGTCATGGAAAATTAATTTTGGATTAACTTTGAATAATGAGAAATAGTCATGGAAAATATATTATGGATTTGAAATTGATATGAACTACTTGGTAAGTGGACTTCGATAATGGATAAGAAAAAATGGTTTATGGACAATTGGATATTGGAAAAGTGGTTATGGAAATTTGGATAATGGAGAATTGGTTTATGGATAATTGGATAGTGAAAAAAATGGTTATGGATATTAAAAATGGATTTTGAACTTGGATGTGAAGTGATAATGAACTTGAACAATCCACTTTGTTAAATCCACTTTGAATCCCAAGAAATCCACATAAATCAAATTCTAGGGCCAAATAAATGCTTAAGAACTTGATGCCATTTGAAAGTTCTTGAATCAATTAATCCATTAGCTTTCCATGCCATACTTTTCTTATGAATCCTAATATCCAAGTTAATCACAAAACCAGTTACATTCCATCTGGTGAGATCTTAATCAATAAAAACGAGGGCACATTTCTCCTTCATCTCCTCTTGAAATCAAAGCACCCTAATAAAGCTTGCCAACACCACCAACATCTAAACCCTAGGGGATCATGGCCAAAGAACAAATGATCATCTAAAGGAAGATCAAGAAGCAACACAAAGCTAGGTACAAGAAAATAAACAAGGTAGGACAAATTTGGGGTATGACAATCATTTACCTTAATAATCTGTGAAATCAAACTGTCCACCATATGACATTCATATTATGCCTTTCACTTTGACAACTCTTGGTACAAACCCTGATTTTTTTAAGCAACCAAATATAGTAATGCATTTGAATCAAGTAAAATATGTGCAATAAAACTTAAAACAGAAGAAAGATTACAGAAAAACAAGGAGAACTTCATACTCGCACCAACTAATACCAAGCAACTCCTTAACAAAATTGGATTATAAAATAAAAATTAACATAGCAGGTCGTGCTACCACATTTCAGCCGAGTGCCCCACATCCAACCTAGAAGGCCAACCCCCTTTTCTTTAGTCGTTGAATCACCTAACCAGAGAAGGTAGATCAACCAAAGACCTGTCACACCATCGTCCCAACCCTTCAAAATAAAAACGCAATTGCCAGACTTAAAACAGACACGAGTTCAACAGGTTAGAACGGGTGCAACACAAAAATAACAACCTAAAAACCTGCTTAAAAATATACACACATAGAGTTGGATCCAAACCGACACCAAGTTCCTATAAGCAGTCAATAAAATAGTAAAAATTGCAACAAACAGACAATAAATTTAATCTTAGGAAAAAATTAGAACATAATACCATAAAGCAAATCTTATTGTTATCAATATT
Source organism: Lathyrus tuberosus (assembly GCA_022829125.1). Lineage (NCBI taxonomy): Eukaryota > Viridiplantae > Streptophyta > Magnoliopsida > Fabales > Fabaceae > Lathyrus > Lathyrus tuberosus. Next base: position 1,860,323 of record JALAZF010000721.1, read on the forward strand.
CAATCACAATATAAGAGAATATATTTTGGGTGAAACAACCAAAAAAGTATAAAAAAAATCAAATTCCAAAAAGCAATAATCATTAGAAAAGAAATTAGGAGTTAAAGAATTGGGAAAGAGAGAGACAAAGGAAGAAATTAGATTTAGTGAATGCTACCATGAAAGAAATTAGAGTACAATTTTGACAAGTTTACCTAATACAACAAGGATGAGAGGAGATTTTTGGGATAAAGAGGAATATAGAACTCAAAAATTGTTAAACCCTGATAGTGAGAGGAAGATTTGAGGTTGAAAGACGTGATCAAGAGCATATGAAGTTCAAAGGACGGGTAATGATGATGAAGAGCGTGTGAGGTATTTGAGATAAAGCATATGAAGTATGAGATATTAGGTTAATGGAGGCGGAAAGGTTCTCCTAGGGATTATGAGGGAATCTTTAATCGTATGAGGGATTTGAAATGGAAATAGAAAAAAAAAGGTTTAATACCCTTTTTAGTCCCTTACTGTCGTACCCCAAATTTTGTCCCATCATTGTGTCACTCATCATCACAATATGGAGGAACCATCATACCTCATCAGTCTCCCCAAAGATGGGTGAGCATTCCCTACAATCAAAATTAGGGTTTTAAGCCTTCTCTGAGTGCTTAGACAAGGGATCAATCAAGGAATGACATGATCTTCAACTTGTATAACCTCTCAAGCATCCACAAAGGATCAAAAGGACTCCCACTTCAAGGATTAAGCACAAGGCTGCTCCCTTTTAGGTGGATTAAGTCTCAAGATCGACAGTGTCACCAAATTAGGGTTTTGGTCGACCAGGGCCTCCAGATGTTAATTTTTCATCTGGGCACAAGCCAATGATCCAAAACATAACCTAATATACTCCATGGAACCTCATGGACCCAAACATCAAGTCAATTTGACCTCAGGGGATGCATACATCAAAAATCAGGAATTAGGGTTTCTTGACCTAATTCACCCCTAAGTTGACTTTTAGGGCAAATCATGAGCCAAGACCTCAAGAGAGGGTTTGAGGGTCTCAAATGAACTATATTGATCCATTTGGAACAATGGATTAATCCAAGAAGCTTGAGCAACAAGTCTCAATTTCATCTGCACCACAATTAGGGTTTCGCGAGGAAAGTCAACTGTAACTTTGACTTTTGACCAGGACATGCTCCCAAACCCTAGGACATGCCTCAATACACCCTATGATACCCATGGAACATGTCCATCAAGTTTGATTTAGGTCAAGGACATGATTTCCTGAAGAATTGCACAGTTTGGAATTCATCTGATAAAAAGTCAACTGTGCACAAAAGTCAACTTTGACTTTTTGAGATTTTTCACCAAAGTGGATTTTTAACCCTAAAATGATGTTAATGTATGATTTGAATCATCATTCATCAAGAAAAACCAAATAAAGTGGGATAACTTGTAAAAGGGGTAACCATAAAACTTAGAAATTTTTCTAAGTTATGGAAAAAGTACCACTAATACACCAACTTTGGAGGGTCATAACTCCTAAACCACATGGCCATTTTTTCTCATCGAAAGATGGATTTGTAGCCCTCATTACCCTCTACAAAAACTTTAACTAGACCTAAGTCCAATTCATTAAGAATTTTGAGTTATGGAGTGATCAAAATCAAGAAATCACACTTTGTTAAAACACTTAGTGAAAATTTCACTAAGTCAGATTTGACCTCACTTTTTGCCAAATGTAGAGGGATTTTTCACTTGGAATCAAAAGAGATCAAAACCAAACTTGTTCAAACAGTTGTTGTATCATGTAAGGGCTTTCCAAAATGGCCAAGAACATTACCAAATTCAACTTACACCATGAGATATGACATTGGCAAGTTGCCTTGCTGAAATCTGTCAAAGGCAAGGCAGAATTTGCAACTTTGCTCGATTTGCCAAAATCAGCCAAATTCAAATGCTCCTAACCACTTGGACACCTCAGAGGATTGAATCTAAAGGGGACAATCACTGAGCCAAGCCTCCAAAGTCCATGGAACAAGAAATAGCATGTTGAACCTAGAATGGCCAAAATAGAGACAAGACTCCAAATTTGGATTGAAGCATTCAATGGAACCATCAAGGTGGCATGGATTGAGCCATTTTCATCTGAAATCAGTCAAGACTTATCCAAGACCAAGGGAACCAAAGCTCTGTGCCCTAACCTCTAGTCAATGGCTAGAGGAGACTTGGATTTTCATTTGCCAACATTGGCCAAACCTACTTACCAGCTGCCATTCACTATTCCTTGCAAAACAAACTTGCTCTACTATAAATAGAGCTCAATTGTGATCGGTTTGAGGACACCAAATCCATCTAACAGATGCTTTCCTCAAAATCTCTTTCTCTTGGCAAAAATGCCTTTCTTAGCAAGGTAGCTATCAGGTTTTGAGTTTGAGAGCAATTCCAATCAAACCAATCACTCACACACCTCACATACATCTTATAGAAGTGATCCAAACACTTAGATCACTTCTGAAACACCAATTTCACAAAATCACCAGCTGGTTGCTCAAAATTTCAAACAAGTTGCAGCTGAGGTACCACAAAGTGATCCAGCCAATTTCAATCAAGTCCAAGCATTCAAACACAATCCATAGGGTGTAGGGAAGCTGTTTAGATCATCACCACTCATCTGTAACACCTCCAAATCAAAAATCACTTTGCACTTGCTGTCACGGCTTGGAGGTAAGCACATACTTGGTCATCTCTCAATCTATGCATATTTCCTCGCACAATAATTTGGCCATATGTTCATAATCATGTATGGAATGTTTTCCCTCAATTAATTGCTTTGTTTGAATCGTGTATCAAAAATCCTAGCCTTCATGCAAAATTTAGGGTTCTTGAGGATTTTTCGTGATTACTTGTTGTATGTTTAATTTAAATGAAATTAATGGACATAGACATGATCGTGAGGTTGAGACGAGCATAATGATATGTGGATTGCATGATATGATTAAGTATTCAGTGAGATTGGAGAGAAAATGCAAATCTGAGAATCCAAGAACACGCGCGTGTTCTTCAGCTTGTTCTTGGCGCCTTTTTTTCCAAATTCAAATATTTGAATTTTGTGATTTTGTTTAATTGATTCAAAAATTAATTTCTCTCTGAGTTTTAATGATTTTGAGTTGATTCTTTTTTTTGATAATTCATAAAAATGTTAAAATATTTTATTTTATCAAAAAACCCCAAAAATATTATTTATTTCATATAATTGATATTTTTGCAAAGAATTAATATTTTAATTGTTTTTGACATTTTAAATATTTTTTCTACATTGATTTTGCAACTTTTGATGCTTTCTAATTATTTTGTAGGTCAATACTTAATTTTTGAAGCATTAATCCAAAATCACAATTTGTTTTTCACATGTTAAACAATTTTGATCATTTTAATTGAATTTTTATTCAATTAAATACATTTTTGAAAACAAATTAGGGTTTTTGGATTAATTCAACCCTCATAAATCATTTTCAAAACACTTTGGGCCTCAAATAGAGTGTAAGACCCAATCCATTCTTGACCAAAACATTTTGGGCCTCAGTGTATTGTAAAAGTCCCGATACCGTCAAAAAACGAACGGCGCGATCGTCGCCCTTTTTGAAAAATAACCTTGGACCTCTCCTTGAGCTATAAGACCCATTCAAAACTTTGGGCCTCTAATAGAGTGTAAGACCTAACCCTCTTTTAACCAAAATCATTTTGGGTCTCACTTATTGTATAAGTCCCTCTGCGTTAAAAGAAAACCTCGGCGCGATCGCCATTTTTAAGCGAAAAGACAACTGGGCCTACCCACGTGTTATAAGCCCCACTCTTCTTCTTTAAAACTTTTTGGGCCTCTTGAGAGAGTGTAAGACCCATCCCTTTGTACAGAAAACATGTTGGGCCTCAGTCACTTGTATAAGTCCCTCTGTACAAATTCAAACAGTGCGCTCACTGATAAAACCCTGGGCCTCTCCTTGAGCTGTAAGCCCCAAATCTTCCTTTTTCAAAGCACTTTCTCCTTTGATTTTGAATATACTGTTGTTTTCAATCTTTCTTTATTGAACAACTAACCAAACAGCATGGAAGCTCTACAACCGAGTAAGTGGTTATTGCTTTCATTTACCGCTTTCATATATATATATATATATATAACTGTATTGTGGGGCTGTTTCGCTGTAAGTCTCCTTTCATAAACTCATATCAACTGTGTAATAATAGTATAGATATTTCGAGTTTCCCCAGCAACTACGTCTAGCACTAGGTAAAGCCCTGTTGATCACTCTGAACTTACAGTCAAAACTAGATCCACATAGGATTACCAGACACAGTCTTCCCTCCTCTTGGGGTTAAACAATACGGAGATGTGAAAGGCAGATTCTTTTTGAACCCTTTCTCAGACTGTCACTCTTAGAAATGGACTGAACTAGATCCCTAATAGGATTACCAGATACAGTCTTCTCTTCGGCTGTCCTCATTAGGAATTGTCAAGAAATTCTATTCCCCAGAGATGAATTATTCTCGGTGAAACTTCTCTTGAATTTCTTCAAACCTCATAACTGTTCACTAAATGAATTATTCTCGGTGAAACTTTTCTTGAACGTTTCTTTGGTTTGGGACCCACTGGCTTCCTAAAAGCAACCCCGCCTCCTCTTGGGCTTAGTACAAGGACCCTACGGCTTCTTAGAAGTATTCACAGCCTCCTCTTAGGCTTCGTATAATGATCTCTTCCTCCGGGAATGATAGCCTCCTCTTGGGCTTCGTACAAGGACCTCTCGGCTTCTTAAAAGTTTCCTGCCTCCTCTTGGGCTTCATACAAATTGTCCCGACGACCTCCTAGAGGTATAGGAACAAAACTTAATCATCTTCATAGAACAGTCCTTTCAAAGAGTCTACTACTGTTTCTCAAAGCATGGTACAAAAGATGAACTCTAGACTTGGACAGTCTTACTTCCTTGAGTCTCAAAGACATTCTCAAGCACCCCTTCGTTAAATAGGAAGGAAACCCGTAGACTCGGACAGTCTCAATACCCTTCGGATTTCCCGCTTCCTTAAAGAATAGGAATAACCCGGATCCTTGAAACAAATCCATGAGTACAGTGTTGCTCATATAAGAACTGATTTTCTCTGTAAAAATCAGTATACTGGACCTATCACTTAACTGAACAGTCACCATAGCCTCCTCTTAGGCTTTGTATAAAGATCCTTCTCCAGTGAAGGTAGCCTCCCTCTTGGGCTTTATACAATGATCCTCCCCAGTGGAGTCAAACAAAGTTTAGCCTCTCTCTCGGGCTTTGTACGAGACACATAAGAGACTCCCTCGTTGAGTCAATCACCCCTTTCGCCTCCATCTCGGGCTTTATACGAGATACAAAAAAGGTTCTTATTGAGCCAAACAAACCTTCAGCCTCCATCTCGGACTTCGTACGAGATACAAAAAACTCTCTTGTTGAGTCAAACAGCCTCCATCTCGGGCTTTATACGAGATACCAAACGACTTCATTGTCGGGTCAAAACCTTTTAGCCTCTCTCTCGGGCTTCGTACGAGACACATATTAGCCTCCTCTGAGGCTTTGTATAAGAAAACCACTGGTTGATCCAATCAACCTTTTAGCATCAAAGTTGTGCCTCGTTCACAGTACCCAAACACAATACACTCCTTCCCCTTCTTCTAATTGCTGTAAGCGGCAAGCCTCTGGATCATCTACATCCATGCCACTGTCCCTCTTTTAGTATGAGAAATTCCTAAGGAAAGATAGCATTGCTCTACACTGAGTTAAAGTCTTCTCCTTCAGGATAAAACCCCTTCTTAGGAAATTATGGCATTGCTAGGATCCGCGTATCCCGGTTAAAGTAATTCTCCTTTAACCCTTCTTTAGAGATGACAAATTCTCTCTAAAGTCGAGGTCCTTCAGCTTCACGTCTTGGGCTTTGAACAAGACACAAATAGACCTTTCAGCTTTCCATCTTGGGCTTTGAACAAGATACAAATCACCTTTCGCTTCACGTCTTGGGCTTTGAACAAGACACAAAAACACCCATTTCCTCCCATAGAATAGGAGGAACTACGAACGCTCTGATTTCCCTGTTTCGGTAAACGGGAATACATACGCATAAGATCGGAAGAAAAGATCTTAGCGAGCACACTAAACAAAAAAACCAAATCCCATATCAAAAGCAGTAATTCAAAAGCATCAGTCCTAACATCCTAATCCTCGTTCCCCGCCAGAAACCCTCTGTCTAGATAAAAAGAAAGAAATTGTATTGGCGAAAATACAAATAACCAGTACAAAGGCCCCCCCACATTGATAGCATCCGTAACCTAACAGACCGCTGTTTAAACTCAGTATGCAAAGCAGGGTTAATTGGAGACATCTATTTCCTTTCCTTATTCAGCTCACAATAGGATAAAAAATGAATCGACCTGTAGTTTTAAGCTCAACCGCAGAGAGCGACCATCGCTTAAGAACCGCGTCCAAAATCGCTCGCTACAGAAAAAATGACGCCCACCGTGGGGCCCGTCAAAGTTAGATCTAGGTACGGTCTTCCTTCTCTTCACTTATGTGAAAACCACAGATTGGGGCTTCCGCCGGGGAACCCATTTCTGTCAAGAACTTAGGATTCTTAGCTCTATAAGTCTAGGATTTTTAAGACAAATATATATACTGCTTTTCCTAATTGAATATGTGTTTATTTTTCTGCTACTGGGAATGCATGTGATGCCGCAGGTGGTGAGTTTGAGTATACACTTAAGAAAAGCCAACCTTTTTTGTAGTGCGGAAACTATCGAAAATAGTTGTTACGCGATACTACCCTCATTTGAGGCTGGTGATCTATTCTCGGTGAATGGCACTTACTCTAAGATTGCACACAACTCGCTGGCGATCCGCTTGTTGTCTGCCTTCCTGGGAGGAGCTGATGATAATGAGTACAGGTACAAATATCACCCTAGCATAAACCTTTGGGGATGGGTAGAGCCTTGACTTCATGACAACGACCCTTTGACCCCATGTTTTTTCTATGTTTTTGTGTGCTGCATTCATGCATTCATTTAATAAAACATTAAAACATTCAAAAAACTTCTCTTCTAGTCTCTCTGTTTTTCAAATTAAACTAAGACTGTGATTGCAAATATCAGAGAAGAGGATTACGCTAATGGATTTCGGTAGAAGGAGAACTCACCAGTATACCTTCAAGGTTCCAAAGTTAGGAGATTTGAGAAGGTTAGCAAGGATGATCACAAGCCCTGAGGCTTTTAGAGCCAAGTACGGAGGTCTGCTACCACTGTTAAGAGTCCATGTGATTGAGGGAATCATGGATGTGCTCATTCAATTCTACGATCCGGTTTATCACTGTTTCACATTTCCGGATTACCAGCTAGCACCAACGCTGGAGGAGTATTCTCATCTGGTCGATCTACACATCACAGATCGAGCTCCATTTTCTGGACTGGAAGAAATTCCAAAGAATCAGACTATTGCAAGAGCAATTCATTTGGACGAGTCTGAGGTCAGGACTCACATGACTACTAAGGGTGGCATCCAAGGTTTGCCAGCCCAGTTCTTAACAAAGAAAGCTCTGTACTTTGCTAGTATAGGGAACGGGACTTCTTTTGAAAGCATCTTTGTTGTACTCACCTACGGATTATTTTTGTTTCCCAACATCAATAACTTCGTCGATATAAACTTCATTAAGGTTTTTCTCATTGGAAACCCTGTGTCGACTTTGCTCGCAGATGCGTATCATTCTTTACACTTGGGAAATTTGTACAGCGGAGGGGAGATCACATGTTGTGTACCTCTGCTTTATAAATGGTTTATATCTCACTTGCCCAAGTCTGCCGCTTTTTGGGATTGCAAGAGTGTCTTACGTTGGTCGCGGAAGATCATGTCTCTTACCAACTCTGATATAGATTGGTGTAATAGGATTTATGATGGAATCAGAATCATCGATCGTTGTGGAAACTTCCCCAATGTACCCCTTATAGGAACTAAGGGAGGAATCAACTAGCATCCGATATTGGTTCTTCGTCAATTTGGATACCCGATGAGACACATCCCACTGGGTGTTCATCTGGAAGGTCTTTTCTTCAAAGAAGGAGAAAACGACAGAGCACTAAAGATGGAAATAGTGCACGCTTGGAAACACGTTCATAAGAAAGGACGAGAGTCTCTAGGAAAACCAGACTGTGTCTCGGTGGAGCCTTATCTCCACTGGGTACAAACTAGAGCTCTCAAGTTAAAGATACCTTATCCTCGTTACGGAATTCTTCCGCCAAAGGAATCTGTCATGTATTTCATGACGGAAACTGAAAAGCTTCAGGTTACTCTCAACAAAGTCCAGAAGGAGAGAAGAACAAGTACCGCACCCTCGACGTAGAGTGCATCAAAATACAGCAATTACTGAAAGAGAAAGATGCTCTGATTGAAATTTTGGAGCAGCACGCTGTAGAGAATCAAGATGACCAAAGGAATTTGCTCGCTCCTTTCACTTGGCAAAGGAATGACAACCCGACAACGGCCCAAGAGCCCCGGTCAAAGAAAAGGAAAGTACCAGAGTCAGCACCCGATTTCTCTTCAGAGAAGACTCGGGACCCATTAGCTTAGGCTTCTGTTTCTGCACTTTGTAATCTACTGTATTTCCATTTCTGTAATCCTTTGAACTTCAATAAAAAGGGGGTTTCCCCACCGTTTGATATTTGCAATCTAATTGTCGAAGTTTATTTTGATTAAACCAAAAAACAATTAATATAATCATTGCATTCATCATCTCACATCGCGTATTCTTCTTCCCTACGAATCTCACGTTTGTGTCTCGATTCTAGAGTCAAACTGTCTCATTCGTATAACACTCGGGCCAATCGTCAGAAAAAGATGGATGATCTTGAGGAAGAAAACAGAGAGTTGAAAGAAGAGATCGACGCTCTGAGAGAGGATATGAGAAAGCTTCGTAACGACATGCAAGCCATGGCAGAAGCTCAGCTACAAAGGACTGTGATCTCAGAGATCACCTCAATGCCCATAGTGGAGAAGTATGATCCTAGGTATCAGATACCGAAAGATCGCCCTTGGGGTATGCCTGTTAACTATATCCCGGAAGGATATGTTCCGCCGATCACTGAGGATCAGGGAATCACAACAGAAGCCGCTGGGCCTGAAGGTTACAAACTTCGGGAAAGCGAAGATGCCAGGGGCATACTGAAGACTCCTGAAGGTTACAAACTTCGGGAAACGCCAAGATTCACCGCCGTAGTCACGGTACCACCCCCTGTGGTGCACACTGTCCCGGGAGGACAGATTTCGCCTATACCTTCTGGTAAAAAGGAAACTATGTTTGACCGAATGGATGAATTCTAGGAACAGTTCCTGGAAATGCAGAAGGAGCTGCAGGCCATTCACGGTCAGGATCTATTTGGGAAGGACGCCGCAGATCTCTGCTTGGTCCCCAATGTGAAAGTCCCGCACAAGTTCCAAGTGCCCGACTTTGAAAAATACAAGGGTAACTCTTGCCCTCAAAGTCACTTGACAATGTACGCTCGACGAATGTCAGCTCAGACGGAGAATCAGGACTTGCTGATTCACTACTTCCAGGATAGTTTAACCGGTACCGTACTCAAATGGTACATGGGTTTAAACCGTGCCACGATCAGCACTTTCAGAGATCTTGGCAAAGCCTTCGTCCAACAATACAAATACAATTTGGACATGGCACCCGACAGAGATCAACTCAGATCAATGTCACAAAAGGATAAGGAAACCTTTAAGGAGTACGCTCAAAGGTGGCGTGAAATTCCCGCTCAAATTTGTCCACCTCTTGAGGAAAAAGAGATGACAAAGATCTTCTTAAAAACCTTAAGCTCATTTTACTATGACCGAATGGTTGCCAGTACGCCCAGTGATTTCACCGAGATGGTCGGCATGGGCGTACGTCTTGAGGAAGCCGTCCGAGAAGGACGTTTGATAAAAGACGCTGGATTGACGAGCGGTACCAAGAAATATGGTAGTGCTCTCCCTAAGAAAAAAGAGCAAGATATTGGGAATATCTCTCTCGGAAAGCAAAGGCGACGTTATCAACCGGTAGCAGCTGTAATTCCTGCTATCAGCCCTGCGCCTGTTCCTACGTATCAACCTCAGGTTGCGCAGAGCCAACCTGATCAACAAAGGAAACAACAGCCTCTTCAGCAGGCTCGTCCTCCATATAACAGCAACCGTACAACACGACCATCAGGGTTTGATCCTATACCCATGTCGTACACAGAGCTGTTTCCTTTACTGCTAGCCAAGGGGCACATTCAGACTAAATCCCCTCTTCCAGTACCGGAAAATCTGCCTTTTTGGTTTAAGGTGGATCAAACTTGCCCTTATCATCAAGGAGGTCCAGGGCATAACATAGAGACTTGTCTCAATTTCAAGTCCGACGTGCAAAAGCTTGTTAGGAGCGGGCTCCTATCTTTTAAGGATACGAACCCCAATGTTCTTACGAACCTGCTGCCTCAACATGAGAAAGCTGCAGTCAATCTCATTGAGAAGGAGACTATTAATGTCTATCAAATTCACGATGTACTCTTATTGAGGACCAATCTGGTCAAGATGCATTGTAGACAGGGTGGATATGACCATGTGCCACCTCATAACTATCATCAGTGTGATATCTGCTCTAAAGACAACCAAGGATGTTCGGTAGTGCAATCCGCTCTACAGGAACAGATGGATCTCGGATGGATCCAAGAGCACCGAGTTCGTGGAGTTAACATGGTCTATACGAATTCTAATGTCATTTAGAACCACGATATCCATGCAATGAATGTCAACTTGGTGGCGATGTACTCAAGGCAAAGCCAGTATCATAATCTGCCGCGACACGATTACAATTCCTGTCTGACTTGCTCGGTAAACAAACAGGGATGCTCTTTCATACAAGAGGCCCTCCAGCGTCAGATGGATCTTGGATGGATCCAAGACTACCATGATAGGAACCCTTATCAAATCAACATGGTTCAGATCTTCGATATTCGCGTGATGAATACCAACCTCGTAGAGTTACATGCTGAACAGGTCCGACTCGGATTCTTAATATCACACGACTATCAAAGCTGTAAAGCGGGTTGCGAAAACGATCGAGGTTGTACCCTTGTCCAAGAGGCACTTCAGCACTTGTTAAATCACTGGTGGATGCCAATCTATATGGATGAAGATACTCAGCAAATCAGTATCAATAACAGAAACCCCACTCGACGTCAGAGTCAGGATGTCCGATCTGTGGAAGCTAACCTAGTGAGGTTACATTGTATTCAAAGTGGGCGTGGCCAGGTGCCACCACACAATTATGAACGTTGCGGCGTCTGTTCGGAAAGTAACCAAGGGTGTTACCTTGTGAGAGCAGCTCTTCAGGGTCAGGCCGATCGTGGAGAAATTCGTCCATATCCAGGTTCCGGACCCATCAACTGGACGCCGAACTACCTTGCCGATCAATTTGAGGACGTTGTCACGATCTCTGGTCGTCACCAGACCAGGGATGTTTTTGCCATCATCCCTCTACTTGACGAATCTAAAGTTCCCAACCGGGAACGGATCGAGATTAATTATGATGGTCAGAAAAATCAGAAGGTTCTCGTAGTCATCTATTTACCGGGACCATTACCGTATGAATCAACTAAGGCAATCCCTTACAGATACGGCGCAACAACAATTGAAAATGGAAAGGAAATTCCACTACCATCCGTTGTGAATATTGCAGACATCAGTCGTGTAACACGGAGTGGTAGAATCTTCAACCGAGGGGTTGGGGAAGTTAACAAGGAAAAGGAACTTCAGACAGAAGCTCCCGATCCACCAGTCGGTCAATCCGGTAATCCCGACCTTTCGAAAAATAACGATGAGATGCTGAAGCTCATCCAAAGGAGTGAATACAACATTGTCGATCAACTGTTATAGACTCCTTCAAAGATCTCGGTATTATCACTGTTACTCAGTTCAGAAGCTCACAAGGAGGCTTTACAGAAAGTCTTGGAGCAAGCCTTTGTGGAACAGGATGTAACCATCAGACAGTTCGATAGCATTGTCTCTAACATCACTTCTTGCAACAATTTGGGATTTAGTGATGAGGAATTACCTGAAGAAGGTCGCCGTCATAACATGGCGCTCAACATTACAGTTAACTGCCAGGACGATGCTTTAGCCAGCGTACTGGTAGACACAGGGTCAGCCCTGAATGTTATACCAAAGTCTATTTTGATGCAATTATCATTCAAAGGCCCTCCGATGAGAATCAGCGAGGTTGTCGTCAAAGCATTCGACGGATCCAGAAAAATGGTTATCGGCGAAGTTGATCTTCCCATAACTATTGGTCCTCATACTTTCCAAGTCACTTTCCAGGTCATGGACATCCGGGCAACATACAGTTGTTTATTAGGAAGACCTTGGATACATCAGGCTGGAGCGGTTACTTCCACCCTCCACCAAAAGCTAAAGTTCGTACAGAACGGCCAACTCATCACAGTCTGTGGAGAACAGGCCTTGCTTGTGAGTAACTTATCATCATCTGCTGGTATAGAACCTGAGGAGGTTATTGGAACGCAGTTCCAAGCACTGTCGGTGAGCAAGGACAATCATTTCAAAGGAGGAACCTCGATTTCCTCATACAAAGACGCTATCAAAGCGGTCGAGAGTACCGATACAAAAGGATGGGGACAGCTTGTCATTCCCATTGACAATAAAACAAAGAAGGGTCTTGGTTTTTCTGCAACCTGCACCCATACAACTGTCGGCGATGAAAGTCTTCATCCCCTTCAAAATCTCTTCCACAATGGAGGTTTCCTTCACCCAGTGTCTCAGATAGTTTATGCTATCAATGAGGAAGATCCCTCTGACACAGATGAAGAGTGGAAGTCCTACCTTAACAAGGACGGTTATATGTCTCAGGAAGAGGTGCCTATGCCTTTTTGCTTTCCTACAGAAAGTCCGAGATTTATACCAAGATCAGACGTCAAAATGATATATGGAGATTGTGATCCGGAAGGATGCCGTGCTCCACCAAATTCATTAGAGGAAGACACTCCGATGAAAGACAATTTTGACTACAATTACTATGGCCCAATGGATGGCCTGCCAATGTGGCAACCTTACCCAGGAAACTTGGGGCAAGAAAGTCAGCCGAGTAATGAAACTCAGCTGAGCATCATTGAACAGAATACCTGTGTCCCCACCATGTCATGCGATCAACACTCAGGTCATTCAGAAATTACTCAACATGAAGATGAATTCGCAACATTTGTAGGACTTGAATTCATCAACTATGCTTTTCCCGAGGTCAACGTCATTGAGAGGGATGACTCCTCCAGTTCCAAAGAAATTTGGGACACCCTGGGAGAACCAAGTGAAAAATACGACTTCATGGTCAAGTACACCGCTCCCGAAAGCTCTCGTATCAGACTCAAAGATATCCAGCCAACTGGATGGGGAGATACGGCTGAGAGCACAAATGCTATGCGAAATACAACAGAGGAATCCTCCTACGACAATTCTGCCTGGGAGACAGATTCCAATGATCCTGCTCTGCCAGAAATCAGCGTTATTTCTGAAGACAAATCAAGGAAGGTGCCAGACTTTGTGATTCACCGAGGAGTTCGCCGCCAATGGGTTGCCGTCGAGGTTCCGAAGATCGTTCATCAGTCAAAGTAATTGCCATCTTTTAACCTTTCACCCTGCCCAGGTGAAACAAATATTTTGATAGGGCTCGCTTTCTGTAAATTTTCCCTCTTCGCTTCGCCCAAAGCGACAGAGTTTTGTTTTATAAGGCTGTAGTTTCAAGGATCGACTTGTTCATTAATAAAATAACGTCGTTCTATAATTTCTGCATTAATTGCTGTTTTCTCTTTTTGCTTTTTCAGAAAATGGTAATCCTAAAAAACAATTCAAATAAAAACAAGCAGTAAAATAAAACACTGCACACACTTGCATTTTCTCTATCTCTTCTAAACACGAATCATCACGTCATGCAGATTGCTTATTTTACATCCCGTTGAAACATACGATCTGATGCCTTCTCCCGACTTTGAGTTCCTGGTATTTGGGGATGAAGAAGAAGATGACAACGAAATTCCAAAAGAGATCTCCCGATTACTCAGACAAGAGGAAAGGTCCATTGAACCTTACAAAGAGCCGTTGGAAACGGTAAACTTGGGTTCAGAGCAAGAGAGAAAAGAAATCAGGATTGGTGCACTACTCAGTCCAACTGCCAGAGAAGGTTTGATAAAGCTTCTCAAAGAATTCCCCGATGTGTTCGCTTGGTCCTATCAGGATATGCCAGGGTTGGATACCAGCATCGTGGAACATCATTTATCGTTAAGATCGGAATGTCCGCCAGTAAAGCAAAGGTTGAGACGCACTCACCCGGACATGGCCATCAAAATCAAAGATGAGGTGCAGAAACAGATTGACGCGGGTTTCCTCGCCACATCTGAATATCATCAATGGTTAGCCAACATCGTACCCGTTCCCAAAAAGGATGGAAAGGTCAGAATGTGTGTAGATTATAGGGATTTGAACAAGGCTAGTCCGAAGGACGACTTTCCTTTACCACACATTGACATGCTGGTAGACAGCACAACAAAATTCAAAGTCTTCTCCTTCAAGGATGGATTCTCGGGCTATAACCAGATCAAAATGGCGCCGAAAGACATGGAGAAAACTTCGTTCATCACCCCATGGGGCACCTTTTGTTACAAGGTAATGCCATTTGGTTTGAAGAATGCCGGGGCAACCTATCAAAGGGCCATGACTACTCTATTTCATGACATGATACACAAAGAAATCGAAGTGTATGTCGATGATATGATTGCAAAATCAAAGACAGAGAAAGAGTACGTCGAACATCTGTCAAAATTGTTCGAACGTCTAAGAAAATTCAAGTTCCGCTTGAATCCCAACAAGTGCACCTTCGGTGTCCGTTCAGGGAAACTATTAGGGTTCATCGTCAGCCAGAAAGGAATTTAGGTTGATCCTGACAAGGTCAAGGTCATTCGAGAAATGCCTTCTCCGAAAACTGAAAAACAAGTCAGAGGATTTCTGGGACGGTTGAACTACATCTCCAGATTCATATTCCTTATGACCGCCACTTGTGCGCCGATTTTCAAATTACTGAAAAAGAACCAGGATTGCGTTTGGTCAGAAGATTGCCAAACTGCCTTCGATAGTATTAAGGAATACCTGTCGAATCCGCCGATTCTATCACCTCCAGTGGAAGGAAGACCACTGATCATTTACCTCACAATCCTAGAGGACTCAATGGGGTGTGTACTTGGCCAACAAGACGAAACCAAAAAGGAAAGAGTCTGCCATTTACTATCTGAGCAAGAAGTTCACCGATTGTGAAACTCGGTACACGATGCTTGAAAAAACTTGCTGCGCTTTGGCTTGGGCAGCCAAACGTCTTCGCCAATACATGATTCGTCATACTACTTGGTTGGTCTCCGAAATGGATCCGATCAAGTACGTTTTCGAAAAACCTGCTCTCACGGGAAGAATCGCCTGTTGGCAGATGCTGTTATCAGAATATGACATAGAGTACCACGCTCAAAAAGCCGTTAAGGAAGTATTTTAGCCGACCATTTGGCCCATCAACCGATTGACGATCAAGAATCAATCGGGTTTGACTTCCCAGACGAAGATGTCATGTATCTAAAAATGAAAGATTGCGATGAACCGTTACCCAGTGAAGGGCCAGAACCAGGTTCCCAATGGGGACTAATCTTTGACAGAGCAGTTAATCATTACGGAAACGGAATTGGGGCAATCATTGTTACCCCTCAGGGTACCCACATTCCTTTCACGGCCAGACTTACGTTCAAATATACGAACAACGAGGCCGAATACGAAGCTTGTATCATGGGTCTCGAAGAAGCAATTGATTTAAGGATCAAAAACTTGGACGTATACGGCGACTCAGCTCTGGTTATCAATCAGATAAAAGGAGATTGGAACACATACCAATCAGGATTGATTCCTTACAAAGACTATGCAAGAAGGTTGTTACCCTTCTTCAACAAAGTTGAGTTTCATCACATCCCTCGTGAGGAGAATCACATGGCTGATGCATTAGCCACTATCTCTTCTATGATTAGTGCATGTCAATGGAATGACATACCTAAGATCGACATAATGCGCCTTGAACGGCCCGCTTACGTCTTCACGATTGAAGCAGACATAGACAACAAACCTTGGTATCACGATATCAAATGCTTCCTTCAGAAACAAGAGTACCCATCTGGGGCACTCAAAAAAGACAGAAAAACCCTCAGAAGATTGGCTGGAAACTTCTTCCTGAGCGGGGACACTCTTTATAAGAGGAATTTTGACATGGTTTTGCTCCGATGCGTCGATAGACCAGAAGCAGACATACTTATGAAAGAAATTCATGAAGGATCCTTTGGCACTCATGCCAACGGACACACAATGGCGAGAAAAATTCTCAGAGCAGGGTACTATTGGTTGACCATGGAATCCGACTGCTACAAGTACATGAGGAGGTGTCACAAGTGTCAGATATACTCCGAAAAAATTCATGTACCGCCATCACATCTCAAAGTTTTTTCTTCCCCATGGCCTTTTTCCATATGGGGAATCGACATGATTGGCTTGATCGAACCTAAGGCTTCAAACGGACATCGGTTCATCCTGGTAGCCATTGACTACTTCACCAAGTGGGTCGAAGCAGCATCGTATGCTAATGTAACCCGACAAGTGGTGGTCCGATTTATCAAAAACAATATCATCTTCCGTTATGGTGTTCCAAGCGAGATCATTACTGACAATGGATCTAACTTGAACAACAAGATGATGAAAGAGTTGTGCACAGAGTTCAAGATCGAACACCATAACTCATCTCCCTACCGACCCAAGATGAACGGAGCGGTAGAAGCGGCTAACAAGAACATCAAGAAGATTGTTCAAAAGATGGTTGTAACCTACAAAGACTGGCACGAAATGCTACCCTTTGCTCTTCATGGTTATCGCACATCTGTCCGCACTTCAACAGGGGCTACCCCTTTCTCTCTAGTGTATGGCATGGAAGCAGTGCTCCCCATAGAAGTAGAGATCCCGTCAATCCGAGTATTGATGGAAGCTAAGCTCACAGAAGCTGAATGGTGTCAAAGCCGACACGACGAACTCAATCTGATCGAAGAAAAAAGAATAACGGCACTATGCCACGGTCAGTTGTATCAACAAAGAATGAAGAGGGCGTTTGACAAAAAGGTCCGACCTCGTGTCTTCAGACAAGGAGATCTCGTGCTCAAGAAGATACAATCGTTTCTCACTGATTCGCGAGGCAAGTGGACTCCGAATTATGATGGCCCCTACGTGGTCACGAAAGCTTTCTCAGGCGGTGCCTTGAGACTTGCAACCATGGACGGAGAGGAATTTGCCTACCCCACAAATGTTGATGTAGTCAAGAAATACTTCGCCTAAAGTAAAAAAAACGTCTCGGTGGATTGAAAACCCGAAAGGGCGGTCCAAGCAAAAGTTAGAGACATGAAAAAAAATCATCCCGATGGATTGGAAATCTCATAGTACAATCCAGGCAAAAATTAGGGATAATGGCAAGTAACTATGTTCAACAGAGGCAAATCCCTCAGCAGCAGCAGTTACATCATCTGTCAGAAAACTCCAGTCAAGGTCATCTTCGACAGAAGCTCAGGATGTCCCGAATTCAAAGTTGGTAGAAGGATAGTGGTCGTCATGTTTCAACGTAGCCCTTTTCCCTGTAAATTACCATTTTCTAACTTTGTAAATACTCTTTGGAATCACGCGTTTGGCTGATCTCCATCCTATCAATAAAATTTGAGCCCTTGTGCTTTTGTTTGTATTTCTTATTTGTTTTAGCTTTACAAAACGACGTTTTTAATATGATTAACGATTCTTGAAATAAAACAAAAATGAATTTACTTGTTAAAACTTTTTCTGCTTTTAAACAAAGATGGCAATTTCTTTTGACTGTTGAACATCAAAGGAACATCAACCGCTTCTTCAGAAGTAAGCGAACTTCAAAGTGCAGAATCAAAGTACTCTTTCTATGCCAGTACGCCTAAATGAAGGATCAACTATGCCAGAGACCTCGTTTCGTCTGACACGCCTCGGCCGAGTTCTTATCTCCTAAGCCTGACCAACGGTAGCTCCCCAACAGGGACTATCTCTCCTAAGCAAGGTGGAATTGCTATTTTGAACCAGCGATATTTTTACACGCCCCGCGATGGCCGAGTATCCAGTCATGTTCATCTTTTAGTTTGTATGTCGCGTCAGTTTTGTCAGCATATACATACATACATCATGCATTATTGATTTGCATTTACATTTCATATTGCGTCACTATCACTCTAGTCGGTCTCGTCCCCTAGTGATAACAGTCCTCTCAATCGAGTTGTCAGTTCTTGCCTCGTCAGGAAACGCTGCGTTTGAACAACCTCGCCTCCAGTTTATTTCTGAGAGGAAGTTGGCCTTCGACCACTTTGATAACTTGAACCTCTGAAAGACCAGAGAACCTTCAACAAATGTCACTCTTCGCCATTGAAGGTGATATTTTCGCTTTCCCGGATTAAGGAAAATCCCCAGAGGAAGCCTCTTAAGCAGAGAGTCAGCAATACAGCAATTTTTCTCCGAAAAGACCGCTGATGAAAAGGTCATCGGCACCTCAAAATTGGACCCCATCATATGGAATTTCTCCGGGAAGATCCCGAGAAAAGTATGGTGTAAGATCTCAAACGAAAATAGTCTCTCCAGGGACTCGTATTCCCCTAGTAGAATCGACAAATGGCGTCTCCAAAACAGAGAAGTTTGTGTAACTCTACAACTCAGACGACTGGGTTCCCCAGCAAGTCTGACATTGAAACTTTTTCCACTCAAATGGCATCTCCCCAGGAAAATTCGGAGAGAAGTTTGAAGGGAAAGCCGCTATGAATAGCGTCCCTTGTCAATAAAGTTTATTGACAAAAGAAACTTAGACCAGTTCCTCGGTAGGAAACCAGGATCGAGGGGAAGTTCATATCAGCAACTGAGACCAGTTCCTTGGTAGGAAACCAGGATCGAGGGGAAGTTCGTTTCCACAACTTAGACCAGTTCCTCGGTAGGAAACCAGGATCGAGGGGAAGTTAACAAGAGAAACTAAGACCAGTTCCTTGGTCGGAAACCAGGATCGAGGGGAAGTTTAAATCAGAAACTGAGACCAGGTCCTCGGTAGGAAACCAGGATCGAGGGGAAGTTTAAATCAGAAACTAAGACCAGTTCCTTGGTAGGAAACCAGGATCGAGGGGAAGTTCGTTTCCACAACTTAGACCAGTTCCTTGGTAGGAAACCAGGATCGAGGGGAAGTTAACAAGAGAAACTAAGACCAGTTCCTTGGTTGGAAACCAGGATCGAGGGGAAGTTTAAATCAGAAACTATGACCAGTTCCTTGGTAGGAAACCAGGATCGAGGGGAAGTTTACCTTTTCTAAGCATCATTGCTTAGCAAAAGAAGATGAATGTGCAAGCTACCATTCATAACCGCCATCAAAATTTCGGGTATTCCGATATTTAATCCTCTTGCACCCCGAATGCCCGAATACCTTCGTCATTCACACCTTCGGGTCCAAGAAGATTAAATAGGGGCATCTGTCATACCCCAAATTTTGACCACTAAGATGTCCCATCATTGTGTCACTCATCATCACAATATGGAGGAACCATCATACCTCATCAGTCTCCCCAAAGATGGGTGAGCATTCCCTACAATCAAAATTAGGGTTTTAAGCCCTCTCTGAGTGCTTAGACAAGGGATCAATCAAGGAATGACATGATCTTCAACTTGTATAACCTCTCAAGCATCCACAAAGGATCAAAAGGACTCCCACTTCAAGGATTAAGCACAAGGCTGCTCCCTTTTAGGTGGATTAAGTCTCAAGATCGACAGTGTCACCAAATTAGGGTTTTGGTCGACCAGGGCCTCCAGATGGAAATTTTTCATCTGGGCACAAGCCAATGATCCAAAACATAACCTAATATACTCCATGGAACCTCATGGACCCAAACATCAAGTCAATTTGACCTCAGAGGATGCATACATCAAAAATCAGGAATTAGGGTTTCTTGACCTAATTCACCCCTAAGTTGACTTTTAGGGTAAATCATGAGCCAAGACCTCAAGAGAGGGTTTGAGGGTCTCAAATGAACTATATTAATCCATTTGGAACAATGGATTAATCCAAGAAACTTGAGCAACAAGTCTCAATTTCATCTGCACCACAATTAGGGTTTCGCGAGGAAAGTCAACTGTAACTTTGACTTTTGACCAGGACATGCTCCCAAACCCTAGGACATGCCTCAATACACCCTATGACACCCATGGAACATGTCCATCAAGTTTTATTTAGGTCAAGGACATGATTTCCTGAAGAATTGCACAGTTTGGAATTCATCTGATAAAAAGTCAACTGTGCACAAAAGTCAACTTTGACTTTTTGAGATTTTTCACCAAAGTGGATTTTTAACCCTAAAATGATGTTAATGTATGATTTGAATCATCATTCATCAGGAAAAACCAAAGAAAGTGGGATAACTTGTAAAAGGGGTAACCATAAAACTTAGAAATTTTTTTAAGTTATGGAAAAAGTACCACTAATACACCAACTTTGGAGGGTCATAACTCCTAAACCACATGGCCATTTTTTCTCATCCAAAGATGGATTTGTAGCCCTCATCACCCTCTACAAAAATTCAACTAGACCTAAGTCCAATTCATTAAGGATTTTGAGTTATGGAGTGATCAAAATCAAGAAATCACACTTTGTTAAAACACTTAGTGAAAATTTCACTAAGTCAGATTTGACCTCACTTTTTGCCAAATGTAGAGGGATTTTTCACTTGGAATCAAAAGAGATCAAAACCAAACTTGTTCAAACAGTTGTTGTATCATGTAAGGGCTTTCCAAAATGGCCAAGAACATTACCAAATTCAACTTACACCATGAAATATGACATTGGCAAGTTGCCTTGCTGAAATCTGTCAAAGGCAAGGCAGAATTTGCAACTTTGCTCGATTTGCCAAAATCAGCCAAATTCAAATGCTCATATCCACTTGGATACCTCAGAGGATTGAATCTGAAAGGGACAATCACTGAGCCAAGCCTCCAAAGTCCATGGAACAAGAAATAGCATGTTGAACCTAGAATGGCCAAAATAGGGACAAGACTCCAAATTTGGATTGAAGTATTCAATGGAACCATCAAGGTGGCATGGACTGAGCCATTCTCATCTGAAATCAGTCAAGACTTATCCAAGACCAAGGGAACCAAAGCTCTGTGCCCTAACCTCTAGTCAATGGCTAGAGGAGATTGGATTTTCATTTGCCAACATTGGCCAAACCTACTTACCAGCTGCCATTCACTATTCCTTGCAAAACAAACTTGCTCTACTATAAATAGAGCTCAATTGTGATCAGTTTGAGGACACCAAAGCCATCTAACAGATGCTTTCCTCAAAATCTCTTTCTCTTGGCAAAAATGTCTTTCTTAGCAAGGTAGCTATCGGGTTTTGAGTTTGAGAGCAATTCCAATCAAACCAATCACTCACACACCTCACATACATCATATAGAAGTGATCCAAACACTTAGATCACTTCTGAAACACCAATTTCACAAAATCACCAGCTGGTTGCTCAAAATTTCAAACAAGTTGCAGCTGAGGTACCACAAAGTGATCCAGCCAATTTCAATCAAGTCCAAGCATTCAAACACAATCCATAGGGTGTAGGGAAGCTGTTCAGATAATCATCACTCATCTGTAACACCTCCAAATCAAAAATCACTTTGCACTTGCTGTCACGTCTTGGAGGTAAGCACATACTTGGTCATCTCTCAATCTATGCATATTTCCTCGCACAATAATTTGGCCATATGTTCATAATCATGTATGGAATGTTTTCCCTCAATTAATTGCTTTGTTTGAATCGTGTATCAAAAATCCTAGCCTTCATGCAAAATTTAGGGTTCTTGAGGATTTTTCGTGATTACTTGTTGTATGTTTAATTTAAATGAAATTAATGGACATAGACATGATCGTGAGGTTGAGACGAGCATAATGATATGTGGATTGCATGATATGATTAAGTATTCAGTGAGATTGGAGAGAAAATGCAAATCTGAGAATCCAAGAACACGCGCGTGTTCTTCAGCTTGTTCTTGGCGCCTTTTTTTCCAAATTCAAATATTTGAATTTTGTGATTTTGTTTAATTGATTCAAAAATTAATTTCTCTCCGAGTTTTAATGATTTTGAGTTGATTCTTTTTTTGATAATTCATAAAAATGTTAAAATATTTTATTTTATCAAAAAATCCCAAAAATATTATTTATTTCATATAATTGATATTTTTGCAAAGAATTAATATTTTAATTGTTTTTGACATTTTAAATATTTTTTCTACATTGATTTTGCAACTTTTGATGCTTTCTAATTATTTTGTAGGTCAATACTTAATTTTTGAAGCATTAATCCAAAATCACAATTTATTTTTCACATGTTAAACAATTTTGATCATTTTAATTGAATTTTTATTCAATTAAATACATTTTTGAAAACAAATTAGGGTTTTTGGATTAATTCAACCCTCATAAATCATTTTCAAAACACTTTGGGCCTCTAATAGAGTGTAAGACCCAATCCTTTCTTGACCAAAACATTTTGGGCCTCAGTGTATTGTATAAGTCCCGATACCGTCAAAAAACGAACGGCGCGATCGTCGCCCTTTTTGAAAAATAACCTTGGGCCTCTCCTTGAGCTATAAGACCCATTCAAAACTTTGGGCCTCTAATAGAGTGTAAGACCCAACCCCCTTTTAACCAAAATCATTTTGGGCCTCACTTATTGTATAAGTCCCTCTGCATTAAAAGAAAACCTCGGCGTGATCGCCATTTTTAAGCGAAAAGACAACTGGGCCTACCCTCGTGTTATAAGCCCCACTCTTCTTCTTTAAAACTTTTTGGGCCTCTTGAGAGAGTGTAAGACCCATCCCTTTGTACAGAAAACATTTTGGGCCTCAGTCACTTGTATAAGTCCCTCTGTACAAATTCAAACAGTGCGCTCACTGATAAAACCCTGGGCCTCTCCTTGAGCTGTAAGCCCCAAATCTTCCTTTTTCAAAGCACTTTCTCCTTTGATTTTGAATATACTGTTGTTTTCAATCTTTCTTTGTTGAACAACTAACCAAACAGCATGGAAGCTCTACAACCGAGTAAGTGGTTATTGTTTTCATTTACCGCTTTCATATACATATAACTGTATTGTGGGGCTGTTTCGCTGTAAGTCTCCTTTCATAAACTCATATCAACTGTGTAATAATAGTATAGATATTTCGAGTTTCCCCGGCAACTACGTCTAGCACTAGGTAAAGCCCTGTTGATCACTCTGAACTTACAGTCAAAACTAGATCCACATAGGATTACCAGACACAGTCTTCCCTCCTCTTGGGGTTAAACAATACGGAGATGTGAAAGGCAGATTCTTTTTGAACCCTTTCTCAGACTGTCACTCTTAGAAATGGACTGAACTAGATCCCTAATAGGATTACCAGATACAGTCTTCTCTTCGGCTGTCCTCATTAGGAATTGTCAAGAAATTCTATTCCCCAGAGATGAATTATTCTCGGTGAAACTTCTCTTGAATTTCTTCAAACCTCATAACTGTTCACTAAATGAATTATTCTCGGTGAAACTTTTCTTGAACGTTTCTTTGGTTTGGGACCCACTGGCTTCCTAAAAGCAACCCCGCCTCCTCTTGGGCTTAGTACAAGGACCCTACGGCTTCTTAGAAGTATTCACAGCCTCCTCTTAGG
Organism: Lathyrus tuberosus; assembly: GCA_022829125.1. NCBI lineage: Eukaryota > Viridiplantae > Streptophyta > Magnoliopsida > Fabales > Fabaceae > Lathyrus > Lathyrus tuberosus. Next base: position 1,884,184 of record JALAZF010000721.1, read on the forward strand.
CTTCGTATAATGATCTCTTCCTCCGGGAATGATAGCCTCCTCTTGGGCTTCGTACAAGGACCTCTCGGCTTCTTAAAAGTTTCCTGCCTCCTCTTGGGCTTCATACAAATTGTCCCGACGACCTCCTAGAGGTATAGGAACAAAACTTAATCATCTTCATAGAACAGTCCTTTCAAAGAGTCTACTACTGTTTCTCAAAGCATGGTACAAAAGATGAACTCTAGACTTGGACAGTCTTACTTCCTTGAGTCTCAAAGACATTCTCAAGCACCCCTTCGTTAAATAGGAAGGAAACCCGTAGACTCGGACAGTCTCAATACCCTTCAGATTTCCCGCTTCTTTAAAGAATAGGAATAACCCGGATCCTTGAAACAAATCCATGAGTACAGTGTTGCTCATATAAGAACTGATTTTCTCTGTAAAAATCAGTATACTGGACCTGTCACTTAACTGAACAGTCACCATAGCCTCCTCTTAAGCTTTGTATAAAGATCCTTCTCCAGTGAAGGTAGCCTCCCTCTTGGGCTTTGTACAATGATCCTCCCCAGTGGAGTCAAACAAAGTTTAGCCTCTCTCTCGGGCTTTGTACGAGACACATAAGAGACTCCCTCGTTGAGTCAATCACCCCTTTCGCCTCCATCTCGGGCTTTATACGAGATACAAAAAAGGTTCTTATTGAGCCAAACAAACCTTCAGCCTCCATCTCGGGCTTCGTACGAGATACAAAAGACTCTCTTGTTGAGTCAAACAGCCTCCATCTCGGGCTTTATACGAGATACCAAACGACTCCATCGTCGGGTCAAAACCTTTTAGCCTCTCTCTCGGGCTTTGTACGAGACACACATTAGCCTCGTTTTAGGCTTTGTATAAGAAAACCACTGGTTGATCCAATCAACCTTTTAGCATCAAAGTTGTGCCTCGTTCACAGTACCTAAACACAGTACACTCTTTCCCCTTCATCTAATTGCTGTAAGCGGCAAGCCTCTGGATCATCTACATCCATGCCACTGTCCCTCTTTTAGTATGAGAAATTCCTAAGGAAAGATAGCATTGCTCTACACTGAGTTAAAGTCTTCTCCTTCAGGATAAAACCCCTTCTTAGGAAATTATGGCATTGCTAGGATCCGCGTATCCCGGTTAAAGTAATTCTCCTTTAACCCTTCTTTAGAGATGACAAATTCTCTCTAAAGTCGAGGTCCTTCAGGTTCACGTCTTGGGCTTTGAACAAGACACAAATAGACCTTTCAGCTTCACATCTTGGGCTTTGAACAAGATACAAATCACCTTTCGCTTCATGTCTTGGGGTTTGAACAAGACACAAAAACACCCATTTCCTCCCATAGAATAGGAGGAACTACGAATGCTCTGATTTCCCTGTTTTGCTAAACGGGAATACGTAGGCATAAGATCGAAAGAAAAGATCTTAGCGAGCACACTAAACAAAAAAACCAAATCCCATATCAAAAGCAGTAATTCAAAAGCATCAGTCCTAACATCCTAATCCTCGTTCCCCGCCAGAAACCCTCTGTCTAGATAAAAAGAAAGAAATTGTATTGGCGAAAATACAAATAACCAGTACAAAGGCCCCCCCACATTGATAGCATCCGTAACCTAACAGACCGCTGTTTAAACTCAGTATGCAAAGCAGGGTTAATTAGAGACATCTATTTCCCTTCCTTATTCAGCTCACAATAGGATAAAAAATGAATCGACCTGTAGTTTTAAGCTCAACCGCAGAGAGCGATCAGCGCTTAAGAACCGCGTCCAAAATCGCTCGCTACACTTACCTATACCTCTGGGTCCATTTTGGTCCTCTTTCTTTTAAAAGTTCCATTTTGGTCCCTTACTTTATCAACCAGAATCAAACAAGTCCTTTCCGTTAAATATTGATAAACGGTGTTAGAAATAAGAGGTGTGGCAGCTGATGTGGCGACATAAAGGATGTGGCAACTAGCTGAGGTGGCAGAATTATTATTTAAATTAATTTTCACAAACTTTGAGATAAAATATTTGAGCTTGAAGCCCATGCTCTTTACACTAGAAACCCATTAATCAAGATTTATTATAAGTTGTGAACAAGTGTTTTATAAACACTCAACAATGTTATTGCAAATTCGATGTGGGACTTTAAGAAAAGCTTCTACAACAAAAACCAATCCACTCTAAGAAGCTCCAATCCATAGAACTTGACGTATCCTTTGATGCAGGAAACTGAATTGTTTGGTGATGAAAATGCTATATCAATAGTGAGAACAAATTCTCAAGTAGGCACTTTGACATCAGATTTTCCATCCACATCATATATAGGTAAAGATCATAGAGATCCAGAAACAACACAGCAAGGATTCTCTATGAATTTTGTGGAATCTGTCGATGACCTTTCATATTCAAAAACTGCTAGTATACCTTAGAACAGATTGGATTCAACTATTCTTGAAGACTAGCCTCTGGAGAAAATTGAGGAGTCTAACATTCCAAACAAGATAGCACTTGAGGATATTGCATACTCTGTTGTTCTTGAATCTCAAGATTCAAATGATGGGCATGAGATTGATGCGTGTGTGAAATCAAATTCCTCACTCGGAGAAAATTTAAAATCTGTCACCCATCAAATATTAGACTTTGCTCAGAATACTACTAGTGTTGTAGATGATAGTCTAGTTGGCAAGAGAGAGCCGCCACTAACATTCGAACCTCAGGAACATGATGACAAAAGACGGAAGCTTATGGATGAATCAGGTGGTCCAAGTCGACGATTCACAAGGAGGATGTTGAAAGAACCATGCTTAATCTAATAATATCATGTGAATAATAGTATTAACAACAGTGGAAAATGTTACTGGGAAAGTAGATGTTAATATCTGGAATTGAAGACTGAGGAAGGTAGAAGAGAAATATGAGTATAGATTAAAGAGCTGTGTTGGTACCAACATGTGGCCCTTGATTAGTGAATACTTTTGCGTAGACACATGCCTGAGTTACTTCACATCTGCAAAACGACTTTTAAAAATGTGTATATTTTTTTCATAGTTTTGGTGGGACTCGCGAAGTATAGTATGAATATGTCAAGTGTGTTGTACCTCAAATTTTACCCTTAGATCCATTGATCTTTTGCATGTCATCTTAGGTCAATCATATTGCATAGCTAGCCCATTTACCAGGTTTTGTTTGTTTTTGTTTCATTTGTGAATCAGGTTTTATTTCAAGAGGATTCAAGGGTTGATCAGTCAAGATTTTGGATGGAACACTGAACCAAGCAAGTTTCTCATGTTTAAAGAGACATCTCCATAACCCTCTCCATAACAATTTTTATCCACTTTATTCACCCTCAATGTTCTCTTTTCAATTGTTGTTCTTAATTCCAAACCAATTTCAATAGTCATCCATTAACCAAACCAAATTTTTATCCTATTTCAATTCTATTTGTCCATATCAATTTCCCTAAACCATATACATAACCATTTCACCTATCAAAATTCACTCTTTTATTTTCTTTTCCAAATCATTTTTATTTTGCTATAACAAAAAAGAAAGGAAAACCAAACCATAAAAACATTTATTTTTAAGCCCATCACCATAAGCCCATGTTTGTTCTACAATAACTACAATGTTACAAAAAATGAGATTGGAAATGAGAAGGATCACTTGCTGATGACCAATAGGATGCGTGTAATACATCTTTGACTTTTCAACTCAAATCCTCCAGCCAATGAGAGGACGACGTGTGGCTTGGCATGGAACAAAAAAAATGGAAACGTTCTACTCTCCTTCTTCGTGGCTTCGCGTTTCAATAGAAAGAAGAAGAAAATTCATGCTAAGAGAAATCGTGTCTAGCTCATACGTAAACAACTCTTGCAATTCCTATCCTTGGCGCGTTATTCATCTTTTTGAAATCTCCAACCATTTCCCTTTTGAGCTCTCATGCCTTTGGTTCATTAAAAGTCACTCTGAGAATTTTCTTTGTTCAGCATAAGGGCTGCTCTTGCTACATAAATCTTTGTGTTATCCCAACCATTACCTTTTTTGATACTCACCCTTATGACAACAAAGAATGAGGTTTTAAGCAACACACGAAATTATGAAACATGGCCTGCATCTTTGAGGTTCTTGTGCAGCAGAGGGAGCATTTTTGTCTCCAAGGATTAACCGGATTTGAAATTTGAAAAGAGGTATTTGCAAACCCTAATTATTTACTCAGCAGACCATGTGTTTGTCCATTGGTCTCAAGGAATCAAAGCCAATCTGCCCAGCCTATAAAAGGAGGTCATCTCAGCACTTGAAGATCACCAACAATTTTCACAAAATACTCTAAAATTCTCTGAGTTTTGAGTTCCACGAGCAAGAAAAGGAGGAGGGTTGCTTTGGAGTTTTTGCTAGTTCAAAAAGGAGAGAATTCAGCACACACTTGAAGGTGCAGTGGACATACTCCACTTGGTAACTACACTCTCCATATTTAATATCTATGCTCATGTATTACTGATATCATCATATCATATCTCTTCATAACTGCTTGTGTCATGTGTTCTGTGTTGCTATTCATTCATCCATAATGTGCCAATATGTATTTGAATCTGCACTTTCTGCCCATAGCTTGATATCATGAAGTAAGATGGTTTTGGTTGCTTTTGCTGATGTATAGAGATAGACATTTGCACTACCTTTTGTTCTAAGTTATTATGCCTGAGATATCATTGTAATGATAATGTATTTATTTTGTTCATTAACTGGTTGTAAGTCTATATGGTTTCATTTTGTGTTATACTGTCAAAACTTGTATGCATAGAAGTGCTAACTCACCTATGTTTGGTCTTGATGTTTGGATGTTATAATGAAAATAGTTGAGATCTTTAGATTTTAGTTCACCCCTGTTTCTGAGATGCTCATGTATTTTATGATTAGTGAACCTATCTATCATTGCTTGTCTTTAAGTTGGTATGTGTAATGTTTGATTGAATATTGCTAAGTTGCTTTCATTAAATGCCATTTGTGTTCTTGTTCTGTCATCATAATCAGTTTGTGTACTTAAACTTATTTCCATGCTTTGTATCCAAAGATTTGTTTAGGTGTTGATACTTGTTGAGTTGTGTTTGTAAGCATGGAAACTATTTTTGACCTACTATGTCACAGAGATTACTTTTGGTATCCATGTATTTAACTACATCCTGATATGCACACAACTCTGACATGGCATGATCTTTGTTTTAACCAAGTTGACTTATGTGCTGAAGTTTGGTATTTGAACTGCTAAAATATATAACTAATTATGCTTGGTGTTTGACTTGTTGCTTAACTTGAAAACTTATTGCTATCTTTTAGGTTAAGTTTTGATGTTCTAACCATGTGCTTGTAAACACTTCATCACTTGATTGGATTTGTGCACTATATCATGACCTAGTTATCTGTTTGTATGCCTAAAATTGATCCATCTAAACTAATGTCTTGTTAGAGTAAAATAATTAGATACACTCTGAATGTTTACTTGCTGCTATGATATAGGTTCAGAAATTTTCTACCAAACATGCTTTTCATTGTTCCACCAGTCTTTTGGTGCATAAAATGCCATGTTTACTTTGCTGTCATTGTGATTTGTGACTAGTTTGTAGGCCTAAAATCCATGTTAGATATGCCTTACTATGTTTAAAACTTGTTTTGTCCATGTGCCACTGCTGTCAGTATGTTGTATTTGGTGTCCAATATATGTGCAAGCTTTTAAGTGTTCAAATATGATATGTGTTGATCGCTGAACTGCTTGTCTACCATGTAACCTTGGTTTATATTGATTGCTAAATCTATTGAGGTATTTGTCTTGGTACCATATGCTTACTACCATAGAACTATGTGCATAATCATTCCTAAGTTCACCTTGCATTGTCTTTAGTATTTGCTGTTCCTAACTGTCTAACTGTTTGTTTGAATGCCACTGATAATACTTGATCATAGCCCTGATATGCCTATACTTTATGATCATTTGATTTCCCTTTTCCTTGAATTAGAACTGGTTTGGTCCATACCTTTAAGTTGTTTTCATATCCATTATATGTTAGTACAACAAATGTTTGCCCTCACCATGCCATGAATATGCCACTGTCTGTTTTGAATGATAGTACTTGAGTAAACTTGATTACCATGCTTTCATGTCATATGCCCTATTTTTCCCTGAATACATGTGTTAGCTTATATGGCCCTTGACCATCAGGATGTTGTTTTTATATGTGATACTCATTGCTTAGCTGTTATTTAATTTGGATGTCATTGACCATATATAGATACATTTCTGTTTGAATCTATGTTTTATGACAGCTTTGTGTATCTAGAATGTCATGAACCTATGTCTTCTACCATCATGTTATTGAGACTGAATGTAAACTTTCCAAAACACCCCTTTGATAGGAGCACTGCTAGACATTGTGTTTAATTTGTGTGCCTATAACCTTGCCTTGATGTATGGATAAACTGTGTGAACTATTGATAGGTAGCTGATTGTAAATGAATTGTAGATTAATTTTCTGTATTTTAAAGCTTTTTTCTAAGTGCCTTAATGCGAAACTGCTTATTTTTAAGTGATTTTCGAATTTATGTTTTATTTTGGGCTATTTGATGTTTTTGTTTGTTTTGCAGCATTTTTTGTAAAAGCGACGTGGCAAAAATCGGAAGAAAACACGATGAAATGAGCAACGTTGCGTGTCTGCAACAAACAGTGAATTCGCCTGGCGAGTTGGTGGCGGAAGGAGAAATTCGCCAGGCGAATGTCTGGCGAGTCAGCTGGCGAATTTGTCTTCAAATTGGGTGCTCTCTGTAAGTGTTTCGCCGCAGCATTCGCCAGGCGACTTGGTGGCGAAAGTAATTCGCCTGGCGAATTTTAGATTTTTTCTCAGGTTCTTTGCACTGTTCTGGCACGTGGGCTGTACTTAAAGGTTTCGCCAGGCGAATTTTGTAGCTCGCCTGGAGAATTTGTCTGGGCAGGAAGTGCTATTTAGTGTGTGGTTAGATATTTTTGGATTTACCACTCTTTTGTAACCTAAAACTTGTGTGAAGAAGAAGAAACTCCATTGTTACTTATTTTTCCAAGTTCCAAGCTTTTATGCTTCAATCCTTGAATCTTTGAAGATTGAAGTTCCACAAGCTTTGCAACTTAACTTGTCATCCAAGCTACCATGAGAAGTGGTAGCTAAACACTCAATGTTGAGGTTAGAAGTAGTTGATTCTACTTTTATGTATTGCTTTTGATATATTGTATATGAACAAAGTCTTTGATCAATATAGATGAAGTTGTTTTCTCTTAATGCTTTATGTTTGATTTGTTTTACTCTAGACATAGATTCCACAAATCTTGACCTAATAATTTCATCTCTTAAAAACCAAACTCTAGACATAGATTTGGGATTTACTATTTGCATTGTATTGATCTTAATGATCGTTGCTTAGATTGTTAGCGTGAGACATCATCTAACGGTAAAACAACGATACTCACGACTTCGCTTTAGACATAAACTTAGTCGGGAGGATACGCGGTTATATTGGTCGGAAACCGAGTTCATATGCTTGATTAATCGTTTATACATGGAAAGGATTAGCGAAACCTAACCTTAACATGCTTTTATAAAACCTTTTACAAAATCTTTGTGACCAAATTAATCTTTGCTACAAGTGAATGTTAAAAACAATTGAGAAACTTTTGAAACCGTTAACTTAGAATATCAAAACTATTGAAAGGCACGCATCAAATATCAAATAATCCCTGTGGATACGATTAAAAACAACCCCCACTATTACTCTTCTAACAACTATTACCATGTCTTGTATACTATCCATTTGGAAGTTATGTCTGCTGCCTTGTTTAGTAGTCACAATGTATCATGATATGTGGATCTTGGTATTTGATTGGTATGCTAGCATTAGTAGGTGCATTTAACCCTTTGAGCTTATTGCCCTATGAACCAGAACTGCCCTAAAAGACTCATTTGCTTATCTGCACTGACTGCTTGTTATTGTTGATGTTCTACTTTGTTGTCATCATCCTATTAACACTCATTTAACATGTTCTTAAGCCTGTCACTGATGGTTGGAGTTGTCTTGGAATATATCATTGTTTGACTTGTCCTATTCCTATTTCCTCAACTTAGATTAACATGTTTGAGCTATTGTTGAATATTAAAAGCATGTTATTAAAACTGACTGTATCATGTCTAACCATGTATTTGCCAATAATTTCATCATGTTACCTTCATTTGATCCTTTGAGTGAATGATGCAGCCATTTTGTTTCTTTTTGCTTTCTTGCACATTGATTAATTAGCCATTTGACACATGTAAGCTGGTCCTAAAACAATCTTGCTTTCTTTCATTCAACATGTTAAGTCTTGAAATATTTAAACTTTTGATATTCATGAAAAATCAACCTAATGCCATGCTGTTTTGATCCCTAGTCCATATGAATGTTTGTTTAGTTGCATCCAAGTCGTGTCCTTTCATGAATTCCAATTGAATGTATTATGTGCTTGCTGAACCATTCTGCAATACCTGTGTTTGAACCTGTTACACCATATATTCATAACTGTTTCATTACTTTGATGTGTGTTTGCATTACCAATGTAAGAACTTACTTGGATATTTGGTTTGTGTGTTTTGGCATTGCTTGGTACTTCTTCGTCCAGTAATTCATATGTTATTGAGAGTTTAATCAAATGTTTCCCTCCTTTCTTGTTAATATGCGCTCTACAACCTGTTTGATTGATGGCATGGCGTGTTGTTTTATTTCTATTTGAGATGACTGCTATATGAGTTTAGTTTGCTTTGTTTCTTTTGGTTTATGCACGCGTGAGGATTTATGTGTTAATGAAGTTAAGTTTTATACCGGATGTAACAGCCACCCCAGTGGCAAACACACACATACACACTCGCCTTTGACCCTTAGGACTGGGGTTCGAATCCCCCTTGCCCCAGTCCTTTTATTTTAATTTTCCAAAATTGCTTCGCTTCACATATATACATGTAACTCCCATTATTGTCAAGAGCGCGCACATAGCTTGGTTGGTATTGGTTTTGGGCTAGATACGTAAGGTCCTGGGTTCTACCCCCATGGGGACCGTTCCTTGTTCTTTTTTACTACATGTTGTTTTATGCATCATATTTCAAACCTTCATATCTTAGCCATTTTTTATCCTTTTTCACTCTTTCTTTTTGCTAATTGTTTCTAATTGAATCTACATGTTGAATATAAAAAGAAATTGATGAAAATATTTAATCTTGATGGCCTTTATTCATGATGAAAATGGAAGTATCTTTTAGGGTTTTTATTGCACCACTTTATTCATCTTGCTATGTTATCTTTGTTTATTTTGTTTAAGCAATGTTTAATATGTTTAATTCCAACCTTGCATGATGTTATAACCTTATGCCACCCTAATATCTTGTTTATGTCTTGTTACATCTTCATAAATATTCATGTAAACTCTTCATTTCATAATAAGTAAAAACTGTTATCTTCCCCTATTCCAAAGGAAAATCCTCTTAAATTGACTTATGAGTCACTAAACAAACCACCCTACCTTAGCCTCATAAGAGCCTATCCCTTTTCTTGGCCTCATAAGAGCCATGAAATCATAACTTAGCAATAGGTTAGAGTTTGAACTCTATGTGATTCTCACCATCATAAGAACTCACTTTTCCCCTATAACTTAGATTTAGAGAGTTATCGTGAACTCTAAAATGAGCTCACACTCATTGCCCCTTGGAACTTTGACCATAGTCAATGGTTCCTCAAAATTCATCCCTTAGTTAGGGGAACTACGGATACTCTGATTCCACTCCCGTCAGGATACGTAGGCGCAAGGCGCGATACCTTGTCGAGTATACTTAGATACTAACCCCTAGGTTTTTCCCTTAGCAGATATCTTTAGCAAATAAACATAACATAACATAACACAAACTAAAACAAGAGGTTCCTGTAGGATACTATAGATACTTATGGTGCTAATACCTTCCCTTAGTATAACCAACCCCCGAACCTTAGATCTCCCCCCTTTAGGTTTTCTCGGTCTTGAACCTTTCCTTTGGATAAATCAAAGTCGGTGGTGAACTTCAAAGAAATGTGATGCAAGTTAATTAATAGCTTGTTATCCGATTCTCACCACAACAGAAATGGTGACTTCACTGGGGAATGATATTTTTTAGGGTTAAACCCACCTTGTTTTTGCTTGTATTATTTATGCTTGTTTGCTATGTTTGTACATATCTGTATGATTACCTGTATATATGCTTTGCTTGGGATCTTTTGTTGTCATGGTGCTTTGGAGTGGTGAGATAAGTCCTAACCCGGACTTGAGAGTACTTATGATAAGACGATGGTATATTCAAGGAGGCTTTGAGGGAGTCGATTCCTGAAAAAGTTGACTTGAGACACCATTACTCAGTTTAGGCCCTCTTGGGAGGTTAGTCATGTTGAGCGAGTCTATTCGTGAAAACGTGCTACTCTCAATGTAGTTGCCATCGATACTGAGAACCGTAGTTATTTCCAAACCCCACTTGGCTTTTAGGATGTAGTGCGGTAACCATGATGGAGTCTATTTCTGAAATGGTTGTCACGCGATACTACACTCAGACGAGATTCTCTTGAGAATTTTATTGATTACCGAGTCATTTGGGAAGTCGATAAAATCCGAAAGATGGGTTGTCGACTCTGGGAACTTCTTAGAACCCTGTTCAACAGATGAAAACCCATAGTACATACCAATGGGAAGGGTAAACCCTGGCTCTATGCTCAAAACTATCCCCTTTGCTTGTGTACATTTGTGATTGGTGTGTATCTTTATGTGTGCTTTGCATTCATACATCATAAGCATTCATGTCACATCAGTTTCATGGAACTCAGACTTCTCTTTTTGTGAAATATCAGAAGGATATCATGGACAGTTCAAGAAGAAATACTATCAAATACACTTTCAAGAGTCCAAAATTGGATGGCCTAAGGAGATTGGGAGATTTTCTAACAGACCCTGAGGGATTCAAAGACAGATATGGGAAGGTGTGGGTTTTGTTGAAAAAAAAACATTGATGAGGGACTCCTCTCAACTCTGCTTCAGTTTTATGACCCAAAGTATCACTGCTTCACGTTTCCTGACTATCAACTCTTACCTACTCTTGAGAAGTACTCTCAGATAATTGGTTTGTCTATCAAGGACGAGTCCCCGTTTCCTATCTTCGAGAAGAATCCTAAAGAGGAAGAGATAGCTAAGAAGACTCATTTGGAGTTAGTTGACATCAAAAGCAATTTAACTTCCAAGGGAGGAATTTTTGGGTTAACTGCTAAGTTTTTGTTTGAAAAGGCTCGTTACTTTGCTAAACACTCCAACCGGGATGCCTTTGAAGCTGTTTTTGCATTGCTCATCTATGGACTTTTCTTGTTCCCGAATATTGACAATTTTATGGATCTGAATGCAATCAAAATCTTCTTGAAACAAAATCCGGTACCTACCCTACTTGCTGAAGCTTATCACTCAGTCCATATAAGAAATGCTCATGGTAACGGACAAATTACTTGTTGTGTCCTTGTGTTGTATAGATGGTTTATTTCGCATCTACCAAAGGCGGGCGCATTCTGGGATTCCAAGAAAGTGTGGTGGTCCCATAGAATTATGGCCCTCTCCCATGCAAACATTGACTGGTATAATCGGGTGTATGATGGAATTCTGATTACAGATAGCTGTGGAAACTATTGCAACATGCCTCTTCTTGGCATTAGAGGTGGAATTAGCTATAACCCTGTATTGGCACGGCGCCAATTGGGGTACCCTTTGAAGGATAAACCTATTAGTGTTCATTTAGAAAGCATATACTTTGAAGAATATGGCAAGAACGAAGACCAGAAGAAGTTGATCTTAAACGCCTGGGGTAGCAAGCGCAAAAGAGGAAGGAGTTCTTTGGGAAAACCTAACTGCGTGTCATTGGAGCCCTACCTCCAATGGGTCCGAAGAAGAGCCATCGAGTTAAAGATGCCCTACAAGAGGCAGGAACCAATTGCTTTGAAGAATGAACCTGTTTTATACTTTATGTCAAGAGAGGAAGAGCTGGAGATTTCTTTGAGACAAACCCAACAGTCGGAGGAAGCCTGGAAACTCAAATATCAAGTGGTTGTTGAAGAAAACCTGGAACTCCAAAAACAACTACAGGCCAAGAATGAAGAGTTACTTTCATGCAAGAAGAGAAAATCCCAGGAAGATCCAAGTTCCTCTAACACTCAGCCTCCCGCATGGAAATTCATCATCGACAACCTCGTCACAGAAAGGGACCAGATGGAGAAAGAAATCAGAAAACTCAACATGAGACTCTTAGGAGAATCTCCTTAGGACTTTCTAGCTTTTATTTAGATTCGTGTTTAGGGCTTTTGGAAGTGTATTAACTCTTGTAATTCACCTTTTTATTAATGAGAATGAGGTCTTTTGATATCTTTTGATATTCTGCAAGTGTCTGTATTCCATGAAACGTTGCATTGCATCTTGCATTCTTTGCTAAACTATCAAGATACTAATTTTGTTTTGCAGATTTTGTAGAAATGGATGCTGCAGGGAAAAGAGTCTGGCCTTATTTCTTTGAACTCCCAGAGTTGGAGCAGTTGTTGTGGTTGAGAGATATGGTTGAAGACCAGTCAGCCTTCGCTGATAGATATGGGTGTATCATTCCACTGATGAGAGTCCCAGTAACTGAAGGACCCCTTGAAGTTTTGGTCCAGTTGTATCATCCTGCATACCGCTGTTTCGTGTTCCCTGAATTCCAGTTGGTGCCAACCCTAGAGGAATTCTCTGCTATGATAGGGATTCCTGTCAGAGAAGCTCCCATTTTTACTGGGATTGAAGAGATGCCCTCCACCAGAGACATCGCTAGAACAACCAGGATCAGATTGTCTGACATCCAGACTAATCTGACTTACAAAGGAGGAAAGCACGGACTTCCCGCCCAGTTCTTGCTAGAAAAGGCTCTTTACTTCAAGAACAGAGGAAATACCGCACTATTTGAGTCAACTTTCGCTCTACTACTCTACGGTTTGTTCCTGTTCCCAAATGCAAAGAACTTTGTGGATGTTTAAGCTATCCAGTTATTCACGATCGACAATCCAATTCCAACGTTGCTAGTCGATGTCTACCACGCCGTTCAGACCAGGTATACAAGAGGTTGTGGGCAAATCGTCTGTTGCGTGGCTCTCTTCTATAAGTGGTTCAAAACCTACTTGCCAAAGATGCCAGCCTTTTGGGAGGTTGAGGACTGCAAGATCTGGTCCAAAAAGCTGATGGAATTGAAGCATACCGACATCGAGTGGTACAATTCAACTGATGAAGGAATTATTATAATCCATAGCTGTGGGGATTGCCCCAATGTGCCCCTTTGGGGAGGAATGGTTGTATCAATTACAACCCAGTTCTTGCCCGCCGTCAGCTGGGTCATCTGAAGGAGGGAATTCCAGATAATGAGGATATGTAAATGATGTATTATGATGAAAAGGAAGGATTTGAGATGAAGATACGATTGGTGCGTGCCTGGCGCCAAATTAACAGGAAACTATGGAGAGCTGAATGCCCTGCCACTGAGGTCCACTTAAAATGGTCTCGTAACATAGCACGTGTGATGAGGAAGCCATTTCCTCGCCACGAATCACCCTCAAAGGAAAATCAGAGGATGGTAGAAGCTTTAGGAGAACTGGTTCTTGCGAGAGAGGAGACAAAAGAGTGTATCAGTGAATTGATGAGAATGATTAATGGAGGAGAAGGATCATCAACCAGTGGATCCAATCCTTAGTTTCCTTGATGTTACTGTTGTTATTTCCTTTGTTGTCCATGTTCCCTTTCGTATTGATGTATTTCTACTTATGTACTTGGAGTATGAGGATGCACTGCTCCTGATGTAATGCTCACCAGATTCTTGAATGAAGAAGTTTATTTTGTTGAAGATTCTATTGTCTACATTATTTGCAAAAAATCTCTTTGGTTTCTTGATAGTTTAGCTTGCATTTTCATTTGCATCTTCATTTGCATCATCATATGCATTTTTCCTTGTCTTTATCTCATGTCACTGTGTTCTTTCCAGAATCGTCACATTGAATCCCAGACATAACTACAACACTCGGGCCCAAGCTCGATTAAAGATGTCAGAGGCATACGAAGAAATGGATAGAGTCAACAATGAATTGAATGAGATATGAGGAGGGATGGGATAAATCCTCGAGGCTATCAATGTTATGAGAGCAAAAATGGACACCCATGCCATGGTGGTTTCCGAAATTATCACTACAATGGTAGAACCTCCTATCATCCCTGTCATGAACCATACTTTGGGCATGCCCGTTGATTTTATCCGTGCTACAATTCCTTTGTCTACTCAATAAACAGTTCCTCTGGTCAATGAGACTCTGCAGGCTGTTCCCACCTTTGCTCCACCAGCAGTACAAACACGAGCACATCTGGTTTTCCAGAATCATCATCCTTATGATTACATTGATGTGTCGGAAGAAGGGGATGATCGACACGAAATACTGAGAGAGAGTGTCGAAACAATGCAGAGAAAAATGAAGGCAATGGAGTTAAGTAATGCATTTAGCACGGACGTTAAGGATATGTGTTTGGTTTCAGACTTGGTAATTCCACCCAAATTCAAATTGCCAAATTTCGAGTTGTACTCAGGTGCCACATGTCCCATATCCCATCTGATCATGTATTATCGAAGAATGGCCGCGCATGTACGCAATGACAAACTAATGATCCATTGTTTTCAAGACAGTTTAAAGGGGGCTGCTGCTAAGTGGTATTTAAGCCTAGACCAGTCCCAAGTCCATTGTTTCCAGGATGTGACTGATGCTTTTGTAAAACACTACAAGTACAATTTGGATCTGGCCCCTGACCGCAGGCAGTTATTGAGTATGGCCCAGAGTAGTACTGAATCCTTCAAAGAATATGCACAGCGATGGAGAGAAACGACATCTCAAATTGAACCGCCTTTGACCGAGAAGGAGTTGGTTGATTGGTTTGTAGACACAGTGAAGCCTGAATTTTATGAGAGAATGATCAGCAATGTCAGTGCTAATTTTACTGATATCGTTGAAGTTGGCGTAAAGGTGGAGGCAAGATTAAAGAGTGGAAAGGTAATCAGTTCTTCGAGCAATTCAACTGGAGCCAGCGCTAAGAAGTCTCCTAGTCACTCCCACAAAAAGAGGGAAGGGGAACCCAATGTCGTCATGGCAGGAAAGAAACAGAGCCCTCGATGGAAACAACCAATGTACCGACAACAGTTGAGTCCAAATTTCTCTCAGCATCCAATCTACCTAATGCAGTATGCTCAGCAACCTTACATAGCAGCTGTTACGCCTACTTTCAACCACCAACCAGCGCAGCAGGCGCCAACCTATCAACAAATAGCATATCAGCAATGGCCTAAAACCCAGAATTATCAACAACCGAGACAACAAGTTCCACAGCAGAATTCTCCTCACAAAAGGCAAGGGGGAAAGCCAGCATTTCCACCTATACCGATGTCCTATACAGAGCTCTACCCTTCCTTAGTGGAGCAAGGACTGATCATTACTAGACCTTTGGGACCACCAACCGAGAAGTCTATGCCATTCTTCAATCCAAATGTGAATTGTGCTTTTCATCAAGGAGGGGCTGGTCACGATTTGGAGGGTTGTTTAGCGTTGAAAAATATAGTGAAGGGATTGATGGAGAAGAATATCCTATCATTTGCTGACAATCAACCGAATGTAAAAAACAATCCTTTACCTACCCATGGGACTACTAATGCCATTGAAGATGAAAAGGATGAGGTATTGGTTTTGGACGCAACGAAGATCAAAACTCCTATCAAGGCCTTTCATGCTAAGTTGTTTAAAGTTGGCTTAGTTAAAGCTTGCCATGATGGCTGTGAAGAATGTAATGTCAGTATCAAAGGCTGCCGTTTAGTCCAGGACGATGTTCAGTATTTGATCAATGAAGGGTTCCTACAGGTATTCAGCAAAGAAAAGGAGAATAAAGTTGCAGCAATCGAACCTGTGTTTAACCTACCAAAGCCAAGAGAGCAAGTATCCGGGTCCAACAGACCTAAGTCTGGGTCTGTAGTTCCTATATTTAATAAACCAGTACCAGTTTTCAACAATCCTGAGTCTGTTGTTGCTTCCACTATCAATCATTTCAAGCAATGTGACACCCGACAACCTATTCCATTTAGGTTCAGAGGAACCAAGGTCGTACCATGGGTCTATGAGAATGTCATGGGTAATAAAAGACGAGAGGACGCGATTCCAAGGAAAGAGGTGGGAATCGCTGTTGAGGACGTAGTTCCAAGGAAAGAGGTGGAAACTATTGTTGAAGATGTGACCAACATAGTTGGAACCGGAAAGATAACCCGAAGCGACAGAGTATACACTCCTTCTTTCAAGGAAACTACACCCAAGGAAACCGTTGTTCCCATATCGCCTAGAGACAAAGGAAAGGAGGTCATTTCTAAAGAAGAAGATGGAGAGTTCCTAAGGATTATCAAGAGGAGTGATTACAGGGTGGTAGATCAGCTCCATCAGACCCCATCCAAGATTTTGATCTTGTCTCTGTTAGTCAACTCACCTGTTCATAGATCAGCTTTGTAGAAGGTACTGGCCCAGGCACACGTGGTCCAAGATATAACAGCTGGACAATTTGACCATGTCATTGCCAACATTACAGCTTGTAACACTCTCAGCTTCAGTGACGAGGAGTTACCTCGAGCAGGAAGGAACCATAACCTCGCCTTACATGTATCAGTGAAATGTCAGGAGGATACAATGGCCAGGGTTCTTGTAGATACCGGTTCATCCTTGAATGTTTTGCCAAAAAGAACTCTTGAGAAGTTTTCTTACCAAGGAGCTATAATGAGACCCACTTCACTCATTGTTAAAGCCTTTGTTGGCTCAAGAAGATCGGTGATGGGTGAGATTGAGCTGCCTGTCTTGATTGGTCCTCAAGTATTCAATATCTTTTTTCAGATCTTGGATATCAACCCTGCCTACAGTTGTTTGTTAGGTAGACCATGGATCCATGAGGCTGGAGCTGTGACCTCTACTCTGCATCAGAAAATGAAGTTCGTGGCCAAAGAGAAGTTAGTTATTATACACGGGGAGGAAGACCTGATGGTCAGCAATTTATCCTCGTTCCGTTATATTAAGGCGGATGAAGATGCTTTGGAAACCTCTTTCCAGGCTCTCGAGATAGCAAATGCCATTATGCTTGATGATAAGGAACCAGTGGCCTCCGTTTGTCCATCTTTTGCCTTTTTCAAGAGCATTTAATCTGCTCTGCAAGGAGGAGTACCTGAAGGCTGGGGCAAAGTCGTCGAAGTCCTAGAAAGAGAGAAGTACCAAGGGTTGGGTTACAAACCAACTTTTGAGGGAAAAGCTGCTCCAACAATGGGAAGACCAAGGACCATTCAAGAGGTGTTCGTCAGTGGAGGACATCAAGTCCATGCCATCATTGAAGACGCTGAAGACTAAGATATCATCCACCTGGTGTTTCGGTGTGACGCCGCTTTAAGTAATTGGGAAGCTATTGAGATCCCTACTTTGTACCCTATGCCAGAGTAATTTGTCTGCTTTTGTTGATGTTTTCAATTCCGCAGCCTTGCCCAAGGCTATCGGATTATTTTGTATGGGCCACCGCTTTTAAATCTTATTAATCAATGAAAGTGTTTGTTTTGTTAAAATTCTTTGTCTTATTCTTGTTTTTGCTTTGAGAAAAATGGCAATCTTTTCAAAACTACAAAAACTTCTTCTTCTTGCGTTCATGTTTGTGCATTTTAATAAAATAAATCCCTCCATCATGCAGAGTAAATCCCAACCCCGTTGTATTCAATGACCCTACTCTCACTATCGACTTTGATTCACCTATTTATCAAGCTGAGGAAGAGGAGGATTATGAGGTCCCCGATGATTTGCCAGAAATGTGTGAGTATCAATACACGGATCTTCAGCCGCATGAAGAACAGGTTGACATCATCAATCTTGGCACTGAAGAAAGAAGGAAAGAGGTCAATATTGGGGCAACACTTGGGGCAGAAATCAGACAATGGCTAGTACTGCTTTTGGAAGAATATGTAGATGTGTTTGCTTGGTCTTAACAAGACATGCCTGGATTGGATACAGACATAGTAGTTCATAAGCTACCACTCAAGCCTGAATGTCCGCCTGTGAAACAGAAGCTCCATAGAAGTAGACCTGACATGGCTCTCAAAATCAGAGATGAGGTTAAGAAACAACTGGATGCAGGTTTCTTAGCAGTTTCAAAATATCCGGAATGGGTAGCCAACACCGTGCCAGTAATGAAGAAAAATGGTAAAGTGCGAATGTGCGTAGATTACAGGGATCTCAACAAAGCTAGTCCCAAGGACGATTTTCCCTTACCGCATATCGACACTCTTGTGGATAATACAACCAAGTTTGCAGTTTTCTCCTTCATGGACGGTTTCTCCGGTTATAATCAAATCAGAATGGACCCAGCTGATATGGATAAAACTACATTAATCACCCCATGGAGAACCTACTGCTACAAATTCATGCCCTTTGGTTTAAAAAACGCAGGGGCAACTTATCAGAGGGCCATGGTGACCTTATTCCATGACATGATCCACAAGGAAATTGAAGTATACGTGGCTGATATGACTGCGAAATCTCAGAGTGAGGAGGAACATTTGGACCATCTTTTAAAGTTATTCAAGAGACTCCGGAAATATCAGTTGAAGTTGAATCCGGCCAAATGTACTTTCGGTGTCAGGTTAGGGAAGTTGCTTGGTTTTATCGTCAGTCAAAGAGGAATTGAAGTAGATCCTGATAAGGTACGAGCTATTCAAGAGATGCCAGCTCCGCAGACCGAATCTCAATTAAGAGGTTTTCTGGGCCGTTTGAACTATATATCCAGATTCATATCCAACATGACTCCTATTTGTGAACCAATCTTCAAATTGCTCCGTAAAGATCAAACTGTAGAGTGGAATTCTGATTGCCAATAAGCTTTTGAAAAGCTCAAGAACTATCTGCAAGAACCACCCGTCTTGGTTCCTCCTGTTCCCAGAAGACCCCTCTTCATGTACATGACTGTGTTAGAAGGATCCATGGGTTGTGTATTGGGCCAACATGATGAAATTGGTTGCAAAGAGCATGCCATTTATTACTTGAGCAAAAAGTTCGCTGATAGCGAAAGCCGTTATTCACTGCTTGAGAAAACTTATTGTGCTTTAGCATGGGCCGCCAGACGTTTGAGGCAGTATTTGATATGTCACACTACTTTGTTGATCTCAAAAATGGATCCAATAAAGTACATCTTTGAGAAGCCTGCTCAAACATGAAGACTTGCCCGTTGGCATATGCTATTGTCAGAATATGATATCCAATATGTTCCTCAGAAGGCTATCAAGGGAAGTGTTTTGTCAGAGTACCTTGCAGATCAGCCTGTGGAAAATTATGAACCTCTCAAGTTTGATTCCCCGGATGAAGACATCATGGTAGTAAAAGATTGTGAAGATCCCGACCCTGATGAAGGTCCTGAGCCCGGTTTTAGATGGAAGATGATGTTTGATGGTTCTTCCAATTTCAAAGGACATGGTGTAGGTGTTGTATTGATAAACCCCGATGGCGGTTATACTCCTTTCACAGCAAGGTTGGACTTTAGATGCACGAATAATATTGTTGAGTACGAAGCATGTATTTTGGGTCTAGAAGCTGCAATTGATCTTGGAATCAATATTCTTGAAGTTATGGGTGATTCTGCCTTGGTCATCTACCAAGTCAAGGGTGAATGGGAAACTAAGGATGAAAAACTCATTCCATACCGTGCTTACATTATTGAGTTGATTAAATGATTCGATAAGATCACTTTCCGTCATGTACCTCGCACTGAAAATCACATAGCTGATTCCCTATCCATGTTAGCTTCAATGTGGCAAGTCAGGTTTCGCAATGAAGCACCCCTCATTAGTATTGAGCGCAAGACCGAACCAGCTTACTTCCAGTCAGTTGAAGAAGAGAAAGATGGAAAACCACGGTTTCACGACATCATGAATTATCTGAAGACTCAAGAGTATCCTGCCAATGCTTCTAGTCTTGATAACAAAACTTTGCAAAGATTGTCATCCAAATCCTTTCTCAGTAATAATGTACTTTACAAGAGGAATCATGACATGGTCCTGCTAAGATGTGTCAATAAGCGAGAAGCAGACCTGTTGATTCACGATATTCACGAAGGAGCCTTTGGTACTCACGCCAATGGGCATGCCATGGTTAAGAAGATCTTGAGAGCTGGATATTATTGTTTGACTATGGAAGCTGATTGTATCCAATATGCCAGAAAGTGTCATAAGTGCCAGATCTACGTTGATAAGATGCATGTTCCTCCGACATTGCTGAATGTTCTGTCATCCCCGTGGCCTTTCTCCATGTGGGGCATTGACATGATTGGAGCTATTGAGCCGAAAGCTTTTAATAGCCATCGTTTCATTCTAGTGGCCATCGATTATTTTACCAAATGGGTTGAAGCTGCTTCCTATGCCAATGTAACCAAGCAAGTAGTTTCCTGTTTCATCAAAAACAATATCATCTGTCGTTATGGAATCCCCGGGAAGATCATAATCGGCAATGGGACAAATCTGAACAACAAGACAATGAAAGAGTTATGTGACAATTTCAAGATTGAGCATCATAATTCCTCACCTTATCGTCCCAAGATGAACGGAGCTGTCGAAGCTGCTAACAAAAACATCAAGAAAATCCTGCAGAAGATGGTCAAGACTTATAAGGATTGGCACGAAATGTTACCATTTTCTTTGCACGAATACAGAACTTTGGTTCGAACCTCAACAGGGGCAACGCCTTTTTCTCTGGTATATGGAATAGATGATGTCCTCCCCATTGAAGTAGAGATACCATCTCTGAGAATCCTGATGGAAACTAAGCTTGATGAAGCGGAATGAATCAGAGAGAGATATGACCAACTGAACCTCATCGACAAAAAATGACTAATTGCCATGTGTCATGGGTATCTGTATCAGAAAATAATGAAGAGGGAATTTGACAAGAAGGTCCGTATTCAGGAGTTTCGAGAAGGAGAGCTTGTACTCAAGAAAATCCTGCCATCTCAAAGGGATGCTCGCAAAAAATGGGCACCTAACTACGAGGGTCCATTTGTGGTAAAAACCGTGTTCTCAGGAGGTTCCTTACTCCTCACAACAATGGATGGTGAACATCTCGCACACCCTATAAATGTTGACTCAGTACGAAAATATTACGCCTGAAAAGCACGCTAAGTCGAAAACCCGAAAGGGCGGCCTAGGCAAAAGTTAGGGACAAAGGCGTATCACTGTGTCAGAGGAGATTGTCACTTGTATCTAGAAATTCATGAAGAAAAACCAGGCACACTTGTCCGCATCAGCAGCAAAGAATTCTAGGACTTTTAGTCATTAGGGATGGTAGTGGTCATTGAATATGATGTAATCCTTTCCCAAATTGCCATTTTTCAATTATAATGATTCATGGAGCTTCGCTATTGGCAAGTTACCATTCTAATAAAATCATATTTTTGAACCATTCTCTGTTTGATATTTATCATTACTCTGATATTTTCCTTGTTATGTAAAACTTCACTTATTCATTAATAACAGTTTTAAAAGCGAAAAATGTTTTGAAAACTTTGCATTCGCCATTCTTTGTCACTAAAAAAGGATTGGCAATACTTCCCTGAATTAAACATTTCAATAATGGCTGACCACTAATACAAAGGACTTCTCACCAGTATCTTCACAGATGTTTGTTGAAAATTTGATTCCCCGGCGAAATAAAGATGTTCTCACATTGGCTTCAAGACTGACTACTGTTCAGATATCAGTGTGATTCCTTGTAGTGGATGCGACGTCTTTCCTTTCACTGTCTCCAGTCTGTCATCTCTTGTCAGAGTCGTTTCTTGCATATCATTAAGCATTCGCATCATACCATAGCATCAAGCATGTTCGCATTTGGTTGTTTTGTTTGTGAGGTCCTTATCCTTTTTTTCCCTTTTCGATGGTCATTGGACCTTTGTCTATGTTCTGCTTACGTCCGTTCTTCACCTTTGTGCGCCCGATTTTGGCTCTTGATGCAGTATTCCCCAGGAAGTTTAACCTGCAACCCTGGTTTTAACTGATCTGATACCTAATCCCCTCATATGGATACCTAGAGTCTAGTAACCGCTGACATAATTTATTCAAGGGCAGATATGAACCTAAATTTTGAGTTAGATGTGAACCCGTTGTTTGAAACCAGGTCAGATGTGAACCTAAACTTCGAGTCAGATGTGAACCCGTTGTTTAAACTCAGGTCAAATGTGAGCCTAAACTTTGAGTCAGATGTGAACCCGTTGTTTGAAACCAGGTCAGATGTGAACCTAAACTTCGAGTCATATTTGAACCCGTTGTTTGAAACCAGGTCAGATATGAACCTAAACTTCGAGTCAGATGTGAACGCGTTGTTTGAATCCAGGTCAGATGTGAACCTAAACTTCGAGTCAGATGTGAACCCGTTGTTTGAATCAGGTCAGATATGAACCTAAACTTCGAGTCAGATGTGAACCCGTTGTTTAAAACCAGGTCAGATGTGAACCTAAACTTCGAGTCAGATGTGAACCCGTTGTTTGAATCCAGTCAGATGTGAACCTAAACTTCGAGTCAGATATAAACCCATTGTTTGAAATCAGGTCAGATATGAACCTAAACTTTGAGTCAGATGTGAACCCGTAGTTTGAAACCAGGTCAGATATGAACCTAAACTTCGAGTCAGATGTGGACCCGTTGTTTGAAATCCAGCTCATACTAGTTTTCCTCATAAAGCAAGTCTTTTGTTATCTCAACCAACTCATATGAGTACCAGAGTCCAATCATGGATCATTAACCTTATTCCCAATTAAACTCCAGTTGTCTTTCTGGCGCGCAGAGTTCGTCTTTCTCTTTTCTGGTTTTTCTTGAAGAGCCCGTTTGAACTCTTCAGTATAAGAAAATCCCAGAAAATCTTTTAGTGAGTGTCTATCCTTTTATTTCAAACTGATCCCCGGTGGCGATCATGTCTTCTTTCTGGTTTCATGCCCAATAAGAATGCGTCTTATTTTCCCCAGTGTCGTCAGGTCACGTGTGAACCTGTCGTCCATCTCCTTGGATCTTTCCCAGTGGAGAATACCTTTCTGGCTTTTATCTCCAGTAAGGACCTGTAGGGGTTTCCCCTCAAATTCTTTTTCTATCCCCAGTGTTTCCTCGGAGTCTCCCTTTTGAGTTTCTTTTGTTGGTTAGCCTGTATCCCTAGTGAGTTTGCCTCATGGATACTAACCTTCATCCTTCCCCGGTGAAGCTCGCTTGTGTTTGTTTGCTTTCTTTTGGTCCTTTGGTGTTTTGTTTTGTCTGCATCTTTGCACCATCATGGCATCATATTATCATACTAGTAGCATTGCATCTAAGGGCAAAATTTTCGGTTATCTGTATATATCTTTCACCATGATTTCATGAGGATTTTCATCTCTCATGTCATCCGGTGAAGATATTTAAATAGGGGCAACTGTAGTACCCCAAATTTTACCCTTAGATCTATTGATCTTTTGCATGTCATCTTAGGTCAATCATATTGCATAGCTAACCCATTTACCAGGTTTTGTTTGTTTTTGTTTCATTTGTGAATCAGGTTTTATTTCAAGATGATTCAAGGGTTGATTAGTCAAGACTTTGGATGGCACACTGAACCAAGCAAGTTTCTCATGTTTAAAGAGACATCCCCATAACCCTCTCCATAACAATTTTTATCCACTTTATTCACCCTCAATGTTCTCTTTTCAATTGTTGTTCTTAATTCCAAACCAATTTCAATAGTCATCCATTAACCAAACCAAATTTTTATCCTATTTCAATTCTATTTGTCCATATCAATTTCCCTAAACCATATTCATAACCATTTCACCTATCAAAATTCACTCTTTTATTTTCTTTTCCAAATCATTTTTATTTTGCTATAACAAAAAAGAAAGGAAAACCAAACCATAAAACATTTATTTTTAAGCCCATCACCATAAGCCCATGTTTGTTCTACAATAACTACAATGTTACAAAAAATGAGATTGGAAATGAGAAGGATCACTTGCTGATGACCAATAGGATGCGTGTAATACATCTTTGACTTTTCAACTCAAATCCTCCACCCAATGAGAGGACGACGTGTGGCTTGGCATGGAACAATAAAACGAAAACGTTCTACTCTCCTTCTTTGTGGCTTCACGTTTCAATAGAAAGAAGAAGAAAATTCATGCCAAGAGAAATCGTGTCTAGCTCATACGTAAACAACTCTTGCAATTCCTATCCTTGGCGCGTTATTCATCTTTTTGAAATCTCCAACCATTTCCCTTTTGAGCTCTCATGCCTTTGGTTCATTAAAAGTCACTCTGAGAATTTTCTTTGTTCAGCATAAGGGTTGCTCTTGCTACAGAAATCTTTGTGTTATCCCAACCATTACCTTTTTTGATACTCACCCTTATGACAACAAAGAATGAGGTTTTAAGCAACACACGAAATTATGAAACATGGCCTGCATCTTTGAGGTTCTTGTGCAGCAGAGGGAGCATTTTTGTCTCCAAGGATTGACCGAATTTGAAATTTGAAAAGAGGTCTTTGCAAACCCTAATTATTTACTCAGCAGACCATGTAATTGTCCATTGGTCTCAAGGAATCAAAGCCAATCTGCCCAGCCTATAAAAGGAGGTCATCTCAGCACTTGAAGATCATCAACAATTTTCACAAAATACTCTAAAAGTCTCTGAGTTTGAGTTCCACGAGCAAGAAAAGGAGGAGGGTTGCTTTGGAGTTTTTGCTAGTTCAAAAAGGAGAGAATTCAGCACACACTTGAAGGTGCAGTGGACATACTCCACTTGGTAACTACACTCTCCATATTTAATATCTATGCTCATGTATTACTAATATCATCATATCATATCTCTTCATAACTGCTTGTGTCATGTGTTCTGTGTTGCTATTCATTCATCCATAATGTGCCAATATGTATTTGAATCTGCACTTTCTGCCCATAGCTTGATATCATGAAGTAAGATGGTTTTGGTTGCTTTTGTTGATGTATTGAGATAGACATTTGCACTGCCTTTTGTTCTAAGTTATTATGCCTGAGATATCATTGTAATGATAATGTATTTATTTTGTTCATTAACTGGTTGTAAGTCTATATGGTTTCATTTTGTGTTATACTGTCAAAACTTGGATGCATAGAAGTGCTAACTCACCTATGTTTGGTCTTGATGTTTGGATGTTATAATGAAAATAGTTGAGATCTTTGGATTTTAGTTCACCCCTGTTTCTGAGATGCTCATGTATTTTATGATTAGTGAACCTATCTATCATTGCTTGTCTTTAAGTTGGTATGTGTAATGTTTGATTGAATATTGCTAAGTTGCTTTCATTAAATGCCATTTGTGTTCTTGTTCTGTCATCATAATCAGTTTGTGTACTTAAACTTATTTCCATGCTTTGTATCCAAAGATTTGTTTAGGTGTTCATGCTTGTTGAGTTGTGTTTGTAAGCATGGAAACTATTTTTGACCTACTATGTCACAGAGATTACTTTTGGTATTCATGTATTTAACTACATCCTGATATGCACACAACTCTGACATGGCATGATCTTTGTTTTAACCAAGTTGACTTATGTGCTGAAGTTTGGTATTTGAACTGCTAAAATATATAACTAATTATGCTTGGTGTTTGACTTGGTGTTTAACTTGAAAACTTGTTGCTATCTTTTAGGTTAAGTTTTGATGTTCTAACCATGTGCTTGTAAACACTTCATCACTTGATTGGATTTGTGCACTATATCATGACCTGGTTATCTGTTTGTATGCCTAAAATTGATCCATCTAAATTACTGTCTTGTTAGAGTAAAATAATTACATACACTCTGAATGTTTACTTGCTGCTATGATATAGGTTCAGAAATTTTCTACCAAGCATGCTTTTCATTGTTCCACCAGTCTTTTGGTGCATAAAATTCCATGTTTACTTTGTTGTCATTGTGATTTGTGACTAGTTTGTAGGCCTAAAATCCATGTTAGATATGCCTTACTATGTTTAAAACTTATTTTGTCCATGTGCCATTGCTGTCAGTATGTTGTATTTGGTGTCTCCAATATATGTGCAAGCTTTTAAGTGTTCAAATATGATATGTGTAGATTGTTGAACTGCTTGTCTACCATGTAACCTTGGTTGATATTGATTGCTAAATATATTGAGGTATTTGTCTTGGTACCATATGTTTACTACCATAGAACCATGTACATAATCATTCCTAAGTTCACCTTGCATTGTCTTGAGTATTTGCTGTCCCTAACTGTCTAACTGTTTGTTTGAATGCCACTGATAATACTTGATCATATCCCTGATATGCCTATACTTTATGACCATTTGATTGCCCTTTTCCTTGAATCAGAACTGGTTTGGTCCATACCTTTAAGTTGTTTTTGTATCCATTATATGTTAGTACAACAAATGTTTGCCCTCACCATGCCATGAATATGCCACTGTCTATTTTGAATGATAGTACTTGAGTAAACTTGATTACCATGCTTTCATGTCATATGCCCTGTTTTGCCCTGAATACATGTGTTAGCTTATATGGCCCTTGACCATCAGGATGTTGTTTTTATATGTGATACTCATTGCTTAGCTGTTATTTAATTTGGATGTCATTGACCATATATAGATACATTTCTGTTTGAGTCTATGTTTTAGGACAACTTTGTGTATCTAGAATGTCATGAACCTATGTCTTCTACCATCATGTTATTGAGACTGAATGTAAACTTTCCAAAACACCCATTTGATAGGAGCACTGCTAGACATTGTGTTTAATTTGTGTGCCTATAACCTTGCCTTGATGTATGGATAAACTGTGTGAACTATTACCTATAGCGAGCGATTTTGGACGCGGTTCTTAAGCGTTGGTCGCTCTCTGCGGTTGAGCTTAAAACTACAGGTCGATTCATTTTTTATCCTATTGTGAGCCTAATAAGGAAGGGAAATAGATGTCTCCAATTAACCCTGCTTGCATACTGAGTTTAAATAGCGGTCTGTTAGGTTACGGATGCTATCAATGTGGGGGGCCTTTGTACTGGTTATTCGTATTTCGCCTATACGGTTCTTTCTTTCTTTTTTCTAGGCAAAGGGTTTCTGGCGGGGAATAAGGATTAGGATTTTAGGACTGATGCCTTTGAATTACTGCTTTTAATTGATGGAGATATGGGATTTGGGTTTTTTGTTGATTGCGCTCGCTAAGATCTTTTCTTTCGATCTTATGCCTACGTATTCCTGTTTACCGAAACAGGGAAATCAGAGCGTTCGTAGTTCCTCCTATTCTATGGGAGGAAATTGGTTTTTGGTGTCTTGTTCAAAGCCCAAGACGTGAAGCGAAAGGTGGTTTGTATCTTGTTCAAAGCCCAAGATGTGAAGCTAAAAGGTCTATTTGTGTCTTGTTCAAAGCCCAAGACGTGAAGCTGAAAGACCTCGACTTTAGAGAGAATTTGTCATCTCTAAAGAGGGGGAAGGAGAATTACTTTAACTAGGATACGCGGATCCGAGCAATGCCATAATTTCCGAAGAAAGGGTTTTAACCTGAAGGAGAAGACTTTAACTCAGTGTAGAGCAATGCCATCTTTCCTTAGGAATTTCTCATGCTAAAAGAGGGACAGTGGCATGGATATAGATGATCCAGAGGCTTGCCGCTTACAGCGATTAGATGAAGGGAAAGGAGTTGTTGATGTTTGTGTACTGCGAACGAGGCACAACTTTGATGCTAAAAGGTTGATTGGATCAACCAGTGGTTTTCTTACACAAAGCCTAAGAGGAAGCTAATTTCCGCTAGGAAGATCATTATACAAAGCCTAAGAGGAGGCTATTTTGTGTCTCGTACAAAGCCCGAGAGAGAGGCTAAAAGTTTTTGACCCAGTGGGGCATATCGTTATACAAAGCCTAAGAGGAGGCTAGCAAAGAGTTCGACTCTTGCTTAAGGGATTTATATCTCGTACGAGGCCCGAGATGGAGGCAAAAAAATGGGTGATTGACTCAACGAGGGAATCTTTTGTGTCTTATACAAAGCCTGAGAGAGAGGCTAAAAGGTTGTTTTGACTCCACTGGGGAGAATTTTGGTATCTCGTACGAAGCCCGAGATGGAGGCTATTGTAACTGTTTCAGTTGAGTGACAGATCCAATATACTGATTTAAAAGAGAAAATCAGTTCTTATATGAGTAACACTGTACTCAGGGATTTGATTTGAGGATCAGGGATATTTCCTTTTCTTTGAGGAAACGGGAAATCCAAAGGGTATCGAGACTATCCGAGTCTGCGGGTTTCCTTCCTATTTAACGAAGGGTGCTTGAGAATGTCTTTGAGACTCAAGGAAGTTAGACTGTCCAAGTCTAGAGTTTTATCTTTTGTACTATGCTTCGAGAAACAGTAGTAGACTCTATGAAAGGACTGTTCTATGAGGATGACTAGGTTCTGTTCCTATACCTCTAGGAGGTCGTCGGGACAATTTGTACGAAGCCGAAGAGGAGGCTGGAAACGTTTAAGAAACCGACGGGTCCTTGTACGAAGCCCAAGAGGAGGCTATCATTCCCGAAGGAAGAGATCATTATACGAAGCCTAAGAGGAGGCTGTGAATACTTCTAAGAAACCGTAGTGTCCTTGAATAATGCCCAAGAGGAGGCCGGGTTGCTTTTAGGAAGCCTGTGGGTCCTTGTATGATGCCCAAGTGGAGGCCGATGCTTTTAAGAAGCCCGTGGGTCCCAAACCAAAGAAAAGTTCAGGAAAACTCTTTTAGAGTTAAAACCACTGGTAAACGTGCGAAGTTTACTATCCAGTGACTTTAACTTTTAGAGAGAGTCCGAACCGTTCGGCGTTTTGAAGAAATTCAAGAGAAGTTTCACCGAGAATAATTCATCTCTGGGGGATAGAATTTCTTGACGATTCCTAAGGAGGACAGCCGAAGAGAAGACTGTATCTGGTGCTCCTATTGAGGATCTAGGCGTCTATTTCTACGAATAAATGAAACGGCGTCACTTAGTTTTATACGTAGTTGCCGGGGAAACTCGAAATATCTATACTATTATTATACAGTAGATATGAGTTTATGAAAGGAGACTTACAGTGAGCAGCCCCACAATACAGTTTATAATATGAAAGCAGTAAATGAAAGTGATAACCACTTACTCGGTTGTAGAGCTTCCATGTTGTTTGGTTAGTTGTTCAACAAAGAAAGATTAAAAACAACAGTATATTCAAAATCAAAGGAGAAAGTGCTTTGAAAAAGAAAGATTTGGGGCTTACAGCTCAAGGAGAGGCCCAGGGTTTTATCAGTGAGCGCACTGTTTGAATTTGTACAGCGGGACTTATACAAGTGACTGTGGCCCAAAAAGGTTTTCTGTACAAAGGGATGGGTCTTACACTCTCTCAAGAGGCCCAAAAAGGTTTAAAGAAAAGAGTGGGGCTTATAACACGAGGGTAGGCCCAAATGATTTTTCGTTTAAAAATGGCGATCGCGCCGAGGTTTTCTTTTAACGCAGAGGGTCTTATACAATAAGTAAGGCCCAAAATGTTTTGGTTAAAAGGGGATTGGGTCTTACACTCTATTAGAGGCCCAAAGTGTTTTGAATAGGAGACGATCGCGCCGTTTGTTTTTTGACGGTATCGGGACTTATACAATAAGTGAGGCCCAAAAGATGATTTGGTCAAAAAAAAAAGTGGGTTAGGTCTTACACTCTAATAGAGGCCCAAAGTGTTTTGAAAATGATTTATGAGGGTTGAATTAATCCAAAACCCTAATTTGTTTTCAAAAAATGTATTTAATTGAATAAAAATTCAATTAAAATGATCAAAAATTGTTTAACATGTGAAAAACAAATTGTGATCTTGGATTAGTGCTTCAAAAATTAAGTATTGACCTACAAAATAATTAGAAAGCATCAAAAGTTGCAAAATCAATGTAGAAAAAATATTTAAAATGCCAAAAACAATCAAAATATTAATTCTTTGCAAAAATATCAATTATATGAGATAAATAATATTTTTGGGATTTTTTTATAAAATAAAATATTTTAACATTTTTGTGAATTATTAAAAAAAGAATCAACTCAAAATTATTAAAACTCAGAGAGAAATTAATTTTTGAATCAATTAAACAAAATCACAAAATTCAAATATTCAAATAAATGAAAATGGCGCCAAGAACAACACCAAGAACACACGCGTTTTTCAGTTTACCCAGATTTGCATTTTCCATCCAATCTCACTGAATACGTAATTATAACATGCAATCCACATATCATTATGCTCGCCTCAACCTCACGATCATGTCTATGTACTTTAATTTCATTTAAATTAAACATACAACAAGAAATCACGAAGAAACCTCAAGAACCCTAATTTCTGCATGAAGGCTAGGATTTTTGATACACGATTCAAACAATGCAATTAATTGAGGGAAAACATTCCATGCATGATTATGAACATATGGCCAAATTATTGTGCGAGGAAATATGCATAGATTGAGAGATGACCAAGTTTAGGCTTACCTCCAAGTCGTGACAGCAGGTTCAGATGTGATTTTGAGTTGGAGGTGTTACAGACAAGTTGTGATGATCTGGACAGGTTCCCTACACCATATGGAGTGTGTTTGAACACTTGGATTGAATTGAAATGGACTGGATCAGTTTATGGCATCTCAGCTGCAACTTCACTTCAAACTTGTGTGGATGGCAAGTGATTTTGTGAAATTGATGTTTCAGATGTTATGTGAGTGTTTGATCAGCTCATATGTGATGTATGTGAGGTGTGTGAGTGATTGGTTTGTGCAGAATTGCTCTCAAACTCAAAACCCGATAGCTACCTTGCTAAGAAAGGCATTTTTGCCAAGAGAAAGAGATTTTGAGGAAAGCATCTGTTAGATGGCTTTGGTGTACTCAAACTGACCACAATTGAGCTCTATTTATAGTAGAGCAAGTTTGTTTTGCAAGGAATAGTACATGGCAGCTGGTAAGTAGGTTTCCTCAATGTTGGCCAATGGAAATGAAAGTCTCCTCTAGCTATTGACTAGAGGTTAGGGCACAGAGCTTTGGTCCCCTTGGTCTTGGATAAGTCTTGACTGATTTCAGATGAGAATGGCTCAGTCCATGCCACCTTGATGGTTCCATTGAATGCCTCATTCCAAATTTGAAGTCTTGTCCCTATTTTGGCCATTCTAGGTTCAACATGCTATTCCTTGTTCCTTGGACCTTGGAGGCTTGGCTCAGTGATTGTCCCCTTTGGATTCAATCCTCTGAGGTGTCCAAGTGGATTGGAGCAATTGCAATTGGCTGATTTTGGAAAATCGAGCCAAAATGCAAATTCTGCCTTGCTTTGACAGATTTCAGCAAGGCAACTTGCCATTGTTGTATCTCATGGTGTAGGTTGAATTTGGCAATGTTCTTGGCCATTTTGGAAAGCTCTTACATGATACAACAACTGTTTGAACAAGTTTGGTTTTGATCTCTTTTGATTCCAAGTGAAAAATCCCCCTACATTTGGCAAAAAGTGAAGCAGAATTCTGACTTAGTGAAAATTTCACTAAGTGTTGGAAAAAGTGACATTTTCACTTTTCAGCCACTTTGATCACTCTATAACTCAAAATCCTTAATGAATTGGAATGACTTGTAGTTGAAGTTTTTGTAGGTGATAATGAGGGCTACAAATCCATCTTTGGATGAGAAAAAATGGCCTTGTGGTTTAGGAGTTATGGTCCTCCAAAGTTGGTACCTTTGCCACTTTGTTTTTAACTTAGAAAAATTTCTAAGTTTTATGGTTACCCCTTTTACAAGTTATCTCACTTTTCTTGATTTTTCTTGATGAATAATGATTTAAATCATACATTAACATCATTTTAGGGTTAAAAATCCATTTTGGTGAAAAATCTCAAAAAGTCAAAGTTGACTTTTGTGCACAGTTGACTTTTTATCAGATGAATTCCAAACTGTGCAATTCTTCAGGAAATCATGTCCTTGACCTAAATCAAACTTGATGGACATGTTCCATGGGTGTCATAGGGTGTATTAAATCATGTATTAGGGTTTGGGAGCATGTCTTGGTCAAAAGTCAAAGTTACAGTTGACTTTTCCCTTAAAACCCTAATTGTGGTGCAGATGAAAATGAGACTTGTTGCTCAAGCTTCTTGGATCAATCCATTGCTCCAAATGGATCAATATGGTGTATTAGAGACCCTCAAATCATCTCTTGAGGTCTTGGCTCATGGTTTGTCCCAAAAGTCAACTTAGGGGTGAATTAGGTCAAGAAACCCTAATTCATGATTTTTGATGAATGCATCCCCTGAGGCAAAATTGACTTGATGCATGGGTTAATGAGGTTCCATGAAGCATATTAGGTCATGTTTTGGATCATTGCCTTGTGCCCAGATGAAAATTTCCATCTGGAGGCCCTGGTCGACCAAAACCCTAATTTGGTGACACTGTCGATCTTGAGACTTGATCCACCTAGAAGGGAGCAGCCTTGTGCTTAATCCTTGAAGTGGGAGTCCTTTTTGATCCATTGTGGATGTTTTAGAGATTAGACAAGTTGAAGATCATGTCATTTCTTGATTGATCCTTTGTCTAAGCACTCAGAGAGGGCTTGAAACCCTAATTTTGATTGTATTGGATGCTCACCCATCTTTGGGGAGACTGATGAAGCATGATGGTTCATCCATATTGTGATGATGATTTTCACAATGATGGGAAATCTAAGTGGTCAAAATTTGGGGTATTACAGATGCCCCTATTTAATCTTCTTGGACCCGAAGGTATGAATGACGTTAGTATTCAAGCATTCGGGGTGCAAGAGGATTAAATATCGGAATATCCGAAATTTTGATGGTGGTTATGAATGGTAGCTTCCGCATTCATCTTCTTTAACTAAATAATGATGCTTAGAAAGGGCAAACTTCCCCTCGATCCTGGTTTTCAGCCAAGGAACTGGTCTCAGTTTTCTTTTGAAATAAACCTCCCCTCGTTCTTGGTTTCCTACCAAGGAACTGGTCTTAGTTTCTGATTTAAACTTCCCCTCGATCCTGGTTTCTTACCAAGGAACTGGTCTTAGTTTCTGATTTAAACTTCCCCTCGATCCTGGTTTCCTACCAAGAACTGGTCTTAGTTTCTGATTTAAACTTCCCCTCGATCCTGGTTTCCTACCAAGAACTGGTCTTAGTTTCTGATTTAAACTTCCCCTCGATCCTGGTTTCCTACCAAGAACTGGTCTTAGTTTCGTTTGTCAATAAACTTTCTTGACAAGGGACGCTATTCATAGCTGCTTTCCTCAAACTTCTCGCCGAATTTTCCTGGGGAGATGCCATTTGAGTGGAAAAAGTTTTGATGTCAGACTTGCTGGGGAACCTAGTCGTCTGAGTTGTAGAGTTGTACAAACTTCTCTATTGGAGACACCATTTGTTTCTACTGGGGAAAGCGAGTCTCTTGAGAGACTGTTCTTGTTTGGGATCTTTCATCATACTTTTCTCGGGATCTTCCCGGAGAAACGCCATATGATGGGGTCCAATTTTGTGGGGCCGATGACCTTTTCATCAGCGGTCATTTTCGGAGAAAAACTGGCATGCTGTCGAATCTCCGATCACGAGGCTTTCTCTGTGGATTTTCCTTAATCCGGGAAAGCAAGGATATCATCTTCAATGGCGAAGAGTGACATTTGTTGAAGGTTCTCTGATCTTTCAGAGGTTCAAGTTATCAAAGTGGCCAAGTGCCGACTCTGATCTAAAGATACACTGGTGGCGAGATTATGCAGACGCAACACTTCCTGACGAGGAAAGAACTGACAAACTCGATTGAGAAACCTGTTTATCACTAGGGGACAAGACCGACTCAAGTGATAGTGATGCAATAAGAAATGCGAACGCAAATAAAATGCATGAAGTATGTATGTTTATGCTGACAAAACAGACGCGACATACAGACTAATGGATGAACACAATTGGATACTCGGCCATCGCGGGGCGAAGAAGTACCGTTGATTCAAAATAGCAATTCCACCTTGCTTAGGAGAGATAGTCCCGTTGGGAACTATGTTGATCGGGCTTAGGAGATGAGAACTCGGCCGAGGCTGTCAGACGAAACAAGGTCTCTAACACAGTTGATCCCTTCATTCAGGCATACTGGCTTAGAAGGAGTACTTTGATTCTGCACTTTGAAATTCGCTTACTTCGGGAGAAGCAATCGATGTTCTTCTGATGTTCAACAGTCAAAAGAAATTGCCATCTTTAATTTAAAAGCAGAAAAAGTTTTAACAAGTAAATTCATTTTTGTTTTATTTCAAGAATCGCTGATTAAGTTTAAACAACGTCGTTCTGTAAAGCTAAAACAAGTTAAGAATTACAAACAAAAGCACAAGGGCTCAAATTTTATTGATAAGATGGAGATCAGCCAAACGCGTGATTCCAAAGAGTATATACAAAGTTAGAAAATGGTAATTTACAGGGAAAAGGGCTACGTTGAAACATAACGACCACTATCCTTCTACCAACTTTGAATTCGGGACATCCTGGGCTTCCGTCGAAGATGACCTTTGACTGGAGATTTCCTCCGATAGATGATGTAACTACTGCTGTGGGACTTGCCTCTGTTGAACATAGTTACTTGCCATTATCCCTAACTTTTTCCTGGATTGTACTATGAGATTTCCAATCCATCGGGATGATTCCTTTTTTTTCATGTCTCTAACTTTTGCCTGGACCGCCCTTTCGGGTTTTCAATCCACCGAGACGTTTTTTTTTTTAGTTTAGTTTAGGCGAAGTATTTCTTGACTACATCAACATTCGTGGGGTAGGCAAATTCCTCTCCGTCCATGGTTGCAAGTCTCAAGGCGCCGTCTGAGAAAGCTTTTGTGACCACATAGGGGCCATCATAATTCGGGGTCCATTTGCCCCGAGAGTCAGTGAGAAATGATTGTATCTTCTTGAGCACGAGGTCTCCTTTTCTGAAAATACGAGGTCGGACTTTTTTGTCGAACGCCCTTTTCATTCTCTTTTGATACAACTGACCGTGGCATAGTGCCGTGATTCTCTTCTCTTCGATCAGGTTCAGTTCGTCGTGTCGACTTTGACACCATTCAGCTTCGGTGAGCTGAGCTTCCATCAATACCCTGATTGACGGGATCTCTACTTCTATGGGGAGCACTGCCTCCATGCCATATACTAGAGAGAAAGGGGTTGCCCCTGTTGAAGTACGGACAGATGTGTGATAACCATGAAGAGCAAAAGGTAACATCTTGTGCCAGTCTTTATAGGTTACAACCATCTTTTGAACAATCTTCTTGATGTTCTTGTTAGCCGCTTCTACCGCTCCGTTCATCTTGGGTCGGTAGGGAGATGAGTTATGGTGTTCGATCTTGAACTCTGCGCACAACTCTTTCATCATCTTATTGTTCAAGTTAGATCCATTATCAGTAATGATCTCGCTTGGAACACCATAATGGCAGATGATATTGTTTTTGATAAATCGGACCACCACTTGTCGGGTTACATTGGCGAATGACGCCGCTTCGACCCACTTGGTGAAATAGTCAATGGCTACCAGGATGAACCGATGTCTGTTTGAAGCCTTGGGCTCAATCATACCAATCATGTCGATTCCCCATATGGAAAAAGGCCACGGGGAAGAAAGAACTTTGAGATGTGATGGCGGTACATGAATTTTGTCAGAGTATATCTGACACTTGTGACACCTCCTCATGTACTTGTAACAGTCGGATTCCATGGTTAACCAATAGTACCCTGCTCTTAGGATTTTTCTCGCCATTGTGTGTCCGTTGGCATGAGTGCCAAAGGATCCTTCATGAATTTCTTTCATGAGCATGTCTGCTTCTGGTCTGTCGACACGTCGGAGCAAAACCATGTCAAAATTTCTCTTATAAAGAGCGTCACCGCTCAGGAAGAAGTTTCCAGCCAATCTTCTGAGGGTTTTCCTGTCTTTTCTGAGTGCCCCAGATCGGTACTCTTGTTTCTGAAGGAAGCATTTGATATCGTGATACCAAGGTCTGTCGTCTATGACTGCTTCAATCATGAAGATGTAAGCGGGCCGTTCAAGGCGCATGATGTCGATCTTAGGTATGTCATTCCATCGACCTACACTAATCATGGAAGAGAGAGTGGCTAATGCATCAGCCATGTGATTCTCATCACGAGGGATGTGATGAAAGTCGACTCTGTTGAAGAAGGGTAACGACCTTCTTGCATAGTCTTTGTAAGGAATCAATCCTGATTGGTATGTGTTCCAATCTCCTTTTATCTGGTTAATAACCAGAGCTGAATCGCCGTATACGTCCAAGTTTTTGATCCTTAAATCAATCGCTTCTTCGAGACCCATGATACATGCTTCGTATTCGGCCTCGTTGTTCGTACATTTGAACGTAAGTCTGGCAGTGAAAGGAATGTGGGAACCCTGAGGGGTAACAATGATTGTCCCAATTCCATTTCCATAATGATTAACTGCTCCGTCAAAGATGAGTCCCCACTGGGAACCTGGTTCTGGCCCTTCACTGGGTAGCGGTTCATCGCAATCTTTCATCTTTAGATACATGACATCTTCGTCTGGGAAGTCAAACCCGATTGATTCTTGATCGTCAATCGGTTGATGAGCCAAATGATCGGCTAAAATACTTCCTTTAACGGCTTTCTGAGCGTGGTACTCTATGTCATATTCTGATAGTAACATCTGCCAACGGGCAATCCTTCCTGTGAGAGCAGGTTTTTCGAAAACGTGCTTGATTGGATCCATTTCGGAGACCAACCAAGTAGTATGACGAATCATGTACTGGCGAAGACGTTTGGCTGCCCAAGCCAAAGCGCAACAAGTTTTCTCAAGCATCGTGTACCGAGTTTCACAGTCGGTAAACTTCTTGCTCAGATAGTAAATGGCAGACTCTTTCCTTTTAGTTTCGTCTTGTTGGCCAAGTACACATCCCATTGAGTCCTCTAGGACTGTGAGGTAAATGATTAGTGGTCTTCCTTCCACTGGAGGTGATAGGATCGGAGGATTCAACAGGTATTCCTTAATACTGTCGAAGGAAGTTTGGCAGTCTTCTGACCAAACGCAATCCTGGTTCTTTTTCAGTAATTTGAAAATCGGCGCACAAGTGGTGGTCATAAGGAATATGAATCTGGAGATGTAGTTCAAACGTCCCAGGAATCCTCTGACTTGTTTTTCAGTTTTCGGAGAAGGCATTTCTTGAATGGCCTTGACCTTGTCAGGATCAACCTCAATTCCTTTCTGGCTGACGATGAACCCTAGTAGTTTCCCTGAACGGACACCGAAGGTGCACTTGTTGGGATTCAAGCGGAGCTTGAATTTTCTTAGACGTTCGAACAATTTTGACAGATGTTTAACGTGCTCATCCTCTGTTCTTGATTTTGCAATCAAATCATCGACATATACCTCGATCTCCTTATGTATCATGTCATGAAACAGAGTAGTCATGGCCCTTTGATAGGTTGCCCGGCATTCTTTAAACCGAACGGCATTACTTTGTAACAAAAGGTACCCCATGGGGTAATAAACGAAGTTTTCTCCATGTCTTTCGGCACCATTTTGATCTGGTTATAGCCCGAGAATCCATCCATGAAGGAAAATACTTTGAACTTTGATGTGCTGTCAACCAGCATGTCAATGTGTGGTAAAGGAAAGTCGTCCTTTGGACTTGCCTTGTTTAGATCTCTATAATCAACACACATTCTAACCTTTCCATCCTTTTTGGGAACGGGTACGATGTTGGCTAACCATTGAGGATATTCAGATGTAGCGAGGAAACCCGTGTCAATCTGTTTCTGTACCTCCTCTTTGATTTTGATGGCCATGTCCGGGTGAGTCCGTCTCAACCTTTGCTTTACTGGTGGACATTCCAATCTTAGCGGTAAGTGATGTTCCACGATGCTGGTATCCAACCCTGGTATATCCTGATAGGACCAAGCGAATACATCGGGGAATTCTTTGAGAAGCTTTATCAAACCCTCTCTGGCAGTTGGACTGAGCAATGCTCTGATCCTGATTTCTTTTCTCTCT
The DNA here is from genome assembly GCA_022829125.1 of Lathyrus tuberosus. NCBI lineage: Eukaryota > Viridiplantae > Streptophyta > Magnoliopsida > Fabales > Fabaceae > Lathyrus > Lathyrus tuberosus. The sequence goes on from JALAZF010000721.1 coordinate 1,922,327, forward strand.
TTTTCTGAACCCAAGTTTACCGTTTCCAACGGCTCTTTGTGAGGGTCAATGGACCTTTCCTCTTGTCTGAGTAGTCGGGAGATCTCTTCTGGAATTTCGTTGTCAACTTCTTCTTCAGCCTCGAATACCGGGAACTCAAAGTTGGGAGAAGGCATCGGATCGTATGTTTCAACGGGGTATAAAACAAGCAATCTGCATGACGTGATGATTCGTGTTTAGAAGAGATAGAGAAAATGTAAGTGTGTGCAGTGTATTTGATTTTACTGCTTGTTTTTATTATTGAATGTTTTTTAGGATTACCATTTTCTGAAAAAGCAAAAAGAGAAAACAGCAATTAATGCGGAAATTACAGAACGACGTTATTTTATTAATGAACAAATCGAATCTTGAAACTACAGCCCTATAAAACAAAACTCACTCGCTTTGTGCAAAGCGAAGAGGGAAATTTTCAGAAAGCGAGCCCTATCAAAACATCCATTTCACCTGGGCAGGGTGAAAGGTTAAAAGATGGCAATTACTTTGACTGACGAACGACCTTCGGAACCTCGACGGCAACCCATTGGCGGCGAACTCCTCGGTGAATCACAAAGTCTGGCACCTTCCTTGATTTGTCTTCAGAAATGACAATGATTTCTGGTGGAGCAGGATCATTGGAATCTGTCTCCCAAGCAGAATTGTCGTAGGAGGATTCCTCTGTTGCATTTTGCATAGCATTGGTGCTCTCAGCTGTATCTCCCCATCCAGTTGGCTGGATATCTTCGAGCCTGATACGAGAGCTTTCGGGAGCAGTGTACTTGACCATAAAGTCGTATTTTCCACTTGGTTGTCCCAAAGTGTCCCAAACTTCTTTGGAACTGGAGAAATCATCCCTTTCGATGACGTTGACCTCAGGAAAAGCATAGTTGATGAATTCAAGTCCTGCGAATGTTGCGAACTCATCTTCATGTTGAGTAGTCTCTGAATGACCTGAGTGTTGATCCCATGACATGGCGGGGACATAGGTATTCTGTTCAATGATGGTCAGCTGAGTTTCATTACTCGGCTGACTTTCTTGCCCCAAGTTTCCTGGGTAAGGCTGCCACATTGGCAGACCATCCATCGGGCCATAGTAATTGCGATCAAAGTTTTCTTTCATCAGAGTGTCTTCCTCTAATGAATTTGGCGGAGCACGGCATCCTTCCGGATCACAATCCCCGTAGATCATTTCGACATCTGATCTTGGTATAAATCTCGGACTTTTTGTAGGAAAGCAAAAAGGCATAGGCACCTCTTCCTGAGACATATAGCCGTCCTTGTTAAGGTAGGACTTCCACTCTTCATCTGTGTCAGAGGGATCTTCCTCATTGATAGCATGAACTGTCTGAGACACTGGGTGAAGAAAACCTCCACTGTGGAAGAAGTTTTGAAGGGGATGAAGACTTTCATCGTTGGCGGCCGTCTGGGTACAGGTTGCAGAAAAACCAAGACCCTTCTTTGTTTTATTGTCAATAGGAATGACAAGCCGTCCCCATCCTTTTGTATCGGTACTCTCGACCGCTTTGATAGCATCTTTATATGAAGAAATTGAAGTTCCTTCTTCGGATTGATCGTTCTTGCTCACCGATAGTGCTTGGAACTGAGTTCCAATAACCTCCTTGGGTTCCACACAAGTAGATGATGATAAGTTACTCACGAGCAAGGCTTGTTCCCCACAAACCGTGATAAGTTGATCGTTCTTGACGAACTTTAGCTTTTGGTGGAGGGTTGAAGTAACCGCTCCAGCCTGATGTATCCAAGGTCTTCCTAATAAAAAATTGTATGTTGCCCGGATGTCCATGACCTGGAAAGTGACTTGGAAAGTGTGAGGACCAATAGTTATGGGAAGATCCACTTCGCTGATAACTGTTTTTCTGGATCCGTCGAATGCTTTGACGACGACCTCGCTGGCTCTCATCGGAGGGCCCTTGAATGATAATTGCATCAAAGTGGACTTCGGCATAACATTCAGGGCTGACCCTGTGTCTACCAGTACGTTGGCTAAAGCATCGCCCTGGCAGTTAACTGTAATGTTGAGCGCCATGTTATGACGACGACCCTCTTCAGGTAATTCCTCATCACTAAATCCCAAATTATTGTAGGAAGTGATGTTAGAGACAATGCTATCAAACTGTCTGATTGTTACATCCTGTTCCACAAAGGCTTGCTCCAAGACTTTCTGTAGAGCCTCTCTGTGTGCTTCTGAACTGAGTAACAGTGATAATACTGAGATCTTTGAAGGAGTCTGTAACAGTTGATCAACAATGTTATATTCACTCCTTTGGATGAGCTTTAGCATCTCATCTTTTTCTTTTGAAAAGTCGGGATTACTAGATTGACCAACTGGTGGATCAGGAATTTCTGCCTGAAGTTCCTTTTCTTTGTTGGATTCTCCAACCCCTCGGTTGAAGACTCGACCGCTCCGTGTTACATGACTGATGTCTACAATATTCACGACGGAGGGTAATGGAATTTCCTTTCCATTCTCGATTATTGTTGCACCGTATTTGTAAGGGATCGCCTTAGCTGATTCATACGGTAATGGCCCCGGTAGATAGATGACTATGGGAACCTTCTGATTTTTCTAACCGTCATAAGTAACCTCGATCCGTTCCCGGTTGGGAACTCTAGATTTGTCAAGTAGAGGGATGATGGCAAAAACATCCCTGGTCCTGTGATGACCAGAGATCGTGACAACATCCTCAACTTGATCGGCAAGGTAGTTCGGCGACCAAATGATGGGTCCAGAACCCGGATATGGACGAATTTCTCCATGATCGATCTGACCCTGAAGAGCTGTTCTCACAAGGTAACATCCTTGGTTACTTTCCGAACAGACGCTACAACTGTCATAGTTGTGTGGTGGCACCTGGCCACGCCCACTTTGAATACAATGTAACCTCACTAGGTTACCTTCCATTGATCGGACATCCTGACTTTGACGACGAGTAGGATTCCTGTTATTGATACTAATCTGCTGAGTATCTTCGTCCATATAGATTGGCATCCACCAGTGATTTAACAAGTGCTGAAGTGCCTCCTGGACAAGGGTACAACCTCGATCGTTTTCGCAACCCGCTTTACAATTTTGATAGTCATGTGATATTAAGAATCCAAGTCGGACCTGCTCAGCATGTAACTCTACCAGGTTGGTATTCATTACGCGGATATCGAAGATCTGAACCATATTGATTTGATAGGAGTTCCTATCATGGTAGTCTTGGATCCATCCAAGATCCATCTGACGCTGGAGGGCCTCTTGTATGAAAGAGCATCCCTGTTTGTTTACCGAGCAAATCAGACAGGAACTGTAATCGTGTCGCGGCAGATTATGATACTGGCTTTGCCTTGAGTGCATCGCCACCAAGTTGACATTCATCACACGGATGTCGTGGTTTTGAATGATGTTGGAATTCGTGTAAACCATGTTAACTCCACGAACTCGGTGCTCTTGGATCCATCCAAGATCCATTTGTTCCTGTAGAGCTGATTGCACTACCGAACATCCCTGGTTATCTTTAGAGCAGATATCACACTGGTGATAATTATGAGGTGGCACATGGCCATATCCACTCTGTCTACAATGCATCTTGACCAGATCGGTCCCCAATAAGAGTACATCGTGAATTTGATAGACATTGTTAGTCTCTTTCTCAATCAGATTGACTGCAGCCTTCTCATGTTGAGGCAGCGGGTTCGTAAGAACATTAGGATTCGTATCTTTGAAAGATAAGAGCCCGCTCCTAACAAGCTTTTGCACGTCGGATTTGAAATTGAGACAAGTCTCAATGTTATGCCCTGAACCTCCTTGATGATAAGGACATGTTTGATCCGCTTTAAACCAAAAAGGCGGATTTTCCGGAACTGAAAGGGGAGACTTAGTCTGAATGTGCCCCTTAGCCAGCAGTAACGGAAATAGTTCTGCGTAGAACATGGGTATAGGATCAAACCCTGGTTGCCGTGTTGTACGATTGTTGTTATATGGAGGACGAGCCTGCTGAAGAGGTTGTTGTGTCCTTTGTTGGCCAGGTTGGCTCTGCGCAACCTGAGGTTGATACATAGGAACAGGCGCGGGGCCGATAACAGGAGTAACAGCTGCTACTGGCTGATAACGACGCCTTTGCTTTCCGAGAGAGATATTCCCAATATCTTGCTCTTTTTTCTTAGGGAGAGCACTACCGTATTTTTTAGTACCGCTCGTTGATCCAGTGTCTTTTACCAAACGTCCTTCTCGGACGGCTTCCTCAAGACGTACACCCATGCCGACCATTTCGGTGAAATCGCTGGGCGCACTGGCAACCATTCGGTCATAGTAAAATGAGCTTAAGGTCTTTAAGAAGATTTTTGTCATCTCTTTTTCCTCAAGAGGTGGACAAATTTGAGCGGCAATTTCACGCCAGCTTTGAGCATACTCCTTAAAGGTTTCTTTGTCCTTTTGCGACATTGATCTGAGTTGATCTCTGTCGGGTGCCATGTCCAAATTGTACTTGTATTGGTGGATGAAGGCAGTACCAAGATCTCTGAATGTACTGATCGTGGCACGGTTTAAACCCATGTACCATTTGAGTGCGGCACCGGTTAAACTATCCTGGAAGTAGTGAATCAGCAGGTCCTGATTCTCCATCTGAGCTGACATCCGCCGAGCGTACATCACCAGATGGCTCTGAGGGCAAGAGTTACCCTTGTATTTTTCAAAGTCGGGCACTTGGAACTTGTGCGGGACTTTTACATTTGGGACCAAGCAGAGGTCTGCGGCGTCCTTTCCGAATAAATCCTGACCGCGAATGGCTTGCAGCTCTTTCTGCATTTCCAAGAACTGTTCCTGGAATTCCTCTATTCTGTCAAACATAGTTTCCTTCTTACCAGAAGTTGTTGGTGGAATCTGTCCTTCCGGGACAGTGTGCACCACAGGGGGTGGTATCGTGACTACGGCAGTAAGTCTTGGCGCCTCCCGAAGTTTGTAACCTTCAGGAGTCTTGAGTATGCCCCTGGCATCTTCGCTTTCCCGAAGTTTGTAACCTTCAGGCCCAGCGGCTTCTGTTGCGATTCCCTGATCTTCAATGATCGGCGGAACATATCCTTCCGGGATATAGTTAACAGGCATGCCCCAAGGACGATCTTTCGGTATCTAATACCTAGGATCATACTTTTCTATGATGGGCGTTGAGGTGATCTCTGAGATCACAGTTCTTTGTAGTTGAGCTTCTGCCATGGCTTGCATGTCGTTACGAAGCTTCCTCATATCCTCTCTCAGAGTGTCGATCTCTTCTTTCAACTCTCTGTTTTCTTCCACAAGATCATCCATCTTTTTCTGACGATTGGCCCGAGTATTATACGAATGAGACAGTTTGACTCTAGAATCGAGACACAAACGTGAGATTCGTAGGTAAGGAGAATACGCGACGTGAGAATGATGAATGCAATGATTATATTAATTGTTGTTTTTTTTGGTTTAATCAAAATAAACTTCGACAATTAGATTGCAAATATCAAACAGTGGGGAAACCCCGTTTTATTGGATTCCAAAGGATTACAGAAATGGAAATACAGTAGATTAGAAAGTGCAAAAACAGAAACCTAAACTAATGGGTCCCGAGTCCTCTTCTTTGACCGGGGCGCTTGAGCCGTTGTCGGGTTGTCATTCCTTTGCCAGGTGAAAGGAGCGAGCAAATTCCTTTGGTCATCTTGATTCTCTACAGCATGCTGCTCCAAAATTTCAATCAGAGCATCTTTCTCTTTCAGTAATTGCTGTATTTGGATACACTCTACGTCGAGGGTGCGGTACTTGTTCTTCCAAGATCTTCTTTCCTTTTGAACTTTGTTGAGAGTAACCTGAAGCCTTTCAGTTTCCGTCATGAAGTACATGACAATTTCCCTCGGCGGAAGAATTCCGTAACGAGGATAAGGCATCTTTAGCTTGAGAGCTCTAGTTTGTACCCAATGGAGATAAGGCTCCACCGAGACACAGTCCGGTTTTCCCAGAGACTCTCGTCCTTTCTTATGAACATGTTTCCAAGCTTGCACTATTTCCATCTTTAGTGCTCTGTCGTTTTCTCCTTCTTTGAAGAAAAGACCTTCCAGATGAACACCCAGTGGGATGTGTCTCATCGGGTATCCAAATTGACGAAGAACTAATATCGGATGATAGTTGATTCCTCCCTTAGTTCCTATGAGGGGTACGCTGGGGAAGTTTCCACAACGGTCAATGATTCTGATTCCCTCATAAATCCTATTACACCAATTTATATCAGAGTTGGTGAGGGACATGATCTTCTGCGACCAACGTAAGACACTCTTGCAATCCCAAAAAGCGGCAGACTTGGGCAAGTGAGAGATAAACCACTTGTAAAGCAAAGGTACACAGCATGTGATCTCCCCTCCGCTGTACAAATTTCCTAAGTGTACAGAATGATACGCATCTGCGAGCAAAGTCGGCACAGGGTTTCCAATGAGAAAAACCTTAATAGCGTTGATATCGACGAAGTTATTGATGTTAGGAAACAAAAATAACCCGTAGGTGAGCAAGACAAAGATGCTTTCAAAAGCAGTCCCGTTCCCTATACTAGAAAAGTACAGAGCTTTCTTTGTCAAGAACTGGGCTGACAAACCTTGGATGCCACCCTTAGTGGTCATGTGAGTCCTGACCTCAGACTCGTCCAAATGAATTGCTATTGCAATAGTCTGATTCTTTGGAATTTCTCCCAGTCCAAAAAATGGAGCTCGATCAGTTATATGTAAATCAGTCAGATGAGAATACTCCTCCAGCGTTGGTGCCAGCTGGTAATCCGGGAATGTGAAACAATGATAAACCGGATCGTAGAACTGAATGAGCGCATCCATGATCCCCTTAATCACATGGACTCTTAACAGTGGTAGCAAACCATCGTGCTTGGCTCTGAAAGCCTCTGGGTTAACGATCATCCTCGCTAACTTTCTCAAATCCCCTAGTTTTGGAACCTTGAAGGTATACTGGTGAGTTCTCCTTCTACCGAAATCCATTAGCGTAATCTTTTTCTCTGATATTTGCAATCACAGTCTTAGTTTAATTTGAAAAACAGAGAGACTAGAAGAGAAGTTTTTTGAATGTTTTAATGTTTTATTAAATGAATGCATGAATGCAGCACACAAAAACATAGAAAAAACATGGGGTCAGAGGGTCGTTGTCATGAAGTCAAGGCTCTACCCATCCCCAAAGGTTTATACTAGGGTGATTTTTGTACCTGTACTCATTATCATCAGCTCCTCCCAGGAAAGCAAAATAACAAGCGGATCGTCAGCGAGTTGTGTGCAATCTTAGAGTAAGTGCCATTCACCGAGAATAGATCACCAGCCTCAAATGAGGGTAGTATTGCGTAACAGCTATTTCCGATAGCTTCCGCACTACGAAAAAGGTTGTCTTTTCTTAAGTGTATACTCAATCTCACCACATGCGGCATCACACGCATTCCCAGTAGCAGAAAAATAAACACATATTCAATTAGGAAAAGCAGTATATATATTTGTCCTAATCATCCTAGACTTATAAAGCTATGATTCTTAAGTTCCTGACAGAAATGGGTTCCCCGGCGGAAGCCCCAATCTGTGGTTCCCTGCCTAAGAGATGGACCAGCATAGGTCAATCTTTCTCTTCGGTAGAGTTCCCATTTTCCGTGGAAAACGGGGATGATGCCCTAAGGCAGAAAAGGAGACTCCCCAGCAGAGTCGCCATTTTACAAGGAAAACAGAAAGAAAGAAAGATCGGCCCCACGGTGAGCGCCACTTTTCTGTAGCGAGCGATTTTGGACGCGGTTCTTAAGCGCTGGTCGCTCTCTGCGGTTGAGCTTAAAACTACAGGTCGATTCATTTTTTTATCCTATTGTGAGCTGAATAAGGAAGGGAAATAGATGTCTCCAATTAACCCTGCTTGCATACTGAGTTTAAACATCGGTCTGTTAGGTTACGAATGCTATCAATGTGGGGGGCCTTTGTACTGGTTATTCGTATTTCGCCAATACGGTTCTTTCTTTCTTTTTCTAGGCAAAGGGTTTCTGGCGAGGAATAAGGATTAGGATGTTAGGACTGATGCCTTTGAATTACTGCTTTTAATTGATGGAGATATGGGATTTGGGTTTTTTGTTGATTGCGCTCGCTAAGATCTTTTCTTTCGATCTTATGCCTACGTATTCCCGTTTACCGAAACAGGGAAATCAGAGCGTTCGTAGTTCCTCCTATTCTATGGGAGGAAATTGGTTTTTGGTGTCTTGTTCAAAGCCCAAGACGTGAAGCGAAAGGTGGTTTGTATCTTGTTCAAAGCCCAAGATGTGAAGCTAAAAGGTCTATTTATGTCTTGTTCAAAGCCCAAGACGTGAAGCTGAAAGACCTCGACTTTAGAGAGAATTTGTCATCTCTAAAGAGGGGGAAGGAGAATTACTTTAACTGGGATACGCGGATCCGAGCAATGCCATAATTTCCGAAGAAAGGGTTTTAACCTGAAGGAGAAGACTTTAACTCAGTGTAGAGCAATGCCATCTTTCCTTAGGAATTTCTCATGCTAAAAGAGGGACAGTGGCATGGATATAGATGATCCAGAGGCTTGCCGCTTACAGCGATTAGATGAAGGGAAAGGAGTTGTTGATGTTTGTGTACTGCGAACGAGGCACAGCTTTGATGCTAAAAGGTCGATTGGATCAACCAGTGGTTTTCTTACACAAAGCCTAAGAGGAGGCTAATTTCCGCTAGGAAGATCATTATACAAAGCCTAAGAGGAGGCTATTTTGTGTCTCGTACAAAGCCCGAGAGAGAGGCTAAAAGTTTTTGACCCAGTGGGGTATATCGTTATACAAAGCCTAAGAGGAGGCTAGCAAAGAGTTCGACTCTTGCTTAAGGGATTTATATCTCGTACGAGGCCCGAGATGGAGGTAAAAAAAGGGGTGATTGACTCAACGAGGGAATCTTTTGTGTCTCATACAAAGCCTGAGAGAGAGGATAAATGGTTGTTTTGACTCCACTGGGGAGAATTTTGGTATCTCGTACGAAGCCCGAGATGGAGGCTATTGTAACTGTTTCAGTTGAGTGACAGATCCAATATACTGATTTAAAAGAGAAAATCAGTTCTTATATGAGTAACACTGTACTCAGGGATTTGATTTGAGGATCATGGATATTTCCTTTTCTTTGAGGAAACGGGAAATCCAAAGGGTATCGAGACTATCCGAGTCTGCGGGTTTCCTTCCTATTTAACGAAGGGTGCTTGAGAATGTCTTTGAGACTCAAGGAAGTTAGACTATCCAAGTCTAGAGTTTTATCTTTTGTACTATGCTTCGAGAAACAGTAGTAGACTCTATGAAAGGACTGTTCTATGAGGATGACTAGGTTCTGTTCCTATACCTCTAGGAGGTCGTCGGGACAATTTGTACGAAGCCCAAGAGGAGGCTGGAAACTTTTAAGAAGCCGACGGGTCCTTGTACGAAGCCCAAGAGGAGGCTATCATTCCCGAAGGAAGAGATCATTATACGAAGCCTAAGAGGAGGCTGTGAATACTTCTAAGAAACCGTAGTGTCCTTGAATAATGCCCAAGAGGAGGCCGGGTTGCTTTTAGGAAGCCTGTGGGTCCTTGTATGATGCCCAAGTGGAGGTCGATGCTTTTAAGAAGCCCGTGGGTCCCAAACCAAAGAAAAGTTCAGGAAAACTCTTTTAGAGTTAAAACCACTGGTAAACGTGCGAAGTTTACTATCCAGTGACTTTAACTTTTAGAGAGAGTCCGAACCGTTCGGCGGTTTGAAGAAATTCAAGAGAAGTTTCACCGAGAATAATTCATCTCTGGGGGATAGAATTTCTTGACGATTCCTAAGGAGGACAGCCGAAGAGAAGACTGTATCTGGTGCTCCTATTGGGGATCTAGGCGTCTATTTCTATGAATAAATGAAACGGCGTCACTTAGTTCTAGACGTAGTTGCCGGGGAAACTCGAAATATCTATACTATTATTATACAGTAGATATGAGTTTATGAAAGGAGACTTACAGTGAGCAGCCCCATAATACAGTTTATAATATGAAAGCAGTAAATGAAAGCGATAACCACTTACTCGGTTGTAGAGCTTCCATGCTGTTTGGTTAGTTGTTCAACAAAGAAAGATTAAAAACAACAGTATATTCAAAATCAAAGGAGAAAGTGCTTTGAAAAAGAAAGATTTGGGGCTTACAGCTCAAGGAGAGGCCCAGGGTTTTATCAGTGAGCGCACTGTTTGAATTTGTACAGCGGGACTTATACAAGTGACTGTGGCCCAAAAAGGTTTTCTGTACAAAGGGATGGGTCTTACACCCTCTCAAGAGGCCCAAAAAGGTTTAAAGAAAAGAGTGGGGCTTATAACACGAGGGTAGGCCCAAATGATTTTTCGTTTAAAAATGGCGATCGCGCCGAGGTTTTCTTTTAACGCAGAGGGTCTTATACAATAAGTGAGGCCCAAAATGTTTTGGTTAAAAGGGGATTGGGTCTTACACTCTATTAGAGGCCCAAAGTGTTTTGAATGGGCGACGATCGCGCCGTTTGTTTTTTGACGGTATCGGGACTTATACAATAAGTGAGGCCCAAAAGATGATTTGGTCAAAAAAAAAAGGGGGTTGGGTCTTACACTCTAATAGAGGCCCAAAGTGTTTTGAAAATGATTTATGAGGGTTGAATTAATCCAAAACCCTAATTTGTTTTCAAAAAATGTATTTAATTGAATAAAAATTCAATTAAAATGATCAAAAATTGTTTAACATGTGAAAAACAAATTGTGATCTTGGATTAGTGCTTCAAAAATTAAGTATTGACCTACAAAATAATTAGAAAGCATCAAAAGTTGCAAAATCAATGTAGAAAAAATATTTAAAATGCCAAAAACAATCAAAATATTAATTCTTTGCAAAAATATCAATTATATGAGATAAATAATATTTTTGGGATTTTTTGATAAAATAAAATATGTTAACATTTTTGTGAATTATTGAAAAAAGAATCAACTCAAAATCATTAAAACTCAGAGAGAAATTAATTTTTGAATCAATTAAACAAAATCACAAAATTCAAATATTCAAATATATGAAAATGGCGCCAAGAACAACACCAAGAACACGCGCGTTTTTCAGTTTGCCCAGATTTGCATTTTCCATCCAATCTCACTGAATATGTAATTATAACATGCAATCCACATATCATTATGCTCGCCTCAACCTCACGATCATGTCTATGTACTTTAATTTCATTTAAATTAAACATACAACAAGAAATCACGAAGAAACCTCAAGAACCCTAATTTCTGCATGAAGGCTAGGATTTTTGATACACGATTCAAACAATGCAATTAATTGAGGGAAAACATTCCATGCATGATTATGAACATATGGCCAAATTATTGTGCGAGGAAATATGCATAGATTGAGAGATGACCAAGTTTAGGCTTACCTCCAAGTCGTAACAGCAAGTTCAGATGTGATTTTGAGTTGGAGGTGTTACAGACAAGTTGTGATGATCTAGACAACTTCCCTACACCATATGGAGTGTGTTTGAACACTTGGATTGAATTGAAATGGACTGGATCAGTTTATGGCATCTCAGCTGCAACTTCACTTCAAACTTGTGTGGATGGCAAGTGATTTTGTGAAATTGATGTTTCAGATGTTATGTGAGTGTTTGATCAGCTCATATGTGATGTATGTGAGGTGTGTGAGTGATTGGTTTGTGCAGAATTGCTCTCAAACTCAATACCCGATAGCTACCTTGCTAAGAAAGGCATTTTTGCCAAGAGAAAGAGATTTTGAGGAAAGCATCTGTTAAATGGCTTTGGTGTACTCAAACTGACCACAATTGAGCTCTATTTATAGTAGAGGAAGTTTGTTTTGCAAGGAATAGTACATGGCAGCTGGTAAGTAGGTTTCCTCAATGTTGGCCAATGGAAATGAAAGTCTCCTCTAGCCATTGACTAGAGGTTAGGGCACAGAGCTTTGGTCCCCTTGGTCTTGGATAAGTCTTGACTGATTTCAGATGAGAATGGCTCAGTCCATGCCACCTTGATGGTTCCATTGAATGCCTCATTCCAAATTTGAAGTCTTGTCCCTATTTTGGTCATTCTAGGTTCAACATGTTATTCCTTGTTCCTTGGACCTTGGAGGCTTGGCTCAGTGATTGTCCCATTTGGATTCAATCCTCTGAGGTGTCCAAGTGGATTGGAGCAATTGCAATTGGCTGATTTTGGCAAATCGAGCCAAAATGCAAATTCTGCCTTGCTTTGACAGATTTCAGCAAGGCAACTTGCCAATGTTGTATCTCATGGTGTAGGTTGAATTTGGCAATGTTCTTGGCCATTTTGGAAAGCTCTTACATGATACAACAACTGTTTGAACAAGTTTGGTTTTGATCTCTTTTGATTCCAAGTGAAAAATCCCCCTACATTTGGCAAAAAGTGAAGCAGAATTCTGACTTAGTGAAAATTTCACTAAGTGTTGGAAAAAGTGACATTTTCACTTTTCAGCCACTTTGATCACTCCATAACTCAAAATCCTTAATGAATTGGAATGACTTGTAGTTGAAGTTTTTGTAGGTGATAATGAGGGCTACAAATCCATCTTTGGATGAGAAAAAATGGCCTTGTGGTTTAGGAGTTATGGTCCTCCAAAGTTGGTACCTTTGCCACTTTGTTTTTAACTTAGAAAAATTTCTAAGTTTTATGGTTACCCCTTTTACAAGTTATCTCACTTTTCTTGATTTTTCTTGATGAATGATTATTCAAATCATACATTAACATCATTTTAGGGTTAAAAATCCATTTTGGTGAAAAATCTCAAAAAGTCAAAGTTGACTTTTGTGCACAGTTGACTTTTTATCAGATGAATTCCAAACTGTGCAATTCTTCAGGAAATCATGTCCTTGACCTAAATCAAACTTGATGGACATGTTCCATGGGTGTCATAGGGTGTATTCAATCATGTATTAGGGTTTGGGAGCATGTCTTGGTCAAAAGTCAAAGTTACAGTTGACTTTTCCCTTAAAACCCTAATTGTGGTGCAGATGAAAATGAGACTTGTTGCTCAAGCTTCTTGGATCAATCCATTGCTCCAAATGGATCAATATGGTGTATTAGAGACCCTAAAATCATCTCTTGAGGTCTTGGCTCATGGTTTGTCCCAAAAGTCAACTTAGGGGTGAATTAGGTCAAGAAACCCTAATTCCTGATTTTTGATGAATGCATCCCCTGAGGCAAAATTGACTTGATGCATGGGTTCATGAGGTTCCATGAAGCATATTAGGTCATGTTTTGGATCATTGCCTTGTGCCCAGATGAAAATTTCCATCTGGAGGCCCTGGTCGACCAAAACCCTAATTTGGTGACACTGTCGATCTTGAGACTTGATCCACCTAGAAGGGAGCAGCCTTGTGCTTAATCCTTGAAGTGGGAGTCCTTTTTGATCCATTATGGATGTTTTAGAGATTAGACAAGTTGAAGATCATGTCATTTCTTGATTGATCCTTTGTCTAAGCACTCAGAGAGGGCTTGAAACCCTAATTTTGATTGTATTGGATGCTCACCCATCTTTGGGGAGACTGATGAAGCATGATGGTTCATCCATATTATGATGATGATTTTCACAATGATGGGAAATCTAAGTGGTCAAAATTTGGGGTATTACATTACCATGTCTTGTATGCTATCCATTTGGAAGTTATGTCTGCTACCTTGTTTAGTAGTCACAATGTATCATGATATGTGGATCTTGGTATTTGATTGGTATGCTAGCATTAGTAGGTTCATTTAACCCTTTGAGCTTATTGCCCTATGAACTAGAACTGCCCTAAAAGACTCATTTGCTTGTCTGCACTGACTGCTTGTTATTGTTGATGTTCAATTTTGTTGTCATCATCCTATTAACACTTATTTAACATGTTCTTAAGCCTGTCAGTGATGGTTGGAGTTGTCTTGGAATATATCATTGTTTGACTTGTCCTATTCCTATTTCCTCAACTTAGATTAACATGTTTGAGCTGTTGTTGAATATTAAAAGAATGTTATTAAAACTGACTGTATCATGTCTAACCATGTATTTGCCAATAATTTCATCATGTTACCTTCATTTGATCCTTTGAGTGAATGATGCAACCATTTTGTTTCTTTTTGCTTTCTTGCACATTGATTAATTAGCCATTTGACACATGTAAGCTGGTCCTAAAACAATGTTGCTTTCTTTCATTCAGCATGTTAAGTCTTGAAATGTTTAAACTTTTGATATTCATGAAAAATCAACCTAATGCCATGCTGTTTTGATCCCTAGTCCATATGAATGTTTGTTTAGTTGCATCCAAGTTGTGTCCTTTCATGAATTCCAATTGAATGTATTATGTGCTTGCTGAACCATTGTGCAATACCTGTGTTTGAACCTGTTACACCATATATTCATAACTGTTTCATTACTTTGATGTGTGTTTGCATTACCAATGTAAGAGCTTACTTGGATATTTGGTTTGTGTGTTTTGGCATTGCTTGGTACTTCTTCGTTCAGTAATTCATATGTTATTGAGAGTTTAATCAAATGTTTCCCTCCTTTCCTGTTAATATGCGCTCTACAACCTGTTTGATTGATGGCATGGCGTGTTGTTTTATTTCTATTTGAGGTGACTGCTATATGAGTTTGGTTTTCTTTGTTTCTTTTGGTTTATGCACGCGTGAGGATTTATGTATTAATGAAGTTAAGTTTTATACCGGATGTAACTGCCACCCCAGTGGCAAGCACACACATACACACTCGCCTTTGACCCTTAGGACTGGGGTTCGAATCCCCCTCGCCCCAGTCCTTTTATTTTAGTTTTCCAAAATTGCTTCGCTTCACATATATACATGTAACTCCCATTATTGTCAAGAGCGCGCACATAGCTTGGTTGGTATTGGTTTTGGGCTGGATACGTAAGGTCCTGGGTTCTACCCCCATGGGGACCGTTCCTTGTTCTTTTTTACTACATGTTGTTTTATGCATCATATTTCAAACCTTCATATCTTAGCCATTTTTTATCCTTTTTCACTCTTTCTTTTTGCTAATTGTTTCTAATTGAATCTACATGTTGAATATAAAAAGAAATTGATGAAAATATTTAATCTTGATGGCCTTTATTCATGATGAAAATGGAAGTATCTTTTAGGGTTTTTATTGCACCACTTTATTGATCTTGCTATGTTATCTTTGTTTATTTTATTTAAGCAATGTTTAATATGTTTAATTCCAACCTTGCATGATGTTATAACCTTATGCCACCCTAATATCTTGTTTATGTCTTGTTACATCTTCATAAATATTCATGTAAACTCTTTATTTCATAATAAGTAAAAACTGTTATCTTCCCCTATTCCAAAGGAAAATCCTCTTAAATTGACTTATGAGTCACTAAACAAACCATCCTACCTTAGCCTCATAAGAGCCTATCCCTTTTCTTGGCCTCATAAGAGCCATGAAATCATAACTTAGCAATAGGTTAGAGTTTGAACTCTATGTGATTCTCACCATCATAAGAACTCACTTTTCCCCTATAACTTAGATTTAGAGAGTTATCGTGAACTCTAAAATGAGCTCACACTCATTTCCCCTTGGAACTTTGACCATAGTCAATGGTTCCTCAAAATTCATCCCTTAGTTAGGGGAACTACGGATACTCTGATTCCACTCCCGTCAGGATACGTAGGCGCAAGGCGCGATACCTTGTCGAGTATACTTAGATACTAACCCCTAGGTTTTTCCCTTAGCAGATATCTTTAGCAAACAAACATAACATAACACAATCTAAAACAAGAGGTTCCTGTAGGATACTATAGATACTTAGGGTGCTAATATCTTCCCTTAGTATAACCAACCACCGAACCTTAGATCTCCCCCCTTTAGGTTTTCTCGATCTTGAACATTTCCTTTGGATAAATCAAAGTCGGTGGTGAACTTCAAAGAAATGTGATGCAAGTTAATTAATAGCTTGTTATCCGATTCTCACCGCAACAAAGTGTGACATAGAAAATTGGATGATGATGTATCACCAGAATGGGTGATTAACAGTACTTCAAACAGGAATTGAGTCTCAACTCCAAAATTTTATGTTTCTATTTTAATGCTTCTTATCAGTGTGCTATTTGTCCATTAGCGTTTCGAATGCATGTGATTTGCAACAAATATAGCATTAGTATTAGATCAATACAGGTTACTTTTTATAAAAACTCAGATTTTCAGACAATGTAGAAAACTAGAGAATTGTGAGTTTAAATCAATGCAGGTTAGTAGTACAATTAATAATGTGTTGCAATGACTTTATTTTCTAGATCTTGCGCAGGAAAATCAACCCAAAATATGAATGAAAATATTGTTATTTGTTCACAAACGTGAACCAGTTGGTGATTTTCAAACATGTAGTTGGGTACCAATTACCTTGATGACTAAATATTGTTATTTGTTCACAAACATGAACCAGTTGGTGATTTTCAAAGCAATAATATATGTTTTCTGCCTTGTGGCATGGTTGAAGTTTGAATGAAATTGTCATATATTATTACAGCATTTGAAGGAAGAAGCAGAAAACATGATGAAAAAGAATAAGGGCTTTCTATGAAGCTTTCATGGGGTTTGTGAAGTCCCACATTGAATATTCAACAACAAATCTGTGTTTATATAGTTTGTTCACCAAATAATAATAAAACTTGACTATTAGGCTGTTGTTAAGAATATGGGTTTCAGGCCCAATTATTTTATATTAAAGTTTGTGAAAATTAATTTGAATAGATTTTCTAAAAAAATTAATTAAAATTAATAAAAAATAATTCTGCCACATAGTCATTTCTTTCGCCACCTCAGCTGACATATCATCTCAAATAACACCGGTTGCCAATATTTGACGGAAAAGACTACTTTGATTATGTTAGAAAATGTAAGGGACCAATTTGGAACTTTTAAAAGAAAGAGGACCAAAATGGACCCAGAGGCATACCTAAGGGACTAAAAAGGGTATTAAGCCAAAAAAAAAAACCTTAAAATGGTTTGATAATGAGAGAGAAAATCTGAAGTCAAATTTTAAATTAAATTTATTTTATATAAAATAATATATTTGAGAGGGAGTATTTCCCTCACAAAAATATCTAATACATTTATGAGGAAATTTGTGACATAAATACTAGTGATGAATTTATTAAAATTGTTTTTATTAATTATTAATTTTATGAGGGATTTTTTGTGACGGAAAAATTGTCTCACAAATGTCTTCACTAATTTTTATTCTTTTATGATTTATAATCTATACAGTTTTCCCTCACAAAATCCGCCGCAATTAGTAAGGGATTTACTTCCCTCACAAATTTCTGCCCCTAATTTACAATTTTTTAGTAGTGTCTAATCGTTGTGCCAAACTATGTCCCCTTGATATGGAGGCCAATATTCCTCCATTTCTAGCACTGCGAAGCATTTGTTGTAGACATTCATAACGTTAACGGCCTTGTAAACCTTGGATAAATGGTTGTAAGCGTCACAGCGAGTATGTGTGCATGTAGCAATGACATGGGAGTAAGGTACACGAAAGGCCTGGAACTTGCCACAATCACACAAACTTCTATGTAGTTTGGCAGCATAGGATAAATCCTCCCCTCATTGTGGTCCATTATTTCCTGTACACTGGAAGTTTGTCTATGATAGTCAAAGATTGTAACCGTCTGTGTGCTAGCTTTGGTAGTTTCGTCTTTCATCACTTTCATGCAACATTCACTAAATAACTGACCTGAAATTAACATTGTAATCCATCTTTCGCCTCTGGTTGCGAAGAGTGATGCCAACCTAAGGTCGGTTGTTCTCACCAATGCAGTTATTAGTATATTTCTAATGCCTTTAAAGACATCATTCATGGATTCCACAAGGTTTGTTGTTATGTGCCCCCATCGACATCCTCACAACCCCTTACCCAACAACATTATCGGCCCACAAACAAACAAACCTACGACCTTAACATGCCAAACACCCAACCACAAAACCAAGAGCATACCTTGTACCACTGCCAACAAGATGATCATTATCAAGACACCCAACATCGATATGCTTCCAACACATCATCCTACCATAGCCGCCATAGACAAAACACTCAGTGATCATTTAACACCAATTGTTTCTCTTACTATAGCCAAGAAGCCCAAACATCACAAAACCAAAACATGAAATAACCATGTGGCTACCAAACACTACGAAAACTAACTCAACTTTTGCCCAACGAATCATTCACACCAATTTCTCCCTTCAATCGTCACAGCCCCATACCAATAACCCAAACACACCCAACTACTCTAGCATGAGTCACAAGTTTAGTTTCGGTGGTAGCGCGTCATTTCATTCACAAGACTTCATGGAATTGACTGAACTTCTTAGGGAATCTGGTGATGGTGATGGTGATATTCCTGGGTCCTCAATCCTCCAACACCTGAGGTGAATCAACGTGGTCTAGGACCGTGCGTTAGGGTAACTAAGGGATGTGGATCCGGTGGTCGGTTGGGTTATCCCGGTCAACGACATTAGTATATTTAGTTTTCGTATATAAACTAACCTAGCTAATTGGCGCCAGCACTATAACTTTACACATAGGCGCCAATTGAAGTGACAATACTAGGTGCAGGTAGGGGTGTTCGCGGTGCGGTTTGGTTCGGTTTTGAGCATAAAAATCATCCTAACCGTGAGATAAAAATGCATGCGGTTCGGTTTGGTTCGGTTGATTTTTAAAAATTCATCCAAACCAAACCAATGCGGTTAATTATAAAACTAAGAAACTAATCATATAATTTCCTAAACAGAACAATCATACAAAGCAAGTTGTTTATTACAAATAAGTTGTTTATTAAAAAATGCTAGTTATATGGCCATGTTTTTCTGACAGGGTAATAGTTACCGCATATAAAACATATCCATAAAAAGTTAATCTTCAACAAAAAAAAAATAATAATAATAAAAAAATAAAACAAACATTATTATAATTAAATTAATAGAGATATTGCAGTCATTGTAGAAGGGAATCTTATCACTAACAAAGAAAATACAATTTAGAATTGAAATTGAGATTGCAGTCAATAAATTGAAATTGAAATTGAAAGTTTAATTTAAAATTAAAATAGTAGTATTATTGTATTAAAAAAGAAAACAAGTTTAATATGATAATAAAAATTAGATATTAGTATTGAAAGCTAATGACTGAATGAAATTGGAAGTGAGTCACGTGGAATTGGAAATATAATAATAGAAATTAGTAACTTAAGTTTAAAATGCGGTTTGGTTCGGTTTTGTGAAATGAAAACCGCAAACCGAACCAAACCGTGCGGTTCAGTAAAATAATCATCCAAAATCATCCAAACCAAATGCGATTTTTGCGGTTTTCGGTTTGGATTGGTTCGATTTGCGATTTTGCTTTTGGATTGGTTCGGATACGATCACCCCTAGGTGCAGGCTCCAATCCAATTGGCGTCTCCTCTTAATATTTGGATGCATTCGCTAATTGGTTTGACACTAATGCTCTAACTAGTTTTTTTAGAAGGTGGAGTAATTTAGGAAATTATTTGAAATGTGAGTTATTTTGAGAATTTTTTTGAAAAACTGGGTTGTTTGAGTAAAAAAGTTCTCATTACCTATTCTTCCAATTAATCATTAGTAATTAATTAATTATACATATAAAACAAATTAAGTAAAATAAAAAATGGCTAAACATAATACATTTGTGTGTTGATTAAGTTTAATAAAGAGTTTTTCCAATGCATTTAAGACAAAGCAGTCCCAAAGATAAGAGGACCTTTAAAATTTTAGGCTAAAAAAAGTTTTAAAAATATAATATTTTTTTTATAGATCAGTAAAATGTATTACTTCATCACGAAACTATTCAACACAAACAACAGGGCCTTATAAGGCCTGTTAAACAAATACAGCAACTCAAACTCACAAATTGCTATACCAATTTCTATCTATTTGACTAACTATCTTGGGTCAAATTCCCTCACTTGGACACTTTTTCCTGTATCTCTAGCTTGTCCTTCCGAAAAGCATCATTACGAACGCGTCAAATTTGATACACAGTTGTAGCCAGCACTACTGACTAAACTTGCTTCTTGAATAAATTCATCTTTCCCCTATTGATCCAGCGAATCATCTCATGAAGGTTGTTAATTTCCGCATGCCATTTTAACCAAGTTTTAACCTGCTTCAAGCATCTCATATTATAACCACAATCAAAACATGATGCACCCATTTAACCCACATATTGTCCTATTGGGTAGAGATGGCCCAAACATGCTTCCCTATGGCAGCATAATTCCACTTAACGTTGTTTTTGAAGCCAAGCCCACCTGCATTTTTTGGTTTACACTGAGATTCCCAAGCCATATTTCCAGGACTGCTGATACAACTTTACTAGTCCATAGATAAGCTCTAAAAAAATCTAAGATATCTTTTATAATTCTCTTTAGAACAATGAAGATTTGAGTCCACTAAGTGTGAATTGATAACAACACGGTATTAACCAAGGTAACTCTACCTGCGAATGATATTGAATGCGAACTCCAAGTTCTGATGCGAGTTCTCACCTTTTCAACCAGCACTTGAAAATATTTGGCAGAGATTTGTTTTGAGTTAATGGGAATACCAAATATCTGAATAGAAAAGTACTTTTACTGAATCCTGAAGTATGTACAATCCTTTGGATTTCTGCCTCAGGCATGCCGCAGTAGTAGATTTCAGATTTTGTTTCATTGGGGTGGAGACCATAAGTCTTTGAGAAAAGCTTAAGACCTTGTAGCATGCAATAGATGGACACGAAATCACCATGGCACAACGGAAAAACATCATCTACAAAGCTTAGATTATGGATTCTTAAACATTCACACATTTCATGATACTTGTAGTTTTCCATGCACCCAATTTTTTCCATAATTCTTGATAAGTTGTTAAAATACTTGTTTTACCTTCATTATTGTTGTACCTTTCCTTTTATAGTTAGGGTTTAAAACTTTAGTTAAGCTTTTTAATATTCTAGGAAAGTTTGTTATAAGTGGTTAGTAGAGTTAGTTATTCAGTTGTAACTACTTCTGTCACCTATATATGTTCACTCTCATGTAATGTAAAGGCTAAGCAATGATAATGAGAACTCAATACTTCATTCTCTTCTTCTCTACTCTTCTTCTTTTTTAGTTTCTCAAGCTCCATTCACAGAGTCTTTCTTGTGTGTTCATAATCTCACAGCTTAGTTATGAACTTGCTTCAATTTCTCTACATGGTATCACACGTCTTAATCCATCTAACCTCATTTCATTCATCTTTGATTCAATTTTTTTTCGTTTTCTTTGTTCTTTCACCATGCCTCCTCGACTTAATCCACAAGTAAATGCTAACAGTGCTTACTATGTTCATCCTAGTGATGGACCTTCATCTGTCAAGGTTATACCAATTCTTGAAGGTTCAAACTATCATTTATAGGGCAGAGCTATGCGCAAAGCCTTGGGAGGAAAGATGAAGCTTGAATTTGTTGATGGCACCATACCAGTTCCAAAAGATGTTTTTAACCCTTCTTATCGTGCATGGAACATGTGCAATATGTTAATTCACTCTTGGATAGTCAATTTTGTATATGAATTTATTGCACAGTTGATTGTTTTCTTGGAAAATGTTGTTGATGCTTGGAATGATCTAAAAGAGAGATTTTCACAAGGATATCTTGTTTGAATCTCTGAATTACAACAAAAAGTGTATATCTTGAAACAAGATTCCAAAATAGTTACAAAATTCTACTCTACATTGAACGTTCTTTGAGAAGAACTTGAAATCTATATGTTTATGCCTAATTGCAGTTGTAGAATCAGAAGCTCTTGTGAAGCCATGAGGCAAGCTCGCAAGAATCACACTTTTCTTCATGTTGTTCGTTTTCTAACTAGTTTGAATGATAATTTTGAAGTAGTTAGATATCAAATATTATTCATGGATCCTGTACCTAACATGAATAGAATATTTTCTATGGTGCTTCAACATGAGAGACAAGAGAACTTTGCTTCTACAGAAGAATCTCATACTTCAATCAATGTCGTAGGATTTAAGAAACCACATGCTAAGTATAACAGTTCTACTACTCTATCTACTACTTCTAGATCCAAAGTTTGAACACATGGTGGCAAAACTGGACACACAATTGATCTATGTTATAAAAAACATGGGTTTCCACCCCATTTTGGCAAGGCATCCATGACAAATAATGTTGCGACAACTTAAGGTGAGGATATCAGCTCCAATACCTCAGTATCTAATGCCAACAATGCTTCTCCTACCATTAATGAGGACCAATATGAGGCCCTAATGAATCTCCTTCAGAATTCATCCATCAACCAAGGTAATATTCCTGCAGTTTCCAACCAAGTTGGCTCATCCACAAGTCGCCTACCTTTGCACAATGAAGGTAAATCTCAAACTTTTTTCTTATAAGTGCTGCTCTTTAAACTCTTGGATCATTGATTCAGGAGCTAATGATCACATTTGTTCATCTCTCTCATGGTTTCAAACATGTAAACATATTCAACCAATAAGTGTTAGACTTCCAAATGGTCAAATTGCTGATTTTGATTTTGTTAGTCATGTTGGTTCAGTCATATATTCTTCTAATTTTGTCATTAATAATGTACTCCACATTGCTGATTTTCTTTCAATCTTATTTTAGTCTCACAATAATTATGCAAGCAATCCAAGTACAAAGTCATTTTTACTCATGCTAATTGTTTTATTCAGGATCCCACAACTATGAAGATGATTGGTTTGCCTGAAAGCTTTGAAGGAATGTATCACTTAATCCTAAAAGACAAACACGGTGATGCACATGCTACCTACCACTTTTTAACCTGCTGTCGCGGTGAGAATCGGAGACCATAACTATTGAGTTAGCTAGGCTTCACAATCATAAGATGTCACCACCGATCTTTAATGTATCCAAGGGAAAGGGAAAAGAAAGAATAACCCATAAATATGCAATGCAAAGCAAAGCAATAAAGATCTAAAGTTCGGGGGTTGGTTATACTAAGGGAAGGTATTAGCACCCTAAATATTTATAGTATCCTATAGGAAGCTCTTGTTGTATTTGTGTTATGGTTAAAGTTGTTTGCTACTTGGGGTTGATTGGGGAGATGAGAAAAGAAATGTTTTTTATTGTTTTTGTGTTTGGCAAGACACAAAGTCTTGTGCCTACGTACCAATAAAGGATCAAAACCTCGTAGTTCGGGGTAGAAATTGAAAAGGGTTTGTTATGGTGGATTTTAATGAAGAAGAGACAAGTTGTCATCTTAAGGAGAATACTCAACTTATCCACCATAAACATGTGGAAGAGAGATTTTTGCTTCACATTGAGAGAAGGGCTCAAACTTGGATGTATAATCAACAAGTATGCCACATACCTCTCTCAAGTGGAAAAGAATCAACATCTTTCTCAGCAATGCCTTGAGGTAGGTGAATCTCAACTAAGGATGACTAATGTCTAATCTATTTGAAAAGATTTTAAATTGAAAAGCCAAGTGGCAAAAGGTTTGAAAGAGGATAGTTTCATTTAGTCTTATGAAAAAGAGTTTTGAATATGCTTAAGATGTCTTGAAGCAATTATTAAAGAAAGAGTTTGAAAAATTCAATGACCTAAGGTCAAGGTTTCTATTGAAAGAGATTTTGAGAGGAGGGGAAACCCTAATTGATTTATCTACAGATGAATTTGACCTAAGTGAATCTTCCTAAGAGGTAAACATGCTAAGAATAACAAATCATACAAAAGATGTACAAAAGAATAAAGATGCATATGCAAATGACATGAAGTCAACAAAATGATCTCTTCCTTGGATTAAGTAATATGATGAACATATGTACACACCACAAAAATATCAACATGGTCTTCAACATATGACTCAACAAGGAACTACCTTAAAGCATAAGACGTGGTTCAAAGTATGACAAGATTAACATGAATCAACAAACACGCACATGGTTTACAAGTGATACATTTGATCAAGGCATGCTTGGATACAAATTAACATCCTCAAAGTGAACAAAGCATGGATATTTCAACCATTTAGGTCATGCTTCAACATGATGCTATCAAGACATGGAAAAGGCATACATGAAACATGATTTACAAGGACAAGATTCATCATATATTAACAAAGACAAACACATAATCACAATCACAACATGATCATACAAGACAATATTAACACAAGGCCAAGAGATAAAGGCATGGTTTCATCATGAATTCTAGGTCAAGCAAGACAATCAACAAAAACCCTAAACAAGTGGAACAAGCATGGATACTACAAAGTATAATAATTTTAAAGTAATTAATCAAATGTTAAATTCAAGAGAAAAAAACACACCAGAACATGAAACTTTAATAAATAAACAAAAGGTGAATTTTTGGTATTTAAAATATGGAGGACAAAAATAGGAAAAGAAATAAATAAAAGAAATATTTTGAATGATTTTGAAAGTTTAAATAAAATAAAATAATTAATTAATATTAACTAATATTATAAAAAAAAGGTTCAATATAAATAAAAAATAAATAAGTGTAATTAAAATAATAAAATATTTTTAAGTATTTATGGTGTATTAAATAAAATAAAAGGGTTAAATAAAATTTAGAAAATAAATAAAATAATAAAACAAAGGAAGAGAAATAAAATAGGAAAGAAACAAATAACCAAAAAATATGATGGGGCAGCCAGGTTCGAACCTACGCCCTAATGCTCATTCCACAAGACCAACCAAACCACTGGGCTAGGCCACATGGCCTGTAATTTGTTTCGCCCTAAAAAATAATATTGAACGTAAACATTTAAAATAGAATGTGTGCGCAACCTGAGTCATCTTCAACCTCAAGAACATCAAAATTCAAAAATGCAATTTCATGATTCGGGGACCAAACATGACAACCTAGTATATCATTTCACTCAGGTTTTCATGAGGAATTCAAATATGCAAACCAAATTCATTTATTTAAACTCTAGCTCAAGAATTTCTGACAAAACCAGAAGAACCCTAATTCTTAAAACAAAAATTAAATGCCATGTTTGCACAATCAATCAACACTAGCTTAGGGTTTTTATTCCTTACATTCTAACAAACAGAATGGTAACTCATATGGATGCAAATGATGCTCAGATCATGGAGTTTGAAAAGTTAAAAAGCTTACCTATTGGAAAATGTCCAATGCACCATCAAAGTTATTCCAAATGCAACATGATGATTGCTTTAGTTCCAATGAACCACCAAAAAGGTGTTTGAATGATTAGTTTGCCTTGGAATACTCTTGGTTTGTCTGTCCAAACTTACTTGCAAATGAAGAAAATGTGAAGAATGATTCTGAGATGGAGGTGTTACAGGTTGTGTTTTGTGATTTGAAAAGGTTCTATGGTTTATATGTAATGTGTTTGAGGTGTTAAAGTAGAAAGGAAGGACAAGAGTAGAGAGATTCGAAAGTTTGGCTCCATGGTCAACAATGGTGGCCAATGAGAGTTAAATTCTAGTTTTATGTGGAATGAGGGGTTTTGATGAGTTTAATCAACTCAAATGAAGTGTTTGTGATGTTTTTGAGTGAAGAAATCAAGTGTTTGAGGACTATGGTAAGTTTTGGACAATGAGGGTGTTTCTTGGCAAAGTGAAGAACAAGATGCTTCAAGGTATGATTGCTTAGTATTCTGAGGTTTGTGGGATGATTCTTGTGTCTTTGAACTAATAAAGTGAGGTGTTATTTATAGGAGAAGTGATCTGATCAAGTGGCAAGAATTTGGTGTAAAGTGGAATCATGATCCATTGGATACTGTTACTTTTTCATAAAGTGGATGCAAGTACAATTGAGCCATGTTTTCTAGGGTGTCTTGCTAGTTGACTTCATTGAGCCTTTTCAGATTACACAAGTTGCCTCTGATGTATAAGTCAGATCTCATAGCTTCTTAGATAAGCAAGGATAAAAAATCACTTTTCATGTATGATCCATAATGCAAATCAACATGGCACATTAGACCAAGGTTTTCTTCAATGAATGAGGATCAATTGTGCAGAAATTTGGTACCATTGTGAAGATATCATGAAGAGGAACAAGTTCCAAGTTGATCTTATGCTCTGAAAATGTTTGGAAGATGGGCAAAAGTGACCTCTAACTTGTGCACGAAATTTGACTTATACTTGGTGAAATTTTGTCCTGGACCAAACAGCTCTACCATGGCACTTCCCAATCTTGTAACTTCATGCTCAAGCAAGAGAAATTCATGCACTTGGTACCATTAGAAAGAAAGCATCACATACTATAACTTTGATGTTTATCACTTGGAAAGAATCAAATTGGATCATTGAGAAAAATGACCATCAAAATTGGACTTTTAACTGTTTTATACTCAGAAAAATTTCTAAGTGTTTAGCATTTTCACATCTTTGAAACTTCAACTTTGATCAACCATAACTTTCAATTGGTAAATGTTTTTAGGTCCATTTTTTCACCAATTTGAAGTATGTAATACCATCTTTAAAAAGAGTGCTCAAGTGTCTTCATTGGATGCTTGAGGAAGAAGTTATGGTCTTGGAAAGTAGGCCACTTGATTATAGATTTTCATAAATTAGAAAAATTTCTCAAACCCTAATTTTCCCAAATCTTGAACTTCGGATAATTTCTTTGATCAATCATGATCAAACCACATCATCCTTCATATTTTCATGATCCTTGACTTGTGGAGTCCATGTTTGACCAAAAATCCCAAAAGTCAAACTTTGACTTTGGTCCACAATTGACTTTTCTCAATTGAACTAGAATTCTTCAATTATCAATGAATCAAGCTCCTGGAACCAATCCATACATATGAATGGACTAAGATGATGTACTTGCGGCTTATAAACCATGTCTTGAGGTGTGAGATCATGCTTTGCTCAAAAAGTCAACTCAGGGTTGAATTATGTCAAAACCCTAATTTGGTGCATCAGATGACTTGGAGCTTCTTGAACTTGAGTTTATGAAACTTTTCACTTGATTGTTGATGAAAGGGTACTTTTAATCATATTGAAAGGTTAAGGATCACACAAATCCTTGATTGGTCAACTTCTTGAGCTCTTGGTGCCAAAACCCTAGCCTGTAGTCAAAGTAACTCAAGGCACATACTTTTGTGCTTCAAAGGGATTAGTAATGCACAAAACACACACATGAGATGATTGATGTTATGACAAAATGATGTAAATGAGGTGGAATATTTAGGTTAAAAATTAAGGTGTGACACCTGCAATTTACCTGACATTGCCCTATGGCACTTTAGATTAGGACACCTTTCACCTAGTAGAATGCAATCCCTTCACACTATATTTCCCATTATTGTTGAAGACAAAAATGCTGCTTGTGATGTATGCCATTAAACCAAACATAAAAGAAATCCTTACCATTCCAGTTTCAATAAATCTAAACATCCTTTTGAAATAATTCACTTTGACATTTGGGGTCCAATTGATATTAAATCTCATCATGATCATTCTTACTTTTTGACTGCAGTAGATGACTTTAGCTGATATAGCTGGATTATTTTAATGAAAGCCAAATCTGAAACTAGGCAAAATGGCATAAACTTTATCAAAATGATTGAGACCTAACACAATTTCAAACTTAAAGTTATTAGAAGTGATAATGGCCCTGATTTCATCATGCCTCAGTTTTATGCCTCCAAAGGTATTTCACACCAAACAAGTTGTGTTAAATCCCCCCCAACAAAAATGGTAGGGTAGAAAGAAAATACCAATATATTCTTAACATTGCCCGAGCCCTTTTGTTTCAAGCCAATATACCTAAAACCTTTTGGTCATATGCAGTCACACATGATGTCTATATCATAAATAGAATACCTAGCCCTATCCTACACAACAAGTCTCCTTACCTTATGATATTCAATAAAGAACCTGGTCTACATGCCTTAAAGGTCTTCAGTTCTTTAACATATGCTGCCACTCTCCAATAAAAAAGGACCAAGCTTGATTCTAGGGGAAGAAAATGCATTTTCTTGGGATTCAAGCAAGGTATCAAAGGAGTGTTCCTATTAGATATCAACAATCATGACATATTTATATCTAGTAATGTCACTCACCATGAACACATTTTTCCTTTTAATCCTAATGGGAAATATTATCCTTGCCACTAACCTACTAATAATCAAAATGACACACCTCCTCACACAACTTCCATACATTCAACTTATGAACATGATTCTGACCTTAGCCTTGACCCTTAACAACATAATGATATATCTTGTGAAGATCAGAACCATAACACACAATTAGCTCAGTCTGACATAGTTCCTCACCCTGACAGCTCTATTGACATAGTTCCTCAACCAAACAGCTCCACCAAAATCAGTCGGAACAGACATCCTCATGCTCATCTTAAGAATTATGTGTGCAATACTTCAAGCAATCAGTGCATGCCTTTATCTACAGGCTTACACTATCCTATATCTTCTTTCCATTCTTTTAAGGTTTTGTCTCCTAGTCACAAATCTTTTAGTTTCTTTGTAACCCTTGATCAAGAGCTAAAAACTTGTGAGGAAGCATGCATATATGAGAATTGGATCCAAGATATGAAATCTGAATTAGAAGCCTTAGCTATCAATGACACTTAGAAGTTGGTTGATCTTCCACCCAATGTCAAGCCTATTGGAAGCAGGTGGGTATACAAAATCAAACACAAGGTTTATGGCACTATTGAAAGGTATAAGGCACGGCTAGTTGCAAAAGGATACAGTCAAGTAGAAGGTCTGAATTTCTTTGATACATTTTCACCTGTAGCAAAATTATCCATAATTAGAGTCCTTCTTGTTGTAGCAACCATCAAGAATTAGCAGTTACATCAACTTGATGTAAACAATGCATTTTTGCATGGCACTACAACATATTTGACCTATAATATCACACATTTAATAGCATTTATATGTAAAACGCTATTAAATATATTACCTAAAGATCTATAATAGCACTTTTGTTACGGGCAGTATTTTAAGCTGTAATAGAATAAAAATTTGTTTGGATATATAATAGCGCTTTCTCAAAAAACGCTGTTATAAGATGGAAAAAAATTTTAAAAAAATTGTATGAGCCTATGATAGTGCTCTGTCAAAAACGCCATCATAGGTAGCGATTAAAAAAACCAGCGGCCTTTATTAGCGCTATATCCAAAGCGTTATCTTAGATATAGATAAATTGAAAAAAAAAAAAAGTAATATTTGCTTTCAACAAGATTTGAATCTGATATGTGGCGCTTAACTTTTACTTTTCACTTATAATAGCATTTTACCTAAAGCGCTATCTTAGATAAAATTAATTAAAAGATTAAAAAATTCACTTATAATAGCGTTTTACCTAAAGCGCTATCTTAGATAAAATTAATTAAAACATTTAAAAATTAGATTTTGCATGCCAAAAAGATTTGAACACAAGACCCGTAGGTACACAAAAATTACTTATCGGCTGGGCTACTTTACACGTTTGAATGTATGACATAGAAACATATTAATATATTATAATAAAAATACTATCACAGGAAAAAAAAATTAAATAAATAAACTTTTCGTCCATCATAATATCCCGCGCTCTTTCTTTTTCTTTTCACGAAGTCTTAGGAACTTTTCCTTCAATGCAAAACTCACTCCCTCCATAATCCTAATTGGTTGTGTTTCACCTCCTTCAAACCCTAGATATTCAATTTGTTGTCTCATCTCATTCAAACCCTAAAACACCAATCATCACGAAGTAACTCCAAGCTCATATTTAAATGCCTTAAAGCAAAAATAAAGAACCTTTGATATACTCCTATCACTATTATTCATCCTACCTAGAGTATAAGTTAAGTACATTTTTTTATGATCTTCCATAGAGCAGTTCCTTCATAATGATGAAATGAAACAAATGAAAATACAAAAGGAAAGAATAGTAATAATCAAATTGTACACACACCACCACTAGTGCAAAGGAGCACATTCCAACCCAATTCATACACAAAAATCTACGCCTAAGTTATAACAACAGATAATACGTATGTATATTATAAAGTATAAACCATTCAAAAGTTACACGATCCGGCTCCGTGTCTCGGTGTAAAAGTGGCTGGCTGAAAAGGAACTTACAGAATCTCAAAAGAAATGCAAAACTTGCAACTTCATTTGTTAGTTCCTTCTCCCATATTTTGTCTAGAATTTGGAGTGTCATTTTTATCTGTATCAGAAGTCTTCCTCTGGCTCTCTGCCTCTATGATTCCTTCGCCGTCTTCGATCCTGAAATGTCGCAGATATTATTTGATAAACATCTCATTCCAAATATGCAACCTCAAATAAAGTGATTTCATAGAGTAAATACTACATTGGAAACTATAAGAATCAAATGTCAAACCTCTCGAGGTATGGGATATTCCTCCAATTCAAGCATGCGAACAACTTGGCTCATCTACGGTCTTTTTTTTCAGAATCTGGATCGACACATCTCAAAGCAGTTAAAACGGATCGTTTTAGAGCACTCGTCGATGGCCTAGTCTTAATGTTGGGGTCCACTACTTCTTCTGAGCGCCAACACCCTACCATCATCTTGAGCCAATCGACCAAATTTACCTTCAAGAAACAACCAAAAATGTATCAATAGAAATATGATCATGAATGAATAAATTTGCCATATGCACCCATGTGTTCCATTTTATGATTAACGGAAAACCAATAATAGTGACACACCTCGGTTGCTGGTCGGCTATAATCGGTCGGGTCACGTCCTGTAATTGCTTCAAGTACACCAAAGCTATAAACATAGCCAGAATTGGCGTATTCTGGAGCTACATATCTAAAAAATTGAAGCATAAGTATGCAAAAAAAGAATGAGCAAAGTAAAGAACATGTTCTAAATTGAAACATGAAACTTACCCAAAAGTACCCATTACTCTAGTTGTAATGTGACCTTTTACAGTCAAAGTGTTTTTCCGAACTGTGATGAAATATCTACAATCAAAGTGTTTTTATTACGAACTGGTTATTACAAACATAGTTAGAAAGAGTTGTTTTTCCGAGTCCTCCCATGCTAACCACTGAAACCAACATGAGTTCATTGGTTCCTTCCACGAATTCATCTCTTGATGACTCAAACCCAACAACATAAGTCTCCGCCTTTGGGGCTTAGGCTGTCTCGAGAGCTGGTTTTGTGTAGTTGGCCCAATCCCGTTTGTTTTGGTGGATTGCTATTGATCTCCTTTTGTTTTGTAGTAGTGTTTTATGCTCCGGCGGGAGTCAATGTTCGGGTGATTGATCTAGTCGCTGTTGTGTCGATCTTGGTCTGTTTCTGGTAATTTTAGGTGTTGTTTTATTTATTTTTTCATGCTCTGTTTCACTCCCGGCCCTTGTTAGTTTCGCCACTTTAGTGTGTATCTCGGGCAGGCTGGTTAAGAGTTTATGTTGTTTGGAGATATCTCTGCTCCTCGGTGTGTTTGGTTTGTTGTTGGCAAAGTCATTTTGTGCTAGGAGCTGATGTGTTTTAGCAATGGAGTGAGGCTTTGGTCTTACCAGATTGTTTGGATTGTTGATAAATTGTGCAGTTTTTCTTTGGGCATCTAAGCTGATGGAATTGGTGATGTGGAGTTTTTTTGATTGCTGTCAGTTTGTATTACCTTGTTTCTGAAATAAAATCTTAACTTGTATGCAATCATGATTTGTTCCAGGATCTTATATCAAACAGTCGCCGAGAAAATAGTCGCCGAAAGATTCACATTTGGAAGTTATTTAGTTTGACTCTAGATTTTCTAGTCTGTAATGGCAATACCGGGATAGAAGGCAGTTACAAATTATTATTGTACATGAAAAGATTCTTTCATGAAAGTGCTATATTTTCCCCAGCTAGATGGGAGCGCTATAAGTCTTCTATTACTCCTGCAAACAATAGGATTTAAGGGGGGATGCTGTGATTTTGTACCCTTTTAAAGCTTGAAAGAGAGAAATATAGACACAATTGTCTGGTGGTATTGTTTATCATTAGGGATGTTCAAATAAACCATTATTTAAATAATCCATATTCATATTTAAATCCGGTTATTAAAAATCGGTTAATTATTAATATGATTTTAAACAAATCCATATTTTGGATATATTTTTAATATGGTTTTAACCCAATCCATAATTTGGACATCCATATCCAAAATAAAAACCAAATTAGTCAAAAAAAATTATAAAAAAAAAACTTCGAAATTTTTTTCCAAAAATAATTTTTTTTTTAAAATATATCTTTTTATGAAAAAAAATTATTTTTTTCCTGAAAAAAAATAATTTTTTTGAAAAATTTTTTTTTTTAAAAAGAAATATTATTTTTTAAAAAAATATATTTTAATTTTTTTTCAAAAAATTTTAAAAAATCATTTAAAAAAAAAAAAAAAAATTCCAAAAATTAAAAAAAAAATTATTTTTGAACATAAATATATTTTTTTTAAAATATTATTTTTTTGAAAAAAAAAATTCTTGAAAAAATTGATTTTAAAATAAAATTAAATAAAAACTAATTATAAAATTGGTTATGGATATAACCGGTTTATAACCATTTTAAAAACTGAATTTTTATATCTAAATCCGGTTGTAAGTTGAAAACTGGTTATAAAATATATAACCGGTTATAAATTTTGGTTATAGATATAACCGGTTTATAACCGGTTTTGTAAAAATAAAACCATTTATATGAATCGGTTATAATAACCGGTTAAAATAAATAATTTTATATTAAATATGATTTAGTTATGAGAATAAACCAACGTTGTGCATCATTGCTACTTATCATGCCACTATTAAGTTTCTTGTTCTTTATGTTGGTTGAGGTGCTGAATTATTATTGGTCAATGTTCTCATGGATGAAGGATCGTCCTACAAATCTGCCTAACACTATAAATTTTGTTTGCACCCATTTTAACGTTGAAGGAGAGAAATAGTTGTTTGGTAGTGTTGTTTCTGAAAAATTTTCTGTCCTGCCGTATTTTTAAAATGAAAATACTAAACTATCATACTTTTCAGCATTAATACCAAAGTGTCATATTTTCAAAAAAATTTGATTTTTGTTATAAGGGTGCCGCCCTTTGAATAGACAGCTATGTTTAAAAACAAAAGGTGTCGCTCTTTGAATGAGCGGTAGTGTTGTCCACGAAATCTTTTTAATTTTTTTTTATATTAATTTTTATATTTATGTTTTAATTAATTAATTGTGAATTTAAAATTATGTTTTAATTAATTTAAATACAATAATTAAAAAGTAATAATTTTTGAATAATAATAAATAATAATAATAAATTATTATTATTATATATAATAATTAAAATAATAATTATAAAATTATAAATTAATTAATTAGATAATTAATTATTTTTTTAATTAAGACCATATAAGTAATAAATAAAATAATAATAATATTAATAATTATAATAAAATAAAAATAAATATTAATTGAAACAAATATTTATTTATTCAAGAAATTAAAAAAGTACATCAAACCCCTAGCTACCCTTAATTTTGACCCGGTCGACGTAAGCATTGGTGGGTTCCACAGTCAGGTACCCGTACATTTCTGGTGGACCTTCTACGATCAAAATCAACATTTGGGAGCTGAGTAGAAGGTCCTGCATCATTGGTAGGATTAATGAATTCAGGGACCATGTCATCATTTAAATCGTCCACATCTTGTTCCCTCATTACTCCAACTTGGAGGTTGGTAGGTGGCAACGTGTTGGTCATGTAGGGGGTGTATGAGTGTTGGTCTTGAGATGAATTAAGGTTGTAGGTTTGTGAGGGGTAGAAGGGGACTTGTGGTTGGGGTGTTTGGTAAATGTGTTCTTGTGGGGTAGGTTGGAAGAATGAATATTGGTTATATTGGGTGTATGAAGAAGTTAGGTTTTGTTGTTGGGTGTTGAAGGAAGTTGGGTTTTGTAGTTGGGTGTTGAAGGGGGTTGAGTTAAATGGTAGGTATGGTTGTTGGTATTGTTGGCTTGCGGTATAAGGTTGTTGTGTTGGGTTGAAAGGTTGTTGAGTGTTAAACGTTTGTTGTTGGGTGTTAAATATTTGTTGTGGGGTGTTAAAAATTTGTGGTGGGGTGTTAAATAGTTGTTGAGGGGTGTTAAATGTTTGTGGTTGGGTGTTACAAGGTTGTCTGGTTTGTTGGAAGTATGAAGAAGTTGGTTGGTTACGAGGGTCCCATAAGTATCTATTTTGTGATAGATACAAAATCGTCACAGATCTATACCAATTCATGTATTCCCTACTGGGTTTACATTCTGTATCCCTTACATTTCCTTGTAGGACAGTTTGGTGACGATTTATCCATTGTTATTGTTCTTCTCTGTTATGGTCTCTCTAATTAGGGAATTTCCACACCTCGTTTGTCATACTCTTGTGGTACCTCTCCACGCACTTAGGTGGACCAGGAATGTCTTGGTGAATCCCAAATTGGAGTTTCACCCTATCAGAATGATGCATTTCAACATAAGTGAAACAAAATATGAAGGTTTTAGAACTCCACATGTCTTGTTCAGTCGGATCTTCATCTTCAAGTTCCAGATATGGCCTCCATAGAAACTGTAATGTAGTTAAAAAAGGATTAGAGATAAAAAAAAATATAAATAAATTTTAATGATAGTAGTATAAGCGTTAGAGATAATACGTCGTCTTCCTTGAAATGATCGAAGAACGTCCGATATCCAGGAGCACAATGGTGAGGGGTTTTTCCGTAATTCATCCCATATGCGGACCACCTATAAAATAAATAAGTAGTTAGTAAAAATTATAGGAAAAAATATATAGAAATTTTTTTTGTATACTTACTTGGTCGCATATGGAAATTGGTATGGATTAGGGTTTATTGGTGTCAGTCTGGGCATTCTGGACCATCCCCAAGCTTGAATCAAAACGCCACAAGCAGCAAAATTATGCACATTTTTTCTTGCGCATCTACACAAATTTCTGTATAGATGCGCTAAGGTAGCAGCGCCCTAACTATAACTACTTACTTGACTTAAATCTTCTAATAATGGTAAAAATTGACGATGGATACTGATCCGGAGTATTCGAACAGGTCCACGTATGTTGGTCGTCAGATGGGCAAGGTGCTCGGAATGTTGATGAGGAGAGGAGGGGGTGTACCTGCAAGGCACTCCGACGCTCAAGTAAGAAAGGGTCAGAGAAAAGGGGCAAGTACAAAGTGTATTCTTAGGATGAATATTTGATACCTGACCCTCTCAAGCGAGAGGGTTTATATAGAGCCCCCAGCGCGTGGCCAGCGGTCCTATTTTTGGGGCGAAATAACCGTTTTCCCCAAATAATAGGTAACCGCCCAAACTAGCCGTTATGTCGGGCAGGGTGCCCGGAACTAGCCGTTATGTCGGGCATGGGCATAGTTTCGGGCACCTGCCCTTTGCTTGTTCGGGCAGTGAGGAAGCCGTGCGTGATGGGCATCGAAGCCGGGGAGGAACGTTGCATTCCTTGCCCGGTTGGAGGGGCAGAAAGGTCACTTTTGCCCCTCTGTGGATTGGACTTAGGCAATTTAGGCCGCTCTGGAGCAGAGGCGGATTGGGCCAATTTTAGCCATTGGTCCAGTCCAGAACAGGAGCCCCCCAAGTCGTTGCTCCCGAGCATGGGAGTGATGACTTAAGGACTGCTCGTTGCTCTGGGGAGCTAGCATAGAGTCGTCGTTTGGAGACGAGGATGGTTGTTTCGAAGTGTTCGTAGCTCTCCGTGTCCGCGATATTTGTGGTCGTGACCCTATTGCTCGGTATTCGGGGAGATAAAGCGTCAGACAGAATGGGAAACGTTGGGTTGCCACGTGTGTTTCGAGCCCTGTGTAGCAGTTAATAGGTAATGATGGCTAGTGGACAGTCATTATGGCCTACGGGCGGGTGTGTGCACGTGCCCCTCAGTATAAAAGGGGGGAGATTGTCCCATTTTGCACTTTTTCTTTCTGATTTCTCTTCGCCTCTTCTGCATTCTTGCCCGTCACCGTCTTTAGAGCATCCGACCACCGTGCCAAGCTTCGGGCAATCTTTTTCTTCTACTCAAATCAAGTAAGTTTTCTGATTTGTAGCTTGTTTTACTTCCTTTCGTTGTTAGTGGTAGATTGCATGCGGTTAGGGTTAGCTTTAGGCGATGAAATAGGTAGATTTCTGGCGAGTGTTGGTGGTGGACGGTGGTTCTGCCATTTTGCTGCTTCTAGTACTTCGTCGGAGTAGGTAGTGCGTTCAGTGAGTATGGTGGTCCACGCCGTGGTTGCGGTAGTCATACGTGCGTGACCACCGTGTCTGATTATATTCTGATGGAACAATGAATTTTCCGGTAGATCGTTTCCAGATTCCGGTGAAGCTTCAAACGGAATCTGGGTGCGAGTGCGGGGAGGTTCCTCGCCAGAAGATGGTATGTTTGGGCATCTCCTCGCGGGTAGGTTTTTCATTTGATGTTAGGGCTTAGGCCGGGGACGTTGTCCTTAGCCTCTTGCGCGCCCTTTCACTTGGCTTGGCAGTGGAAGGGTGGATTTGATTTCCTGTCGAATTCACTGTCTTTCTCTGCTTTTTCAGTTGATCGTAATGGCGACGGGGCCAGAGAGAGAGGTTATTCTAGACACGTCTGAGGAGGAAACTGGCTCCGAGGAGAATAGCAGCTCGACGGCTTCGAGTTCTGCGTCTTCGAGCTCGGAAGCATCGAGCTCCTCGAGCAAAGTCGGGGAGGAAGAAGAATTGGATGTCATGGAGGAAGACGTTGAAGGGTTCTGTGCGGAAGAATGGGAGGTGGCCGAACCCTCCGAGCATATCTCTACGTTCGCGAAGTCTTTGGCGGATGTCTTTACGGAGGTAGGACCAGCGGGGGAATGGAAGGTGCACTTCCCTACCTTGGATGAGCGGGTCTGCTCGGATTTCGGGGACCGCTTTACGATGTACGAGTATGCCTTCAAGGAGCTGGGACTGAGGCTGCCTTTCACTGATTTCCAGCGGTCGGTGTTCGATCATCTGAAACTGGCGCCTTCTCAACTTCATCCTAATTCGCTGGCCTTCATCCGGGCCTTTGAATTGGTGTGCGAGCATCTCGCTCTGGGGACCACTCTCCCTCTGTTCTTCGCTGTTTTCCATCTTCAAAGGCAGCTGGCGGGGAAGAAGTACGGATGGGTTTCCTTGAAGCAGCCCAAAAAGTTATTTAAGCCGTTCTCGGAGTCAATTCGAACATTCAAGGAGCGGTATTTCATCGTCGAACCAGTGTCTGAGGCTGCCCAGGACAACACGTATGTCTGGGAGATAGAGGTTGATGAGGATGGAGAGGAGGTACTCAACGAGGAGGGGAAGTATATCGGGGAGAGGGTGTACAAGTTCCTGATCCGCTGGGCACCCGACCACTTTGCCCATAAACCCAGCAGATACGTCTTCCAGACGAGCGAGTTGCGCGGGCAAGACACCGTGGCTTACGAGAGGCTGGTGAATTAGGTGAACTCCTTTAGCCTTGCTGAGTGTTGGACGAGCAAGGGTGACCCTATTTTCGAGGAGGATGGGAGCCGGAGGGTTGAACGCCGGTTTATCCCTGTTAAGGCACTGCTGGAGTGCAAGACTCCCGCGGATGTTGAGAAATTTCTCGGTAGTTTTATTTACTTAGATTTTGTTTGTGTTATCTCTTTTCCTCGTAACTAACGTGCTCGTTTTCATTTGTGCAGGTGAGATGCCTCAAGCTCGCGATCGCGTGGTGAGGAATGCCATGGCGAGGAATAAAGCTGGAGCGGCTCCTCCTAAGACCCGTCCTGCTGGTGCCCGTGCTCATCCCCTTGTTCAGACTGCAGTGGGGAACTCTTCTTCTCCCTCTCCTGCTCCACGGGGATCTCCATTGCCTTTGACCGGACGAGGGAAGCGGCCAAGGACATTGGATGTTGTGGATCTAACCCGGGCGCCTGAGAAAGGGAAGTTTGAGCTCCCCCCCCCCCCGTGCATCCTTGATAGGAGATTTTTTTAGGGCAACACCCTGGTCGTTCGTCGGGCAGAATCTCTCAGCTTGGAGAGCATGGACCGACCGAGCAAGAGGGTGCTGGTAGCCCAGGATGCTTATGCCCTTGTGAGGATGCTGGAGATGACGGCCGTTTATGCAGAAGGGGACTCTGTGCTTGAGGCCGAACTTACTGCCGCCCGAGCCTCTGAGGCGTCCCTAAAGGAGGAAGTTAAGAGTGCCTGTGAGGCTCGGAAGAAGGCTGAAGAGGAGACGGCCAAGTTGAAAGAGGATGTCACCAAGCTGGCGGCGGAGAAAAAGGCTGCCGAGGAGCTGAACAAAGAGTTGAGGGCGGCCAGCGCCCCGGGGTGCCGACGAACCGGATGATATAAAAGAGTTGAAGACTAGGTCTGAGCTGGTTGCCCGCATCCTGCTGGCCGAAGATGACGGTATCGCCGTGGCAGAGGAGTCTTTTCAAAGCGTCGTGGCTCAATTGCGGGTGGTGAACCCTGGGCTCGAGATCTCTGCCGAGGGTTCTCACTATCTTGCGCGCGTTGAGGATGGTCGCATTGTCTTTCCCGCAGGCCTTGTTCTAGATACCCCCGAGGTTCAGCCTGAGGGCCAGCCCGAGGAGGACCAGAGACCTGAGCCGGCGTCAACTGAGCATGCGGATGAATGAGGAGTTTTGTTATTTTGATGTTGTATCTTGTCCGGCCTGCGCGCCGTTGAATTATTTGTAATTTTATTTTTGGGGGCATGGCCCCGTTTTATGTAATAACACACAATCGTGGCCCTTGTGGTCCTCATTAATTTATTATATTTCTGGCTTCCTCACGTGCATGATTTTACTTGCGTTTATATTTGCTAAGTGTCATATGCATGCTCGCTGTGAATGTGTGTCTGCCCGTGATAGGGGGCACTTGACTTGTGTGAATATTTTAGGGGACTTGCCCGTTACAGATGTGTGCGACAGTGTGGGGAACTGGTCAAACTGCCGGGGAATGTCCTGGCGGAGAGCGGAGCTCAGGTCGCGTTTGAGGCCTGAGTTCGCGGCGTGAACGTCCCATCGCGAGCTAGGGTTCTGCCAATCATGGTACTCTGACGACGGCGATGCTCGATCGAGGACCGCTGTCGAGCAGTTACCCGGTTCGTCACTGAACGGGGTTATGCTTTAATCGTATGCGACGCTTGTACCTAGACGCGCATAGTGTTCGGTAGCCGACGTTCGTCGTTGCGACGAGTCGACCGAGGTTTTAGCTGTAGTATTATTTTAGCTTTTCAGCGTTCCATGGTCGAGGGATTTCATCCCCGTTGAGGGTCTCGAGGAAGTAGGCACCTCTTCCCAGTTGGCTGCTAGTTTTCCTTCGCGAGAGTCCTTGTGGTTTCTTCGCAGGACAAGGCTGCCCACATCAAACTCTCGTCGTAAGACTTTAGCGTTGTTCCTGATTGCTATTTTTTGCTTAAGAGATGCTTCGCGGAGGGCTGCTCCTGTTCGGATTTCCTCCACAAGGTCGAGCTCCTCTCTTATTGCTTCGTCATTCATTTCCTCGTCTAGAGGTGATTCGGTCCTCCTGGACGGTACGTGAACTTCAATGGGTATAACAGCCTCCGTGCCATATGCTAAGCGGAAAGGTGTTTCCCCGGTGGTAGACTGAGGAGTGGTGCGGTACGCCCATAAGACGCTGTGGAGCTCCTCGACCCAGGCTTTCTTTGTTTCATCCAGTCTTCGCCTGAGGCCACGAAGAATGACATGATTGGCCGCTTTTGCCTGCCCGTTGGTCTGGGGATGTTCCACAAAAGCGAAATGTTTCTTTGTCCCGAGATGGGCGACAAAGTTTTGGAACTTCTTGTCCGTGAACTGCGTTCCATTGTCCGTGACAATTGCTTGGGGAATCCCAAAACGGGCAAGGATATTCCACTTGTAGAAGTGCAGAATGTTAAGTGCTGTTATCTTTGCTAAGGCTTCTGCTTCTATCCACTTTGTGAAATAGTCTACGTCCACTATCAGGTATTTGTTTTGGCTAGACCCCGTCACGAAGGGTCCTAGGATGTCTAGGCCCCACCAGGCGAATGACCACGGGGAGGTCATGCTTTTCAGTTCGTTAGGTGGAGCTAGGTGCATATCCCCGTGCCGTTGGCATTTGTCGCATCTCTTCACATGCTCCTTGGCATCGTGCTGCATGGTTGGCCAATAATACCCTGCTCGGAGGGCCTTGCGGGCAAGGGACCTTCCTCCTAGGTGCTGGGCGTTAATTACCTCGTGGATTTCTCGTAATACGTGAGGGACAACTTCCTCCTCTATGCATTTGAGCAGTGGGATGGAGAAGCTTCGTCGATAGAGTTTGTTTTCAAGGATGACGTATGAGCAAGCTCTTCGTCTGATGGTGCTGGCTTCCTTGGGGTCATCCAGAAGCTCGTCCCTGGTGAGGTAGTTGTACACGGGTGTCATCCAGCAATCGCTGTCCCCAATCGCGTGTACGTGTAGGGTCGAGGATCCCTTATCGATGCTGGACCGGGGAAGTATCTCTTGGATGACTGACCTATTTTCGCCTTTTCTCTTAGTGCTTGCTAGTTTGGACAAGATGTCTGCTAGCACGTTATGTTCGCGTGGAACATGTCTCACTTCTACCGTTCTGAACCTCGTCATTTTTCCCTTGACCAGGGTTAGGTATTCAGAGAGACTGTCATTTTTGGTCTGATATTCTCCTGATATCTGGAGGGCTACGAGCTGAGAGTCCGTGCAGATGATGATCTCTTCAGCCCCTAGGTCTTCGGCTATGCGCAAACCGGCGAGGAAGGCTTCATACTCGGCCTGGTTGTTCGACGTGGGAAAGGACAATGTGAGAGAAGCCTCAACTATGGTCCCTTCGTCGTTTTCCAAAATTACACCTGCCCCGCTGCCGGTCGAGCTGGATGCTCCGTCTACATAGATGGTCCATCTGTTTGCTATGTGGACCGGGGAGTCTGAGAACGTCATTTCCGCTACGAAATCAGCCAGAGTTTGGGCCTTAAGAACTTTCCTGCTTTCATACTGGATGTCAAACTCGGACAGTTCCAATGACCATTTGAGCATTCTGCCTGCCATGTCTGGTCGTCCCAGTAATTGCTTAATGGGCTGATCCGTTCTTACCACGATCGTGTGAGCCAAGAAATTGTGTCTCAGTCGTCTGGCAGCGTTGACGAGGGCCAATGCTACCTTCTCTATCTATTGATATCGCAACTCTGGGTCCTGCAATGCTTTGCTCGTGAAGTATATTGGCTTTTGTCCGCCAGGATTCTCGCGAATGAGGACGGCGCTAACGGCCTCGCCAGTGACGGCGAGGTATAGGAACAAGACTTCCCCAGTATCTGGTCGTGATAATACGGGCGGTTTCGACAGAGCTTGCTTCAAGTGAAGGAGGGATGTTTCACATTCCTCGGTCCATTCAAACGCTGCTTCTTTTCGCAAGAGTTTGAAGAAAGGAAGGGCGTGTTGGGCAGATTTTGCCATGAAGCGGGACAACGAAGTAAGCACCCCGTTGAGGGAATGGATGTTCTTTTTAGACGTGGGCGTTGGGAACTCAGAGAATGCCTGACACTTGTCGGGGTTAGCTTCGATTCCTCGTTCTGTTAGGTAGAAGCCAAGGAATTTACCTGCCCGTACACCAAACGTGCACTTCTCTGGGTTAAAACGCACTCGATACTTTCTTGCTTGCTCGAAGATTTTGCGAAGATGGGTGACATGATCTAGTTCCTCGTGGGACTTGACGATCATATCGTCCATGTATACTTCGAGCATGTTGCCTATTTGTCCTTGGAAGACTCTGTTCATCATTCGTTGGTACGTAGCGCCGACGCTCTTCAGCCCGAAGGGCATTACGTTGTAGTAATAGTTTCCCGATTTGGTCATGAAGGTCGTGTAAGTTTTATCGCTCACGGCCATTGGGATTTGATTGTAGCCCGAGTAGGCGTCGAGGAACGATAAAAGCTTAAAACCTGCTGAGTTATCTACGAGCTTATCGATATTGGGGAGGGGGTAGGCGTCCTTCGGACAGGCCTTATTAACATCGGTATAGTCAATACACATCCTCCATTTGCCATTATTTTTTCTTACAAGTACAACGTTTGAGAGCCATGTAGTGTATTTGGCCTCAGAAATAAACCTAGCTTCTAGAAGGTCTTTGACAACTTTCTCCGCGACTTCCATCTTTTCCGGGGACTGTTTCCTTCTGCGCTGGGCAACGGCTTTGACGGCCGGATCAATTGTAAGCTGGTGGCAAGCGACAGATGGGTCCAATCCTGGCATTTCAGCGGCGCTCCATGCGAACAAGTTTGCGTTCTCCCGGAGGCATGCTTTTAGTTGTCTCCTGGCCAGGTCGGGGAGGTCTGCTCCGATCCTTACTCCCCGTTGGGGGTCTTCTCTGAACGGAACGATCTCGAAGTTGCCATCTGGGACAGGGCGTAGGAGATGGCTGCTGTTGTTGGGCTGGATGCCCGAAGTCGTTGGGTCCCTGGCGTGGTCTTCCTCGCTGAAACGGCTGTCCAGGTCGATAGATTCGACCTGGGGAAGCGGTTTTGGCTGCTCGGAGCTGCTGGGCAGAGGGGGACGACCAGAAGTCCTTGGTCCTGCTGAGATGGTGCTTAGTCCTTTTGATGCTGCTTCAAAGCATCGACAGGCAGCTTCGATGTCGCCGTGGAGGGTGGCGACCATCCCTTCTGAAGTGTAGTACTTCATCTTGAGATGTACGGTGGAAGGTACTGCAATCAATTCTGCCAGGGTTGGCCTTCCAAAAATGCACTGGTATAGTGACGGACATTCAATTACCAGAAACTGTGCTTTAATTGCTCGAGTTGTCTTTCCTGAACCGAAGGTTACGATGAGCTCTACGTAACCCCGGGGCTTCGTCACCGCTCCGTTGAATC
Source organism: Lathyrus tuberosus (assembly GCA_022829125.1). Classification (NCBI taxonomy): domain Eukaryota; kingdom Viridiplantae; phylum Streptophyta; class Magnoliopsida; order Fabales; family Fabaceae; genus Lathyrus; species Lathyrus tuberosus. Next base: position 1,965,224 of record JALAZF010000721.1, read on the forward strand.
CCTGCAGGTCGGATCCAACATACGGAGTAAGGTGAGAGTCATTCAGCTGCAGCATTACAAACAGGTGGTTGTACATTATATCAACCGAACTACCTTGGTCCACGAGTATTCTGCGAACGTCGAAGTTCGCCATCTTTTCCCGGATAAGCAGCGGAATGCTTGAGTTAGGTGCCCCGCCGAGGAGCTCTTCCTTGTAGAAGGAAATAGGAACGGATCCCTTGTGAGTGGTGTCCAGCGTAGTGACTTCATTGGAGCTTTTGCTGATCAGTTGATCGAATCTCCTCTTGACTGAGCCGACCGTGATTTTGTTGAATCCACCACCAGAAATGACCATGGATGACGGGAAGGCCTCCCACGGGCTGTGAGCAGCGAGGTACGTGGAGACGGACAGACTATCAGGGATGCGGAAGTCCTCTGGCCGAGTTATGGACATAGCGACCTGTACGTTGGTGTCATCAGAGGGCGGAGTCTCTTCTGCAACCTTTTTGCTCTCCTGGGTTTCCTGTCGGGGAGCATCTTTCTTTTTCGCGAACTGCTTCAGGTGGCCGTCGCGAATAAGGATCTCTCTTGCATCTCTGAGGTGGATGCATTCTTCCGTCGTATGACCGTGACTCTTGTGGAAGCGGCAATACTTGGATTTGTCTACACCCGGTCTGGCCGGAAGCTGTTTGGGGAAACGGACTCCCACTTCCTTGAATTCCAAGTTGGCACACTCGGACAAGATTTTCTCCCTCGAGACAGTGAGGGGGGTATAGTCATGAAACCTCCCGGAAGGTCCCTTCTGTTCGCGTGCATCGCGAGGCCGATCGTCGCGTCTTTTATCTCCTCGACGGGATGTCGAGGTTTCTTCAGCTCTAGACGAGTGGGCGCCTTCATGGTGTCGAGAGGCCCGGACAGAGTGTGCAGCAACCTTCTCTTCGTACTGTATATGCGACTGGGCTTGGAGGAGAAGGGCGTTAAAGTTCCTCGGTGGATCGAGGCCGATGGCTTTCGCGAAGTCTGAGCCAGGACGTAATCCCTGCTCAAGCAGGAATTTCTTCATGTCGTCGGTCTTTGGCACTTGGACAGCCTCCTTGTTGAACCGTTCAATGTAAGCCCGAAGAGGCTCATCTCTTCCCTTTACGGCAGCTCCGAGGGATGCCTCGGTCTTTGGATGGCGTCGCGATGCAGTAAAGTGACGGGAGAAAATCCTCCCCAGCTGCCTCCAGGATGTGATGGATTCTTCTAGCAGTTGCTTGTACCATGTCATTGTTCCTTTCCAGAGCGTGGTCGGGAACATGCGGCATTTGATGGCTCCTCGTACCCCTCTGTAGTCCAAAAGAGCATCTATGTTTTCTATGTGCTCGTCTGGGTCAGTGGTTCCATCGTAAGTCCATAGAGACGGAGGCTTCTTTAGTCCTTTAGGGAGACGGGTGGCCAAGATCCTGTGGGACAACGGGCCGCAAGGCTCGTCGTCGCTGTCTGAACTTGGAGTTGACGGTGACCGTTGTCTGTGCTCGCGGCGGCGGTCTCTGCGAGGCGATGGTGAACGTAGCCGGTCACGAGGTCTGACCGGTGGAGAATGCCTATCCTGCCTCGTTCTCTTGTGTCTTGGTGATGATCGATCTCGCGGGGAGATCTGGTCGCGCTTGCGAATGTGTTGTGATTCAGGCTCATGCCTCGATCTATGGTCTTCCCCACGCCTAGGTGGCGGGCTTCTTGATTTTCGGTGATTACTCTTTGGAGGAGAGGATCTTGGAAGAGATGCTTCCTCGAGAGCTTCTATTCTCTCTCCTTGCTGCAAGATAAGGAGGTTTGTGCGGTTGACAGCTTCCAAAAGAGCTGCAACGGCCAGGTCGGCGCTGGGAGGGCCAGGAATTAGTCGTTCACCCGACGGTGGCTGTTTGCCTCCTTGCTTGGTGGGAGGAGGAGTTGGAGACACAGTAGCCCCGTCTCGAAGGAAACGGGGATCAGAAAGTAACAAAGACCTGCCGTTAGCGTCCATCTTGTTGACGGGAACGAGAACCGTAACGTCAGCACCTTTTGCGGAGTTCTGAGCGGCCATATGTGGGCGGATCAAAGAAAGTATGTTTTGATCTTTTAGTTTCTGAGGAGGAAAGAAAGAAGGGGAGAACAAGGAGTTCCCACAGACGGCGCCACTGATCCGGAGTATTCAAACAGGTCCACGTATGCTGGTCGTCAGATGGGCAAGGTGCTTAGAATGTTGATGAGGAGAGGAGGGGGTGTACCTGCAAGGCACTCCGACGCTCAAGTAAGAAAGGGTCAGAGAAAAGGGGCAAGTACAAAGTGTATTCTTAGGATGAATATTTGATACCTGACTCTCTCAAGCGAGAGGGTTTATATAGATCCCCCAGCGCGTGGCCAACGGTCCTATTTTTGGGGCAAAATAACCATTTTCCCCAAATAATAGGTAACCGCCCAAACTAGCCGTTATGTCGGGCAGGGTGCCCGGAACTAGCCGTTATGTCGGGCATGGGCGTAGTTTCGGGCACCTGCCCTTTGCTTGTTCGGGCAGTGAGGAAGCCGTGCGTGACGGGCATCGAAGCCGGGGAGGAACGTTGCATTCCTTGCCCGGTTGGAGGGGCAGAAAGGTCACTTTTGCCCCTCTGTGGATTGGACTTAGGCAATTTGGGCCGCTCTGGAGCAGAGGCGGATTGGGCCAATTTTAGCCATTGGTCCAGTCCAGAACAGATACTATTACCATTAGTATCAGGAAATAAAAAAACATGCAAAAAGAAATAAAATATAAACTCTAGTTTTATAAATTTTCAGATGCTCGGGAGAATCCTCGGTCAATATCATACGACGGTAAATTGATATTAGCCATGTAATTCTAATGTTTTGGCCCTTCCTATCACCGTCATCCATCGGGAACCCCAATAGTTCTTCCACTAATTCGTAATTCATGTTTGTGTTACCTACAATCGCTAACCCATCCACACGCAGACCTAACAACATATGGACATCCTCCAAAGTCACCGTGCATTCACCTGTGGGAAAGTGAAATGTATGTGTTTCTGAACGCCATCTTTCGCACAAGGCGAGAAGAAATTTTTTGTCAATTCCATATGAAGTTATGTTTATAACGTGACCGAAACCCGCATGAACCAAATACAGTTGGATAATCACATCGGGTTCTATGTATTTGTGAGAGTGTGGTTTGAACAATTTTTCATCCTATAAAAAAATATAGCATTATATAACAATTAGAATATATAAAAAAAATATATAACAATTCGAATATATAAAATTATAAAAATTATATATAACATTATGATATTATAAAAAAATATATAACATTATAAAGTTATAAAAAAATATATACCATTATAACATTATAAAAATATATATAACATTATAAAAATTATATATAACATTATGACATTATAAAAAAATATATAACATTATAAAAATATATATAACATTATAACGTTATAAAAAAAATATATAACATTATAACATTATAAAAAATTATATAACATTAGAACATTATAAAAAAAATATATAACATTATAATATATAACATTATGACATTATAAAAAGTATATATAACATTATAAACTTACATATGATGCAATGTTTGCAAGAGTTCCTCGATGATCTTCTCCTAGTGTTAACAATGCCATGTTATATGAATGGAAGTAGAGAACTTTATATGATTGATAGTAGAGAATGTTGTGATGAGATGAATTTTGTGATGAGATTATAAGGTATTTATAGGAGATAAAAGATGAAAAGTGTTGTAAAAATTGTAGGTAAAGAATTAATTGGTGTTGATAAATGCATGCTGGTACGTGTTTCATGCATGCAGACATGAAATTAATATTGTTCACTGCCGCCCTTTCAATTGGCGGCACCCTATGCGTGTCAGACAGCCGGTCCCTGAATGGGCGACATAGTTGGAATATTCTCTGACTGTCGTTCCCTGAATGGGCGGCACTCTTATTCCTTTGTCAAGCCTGCCGGTCCCTAGATGGGCGGCAGTGTGTAACTTTTTTGTCTCTTCCACCCTTTCAATGGGCGGCACCCTATTAGTTCCGTTTGACCAAAATTCTACGTAAACCAGCATGCATGTGTGAGGAAAAAGATAAAAATGCTATCCATTTCCTTTATAACTTGTATGAGTTCTAACATTTTCTACACATATTTAATTCTATGACATATTCAAACCCTCATCAAATATATTCAAACCTTCATCAATTCTATCACATATTCTTAGAGCATGTCTAACATTCTCAAATATATTGGTAATGCCCATTACAATGGGAGTGTTATTGTATCTGATGAAGTGGGTTTGATCTTTGAAAATACTGAAATTAGTCGTTTCAGTGTTAATGCATCGATTGAAAGTGCATACAAAAATCCGGAAAATGGTTGGCATAATCCCCCATCGGTGCATGTTTATTGTATCCGACACATTGCGCAAAATTTTATGAGAGAAATCAAGGACAGGAGCCTACGGGAGAAAGTCATTAACATGGGTAAGTATATTTGATAGCATTAAGCCTTTGTCAATAACATATATTATATCTTGGTCAATAAGTATATTTGATAAAATTTTCTTTTAATGCAGGGTATGCATTAAACCAACCAACATTTCATTACTACCGGTCTGAAATTGGCATGGCGAATGCTGATGCTTTAAAGTGGCTAGACAATATACCAATCGAAAAATGGACGAGGGCATTTGACGGGGGTCGACGTTGGGGTCACATGACTACCAACCTTGTTGAGTCATTGAATGCTGTCTTTAAAGGCACCCGTAATTTGCCCATTACACCATTGGTAAGTGTAACATATTATAGATTGGGATCATTATTTGCTGAAAGGGGTGCAAAGTGGAGTACTGTGTTGAATTTTGGCCAGACAATTACAGAAAACTGCCTCAAGGTGATGAAAGAAGAAACAACAAAATCCGGCACACATCATGTCAGAGTTTTTGACTACACTAACAATACTTTCAGTGTGAAGGAAATAAAGGACCATAGTGAGGGGAAGCCTATGGGACATTATAAGGTCAACCTACTAAACGGTTGGTGTGACTGCGGAAAGTTTCAAGCATACCGTGTCCCTTGCTCACATGTTATCGCTGCATGTTCTAATGTGTGCCACGACGCTTACGCTCTTTTGTCCGAAGTTTACAGGGTTGCAACCCTTTTTGGGGTTTACAACACAAGCTTTCCAGTGCTGCCTTACGATGAATATTGGCCTGTTTATGAAGGAGATCAAATTTGCCGTAACCCAAGAATGCGGAGGAACAAGAAAGGCCGCCCAGTGAGCACACGTATTAGAACGAAAATGGATAACTTTGATAAGCTTGAGAGAAAATGTTCCGTGTGTCGTCAAACTGGTCACAACCAAACCAAGTGTCCCAATGTGGGAACAAGTAATCGTTAGTGTTTTATTTTATTATAATGTATTATTTTCATATTAATATCAAACTTCTCCCTTTTCTGGACCATTAATCATTGAGTACCAAATATCAATAGCAACAAATCAATTATCACAAACCAAACAACATTATGCTTCATTAAATGACACACCACATACATAAATAACACAACATAAATCAACAAAGATAAAAATACTAACAAGAAACATTTAACACAACATTTGGTACAACTTCTCTAACTACTGATTACAACTAGCAGTCTGATTTCATTCTGCCCAAACATCATTTCCCTGACTTCCTTATCATTCTTGACTCGCACCCACCCACGCCGGGCATCGTACCTCTCAATACTTTTGATTTTTCCCCTTTCGGTATCTCTCCTTCTAACCAGCGCTTCAACTCCTTATGTAGTTGCTCTAAACTACAGATGTTCCAGAAAAGCATATCCATAGCCGGTTTTTCTCTCGAAAAAATTACCTTTACCTAACGGCGAAGATACATCTTGAAAATACTAAAAGGAATTTCAAATGGATGTGAAAAATTGGTCACACCACACTTCTATTTATATGAGTGTCGGCACTGTACAAAAATATTAAAATATTAAAAGGTGTCGCCCATTGCAATGCCGACACTGTACAGAAATAATAAAATATTAAAAGGTGCCGCCCATTGCAGTGTCGGCACCGTACAGAAATAATAAAATATTAAAAGGTGTCGCCCATTGCAGTCCCGGCAGTGTACTACAATAATACAATAATAAAATTTTATTAGTAAATAGTATAAATTAATATTATTAATTAATTTTATTATATATTACTAATTAATATATCTAAATAAAAAAATTTATTACTATTATTAATATCAGTGTTTTAAAAACCGGACCGGTCATCAAACCGGTGAGGGTACTGGGTCACTGGTTTATCGGTCGAACCACTGGGTCATTGGTCGAACTGCATGACCAAACCGGATTAAACCGGATAACTCGGTTGAATAAACCTGTCATTATAATAGGTATAAAACCGGTAAAACCGGTCGAACCGAATGATTCAGTCTCTAAAAAATATAACTAGCACTTAAATTTTTTGAAAATATCATATCATAAATTCACAGGTTCATAATTTAAATTCAAATTTTAAACAAAGTCTAATTGTAAATTTTAAACAGAGTCTAAATTAAACAGAGTTTAATTTAAATTCATAGTTTTAATGTTAATAGAAAATCAGTTTTAATGTTAATAATTAAAACAATACAAATATTAACATTATTCTAAATAATAAATTTTCCAAGTCTATATATATATAATGGAAATCAGTTAAGTCTAAAATTATATTATATTTAGTTTTTTAATTTGTGTTCTTAAATTTCTATACAAATATTTGTATGATGGTTTTTCAATCAATATAAATACAAAATAGTAAAAATAGTTTTGTGGATATTACGGAACTTAATTTGTGTATCACTTAAATCAAATGAGTGATCACTATTATTCTTGGAGAAAAGTTCCTATGTATTTGAGTAAAAAAAATTTAAAAAAAAATTAAAAAAAATAAAAAAAAAATTTAAAAAAAAAAAAAATTTTTTTTTTAAAAAATAAGCAGTTGAACCGCTGGTTTGCGAAAATCGTCGGTTTTCCCGGCTCCCACCGGTTCCCACCGGTTCGAAGACATGGCCGATCGAGTAAGTGAACCCGGCCGGTTACCTGGCCGGTTCCCGGTCCAACCGGTCCGACCGGCCGGTCCGGTCCGGTTTTTAAAACTATGATTAATATTATTGTATATTAATTTATTTTATAAATATTAATATTAGTAATTTTAATATATATTAATTAATATTAACTAATAATATTATTATTATTATTATTATTATTAATATTATTATATATTAAATAATATTAATATATATATATAAAACGAAATAAAATAAAATAAAAATTGGACAGTGTCGCCCTTTCAATTGGCGGCAGAGTGTAAAAAATTAATGTTCCGCCCTTCCAATGGGCGGCAGTCCACACCTATCTGATTTTTTTCGTTTGAAAGTATGGTATTTTGGTGTATATGCTGAAATTTAGGGCATTTTGGAAAATTTTGTCCAATAGTGTGGCAGGTGGGAAAAAAATTCGTTGTTTCTCGTACGATCATGAGAGTTCTCTATATTGATTCATTTAGCTAGACTATTATTCTTTAATTAATTTAGTCTGATACAACAGTTTTATGAAAAATAGTACAGGTGACTATCGTCCAAATTGAGTGCTGCTACAAATCCAAAACATATATTTGAGGAAAAGTTTCTTTCTCAACAATCTCAAATTTTAGGTGACTTATCCTATGTACATTGATTATGTTTTCTTTTTTTTAAGGTACTTTAGAAATGTACCTTTTGGGGATGGAAATAATGAATAAACTAATCAAAATAAATATGAAAACCTACTGTCTCCCCCCATCTCTAATCAATTGTCGCGCGTAATAAATATATATAGCATGTTAGACCACGCATAATGTAACGCCCCGGTTTTGATCATTTTATTTAATCGAGTCGATTTAATTATTTTGAATGTTAAATGATTCTATTTATGACTTTGGTGTGATATTATGCTTTTATGCTATGTTATGATGTATTATCTCGTTTGAGAGCGTTTTCGGGAATTTTGGGCTTAAGGGCATTTTGGTCATTTTATAACTATTAATGAGCTAGAGAAAAATTAAAGAAGTAATTTGTAGAGGAAATATTATGTAGATATAGAAAATAAGAGAATTGGGAGAGAAATAGAATTATGTGGTAAAAATAGAAATGAGAGAAAAAGAAAATAAAAGAAAAGAAATAGGAATAAGAGGAAGGAAATAGGAGAGAAAGAGAAAAAGGAGAAATAGAAAGAAGAAGAAGAGAAAGAAAGAGGAAGAGGGGAAAAAGAGAAGAAAAGAGTGGAAATCATCAAGAACAAGAGCTAGATCATTTGGAATCCGGGTAAGGGTGTGAAACTCGATTATTCTATACATGTGTGTGATTATGTATGATTGTTGTGGTTGAAAAAATTATGTTTGGTAAAGTTTTGAGTATATGTGGGTTTTAGGTCGAAAATGATAAAATGAGTAGAAATCGATGTTTTCACGGACGGAATTCGATATAATTTGTGTTATATGATCTCTATATGTGTATGAATTATTGCTATTAATTGTTTTGCTGATGGAAGTGATTTGGAGAAGAAAATGGAGATTTTGGGGGTTTTGGAACAGTGTGCACGCAGCAGAATTTTTCTGCATCTGGTGCAGAGCGCCGGGCGAAAGGCCCTGAGCGCCGGGCGATGCGTCCTTTTCGCCGGGCGGTTTTGAGCGGCGCAGAGGTGCCAAGCTACTGACTCTTTGAGTCATTTTGGTGGGATTGGTGTCGCCTGTGCTTCGCCGGGCGAAGCAGAGGCGAAGCGTGTTTCGCCGGGCGGTGAGCATGCTTCGCCGGGCGGTTGGTTGCTTTTGGAAACAATTTTCTTTTTTTTTAAAAATCATATCTTTCGAACCGTAATTCCGATTTAAGCATTATTTATATCGTTGGAAAGCTATTGAGCTGTACTTTCTTATTATGATGGTTTGGAATTTGTTAGCCGATTAAATTATATCGGGAAATGTGAATAGTGTCGTTTTGTCGACTTTTGCCGTTTTAATGGTGTGTAAATGATGAAATGCTATTTGTTGTGGGTTGCAGTTAGTGATAAATACATTGTTTAAGTAAGTATCAATGTATGTGGTTTCGAGGGTATGATTAATGTATGATATGGCGGCCTCTGTGGCGTAAATCCACAGAAATATGAATGGTAAGGTATTGATTATCATGGGATTGCTATAATAGTAATATTTGGTGTGTGAATGGATTCCAATTGTGTCAGAGTACTCACTGGGGTAGAATGACTATGTTGTCGTTCCTAGTGATGTACAATTGAGTTGTCGTGTCCACTGGGGTAGAATGACTATGTTGTCGTTCTTAGTGGGATACTCATTGGGGTAGAATGACTATGTTGTCATTCCTAATGAGGTGTGCACTGGGGTAGAATGACTATGTTGTCGTTCCTAGTGTGGTACTCACTGGGGTAGAATGACTATGTTGTCGTTCCTAGTGATGTACAATTGAGTTGTCGTGTCCACTGTGGTAGAATGACTATGTTGTCGTTCCTAGTGGGATACTCATTGGGGTAGAATGACTATGTTGTCATTCCTAATGAGGTGTGCACTGGGGTAGAATGACTATGTTGTCATTCATAGTGTGGTACTCACTGGGGTAGGATGACTATGTTGTCGTTCCTAGTGATGTACAATTGAGTTGTCGTGTCCACTGGGGTAGAATGACTATGTTGTCATTCCTAGTGGGATATTCATTGGGGTAGAATGGCGATGTTGTCATTCCTAATGAGAGGTGCACTAGGGTAGAATGACTATGTTGTCGTTCCTAGTGAGGTATGTCTTGGGGTAGAATGACTATGTTGTCGTTCCTAGTGTGGTACTCACTGGGGTAGAATGACTATGTTGTTGTTCCTAGTGATGTACAATTGAGTTGTCGTGTCCACTGGGGTAGAATGACTATGTTGTCGTTCCTAGTGGGATACTCATTGGGGTAGAATGACTATGTTGTCATTCCTAATGAGAGGTGCACTAGGGTAGAATGACTATGTTGTCGTTCCTAGTGAGGTATGTCTTGGGGTAGAATGACTATGCTGTCATTCCCAGTTATGTGATGCGTGGTATTGTCGGGTCTTGATTGGGTTGGTGAATTATGCATGATGTATATGTTTATGTGGAATGGTAGAATGGTGAGAATGTGTTATGTGTATACTTTTGTGTTGAAATATATGATTATATACATTTATATTATGGTTGTTTTTCTCACCCTTCTGCTCGTTTTATAATGCTCTATGAGGCATTGCAGATTAGAGTTGCTGGAGGTCTTTTGTGAAGCTTTGTGTCTTCACCCTTTTTGTCGGTCGACTCTGATATGTGACACCGGGTAGCTAGGATGGCCGTTTGTGTTATTGTGTACTATGTATATGTATCTTTTGGCTAGTACCTGTATAACTTGGTGTATGGCAAACTTTTTACATGATATATGTATTTATGTTAATCAGATTTTAGATTTTCCGCTTTAATTCTAATTTCTGAAAATGTGGGTGTAAGGAACTGAGTTTCCTCTGTATGTATGCTACCCCACTGTTGCGTATCTTTATGGGCAGGTGTTGTATGTATGTTTGATTTCAAATTGATGTGACCCTTGGTCTATGCCATGTTTTTAAATATACTCTGACGAAATTTTTATTAAGTGTTATTTGCCTTACTGTTGTTTGGGGGTATAGATTGGGGGCGTCACACATAACAATTGCGATCCAAAGTTCACTTAGGAGAAGTTTTAACTCCGTCTCATAAAACGTTACCTTTAAAACTATTGAGTTAGCTATATTAGAAGGAAAAAACACTATAATATAAAACCAATTTATTCCTTCTCATCCAAATTCTACTACACAAAAAAATCACTAAACTCAAGATACTTTTTTTTTTAATTTCTCTTAGAATTTATGGATCGAAAATGGATGTTTGTCAAACAAACCTTAAAAGAATACGAAGATGAAGTGAAAGAGTTTATTAGATTTCCTGTTGCTCATGCAGAAGACACTAATAAAATCACATGTCCTTACTTAGAATGTTGTTATAACGTTGTTAGTGCATATGATTTGATGGATCACTTAATATGTAATGGAATCTATAAAAAGTTATGCAAATTGAACAATGCACGGGGAATTAAAAACAAAGTCCACTAATTTGAGAGACACATCAACTCTGTTCGAAAATGATAAACAAGAGTTTAATCGAGTCGAAGAATTGTGAATTTAATTGAAGAAGATCTTCGTGACTGTGCATAAATGTTTGATTAATTAGTAAGTGATGCAAAGAAACCGTTGTACGATGGATGTACTAAATTCACAAGATTTTCCACGATCTTAAAATTGTATAACTTAAAATCCAGAAATGAATGGTCTGATAAGAGTTTCACAGCCTTGTTAACTTTGTTAAAAGATATTTTTCTTGAGAATAATGTGCACCCAAGTCGAACTTATGAGGCTAAGAAAATGTTATGTTCTATTGGCATGAGTTATGAAAAGATACATGCTTGTACTAATAATTGTATTTTATTTCGAAATGAGTATACATCATTGGATATGTGTCCCAAATGCCGTGCTCCCCGATATAAGAAAAATAAAACAGATCCAACTAAAATGTTATGGTATTTTCCAATAATCCAAAGATTTAGGCGCATGTATAATAACGCAGAAGATGCAAAACACTTAATGTGGCATGCAGATGAAAGAGTTACTAATGGAATGCTTAGACATCCTGCAGATTCTCCTCAATGATAAAAAATTGATAATGATTACCCATATTTTGGGAAAGAACCAAGAAACCTACGTCCTGCATTGTCTACTGATGGAATTAATCCATATGGTATTCAGAGTAGTTCTCACGGTATTTGGCCATTGATTATGTTGATTTATAATCTACCTCCATGATTATGCATGAAGTGCAAGTTTAGGATGCTAACTATGTTGATTTTTGGGCCTAAGCAACCATGAAATTATATAGATATAAATTTGCTTCGATCAAATGAAGATTTAATGCTTATGTGGGAGACAGGTGTAGAGGTATATGATGGGTTTAAAAAGAACTCTTCACATTGAGGGCTATGTAATTTGGAACAATAAATGATTTTCCAGCCTATGGAAATCTATCAGGATATAGTGTCAATGAAAAGTGTGCATGCCCCATATGTGAAGATAATACAAATTGGACGCGATTTGAATATAGTATGAAGAATGTATTTCTTGGGCATTGTAGATTCTTAAATATGAAACATCGTTATCAAAAGTGGAGAAAACCATTTAATGGTAAATAAGAAGAAGATAAAGCTCCTTTTTCTTTGACGGGAGATCAATTACACGAAAAGGTAAAACTTTTGAGCAACAAATTTGGAAATCCTTTTTTAGGGGAACTTGTCACATATGGATGGAAAAAAATCAATTTTCTTTGAACTTCAATATTGAAAGTCATTATATGTAATATATTTCCTTGATGTCATGTATATTGAAAAAAATGTCTTCGAAAGTGTAATAGGCACGTTAGTCAATGTGTCAGGAAAGCCTAAGGATAGCATTAATGCAAGGTTAGATCTGTAAAGTATGGGATTAAAAAAAGAATTGAAATCAGTTAAGAAGGGGAATCGTACATATCTACCTCCAGCAGCTCATACTCGATCAAGAAAAGAAAAAATTATCTTGTGTAAGTTTCTTCATGGAATTAAAGTTCCAGAGGGGTACTCTTCAAATATTAGGAGTTTGTTATATACAAAAGATCTCAAGTTAAAAGGTTTAAAATCTCATGATTGTCATGTTTTAATGGAGAATTTTCTGGCAATAGGTATACGATCCATTTTACTTGAAAAGGTGCGTTGGACCATAACTAAACTATGTTTATTCTTCATAGATATTTGTAGCAAAGTTATTAATCCTGAAAAATTGTCACTATTACAAAAGGAAATTTTCACGACCTTGTGCGAGTTTGAGATGTATTTTCTACCCTAGTTTTTTTATATAATGGTTCATTTAACAACCCACCTTGTCATGGAAACACAATATTGTGTCCCAGCTTATATGAGGTGGATGTACACAATCGAACGTTACATGAAAATATTAAAAATCTTTCGACCATAGGGTTGCATCGTTGAGAGGTATATAGTTGAAAAAGCCGGTGAGTTTTGTACTGAATACCTCTCTAATGTTAAATCCATAGGTGTCGTGGTGAGAATCGGATATCAAGCTATTGGTTAACTTGAATCACACATCTTTAAATCACCACCGGTCTTTGATTTATCCAAAGGAAAAGGTAAAGAACGAAAACCCTAAGTTAAGAGAATCTAGGTTCGGGGGTTGGTTATACCTAGGAAAGGTGTTAGCATCCTAAGTATCTGTAGTACTCTACATAAACCTCTTGTTTTATTTGTGTTATTTGTTATTGTTTGCTTGCTAAGGGATCTGCTAAGGAAAATACCTAGGGGTTAGTTTCTAAGTATGCTCGCCAAGACATCAGATCTCGTGCCTACGTATCCTGATGTGAATGGAATCAGAGCATTCATAGTTTCCCTCAAAGATGGTGAGGAACTCTTGACTGTGGTCAAGGTTCCAGGGGAGAGGTAAGCATCCATGGCAAGACGCTTACATGGAGTGCGGCGACTCCAAAGTTAAAGTTTAAGTTGAAAGGGAGGTGAAAGTAAGTGTCCATGGCAGGAACTTACATGGAGTGCGGCGACTCCGATCCTAAGGCTAGGATAAAGGGGAGGGAAGTTAACCTAAATATGACATGGAGTCAACGGAGGGTGATCATTTCCTTTGGAATTGATTAAAAGGAAACTGACTTAATGTTAGTTATTTAAGATAAAAATGAATCAATGGCTTAAGGGGATATGGAAAATTATATAATCAAGCAAATCAGTAACGCCAAGTATGAAGATAAGACTAAAGCGTAGGAGCAACCAATCATATATCAGGCAAGGGAAATAATGGGACAAAAGATGCATGATGAACATAAGATGTGAACGACAAAAGTCGAGGTAAAATTAAAACCCCAAGATTGATAAAGAGATCCTAAGCCCTGAGTCATGAAAGTTAAAGGTTAAGAAAATTAGTGGAAATAAATCCCATATCTAAACATGATTTAAAATTAAGAATTAACTTAAATAAAACATTTTTGGGCTTTAATATTTATTTACTAAATAACCTAATAATATAGAAGGGATATTTTATAAAGATATGTAAAAAAAAAGATTAATTAATTAAAAGTTAGAAAGTTATTAACAAGAAGATTTTAATTGACAACTAGGAGTTGCTAATACAATCTTAACACTAGTTAACAAGGAATTAAAAAAAGAAAAGAAAAAAAAAAGAAAGGGTTGGTAAAAGAAAGAGCCCAAAAGGCGCGGGTCTTGGGGAAAACGGGTCAATCCGACCCAGCTTAACGTTATGGCAAGGGAATTAAGTGACCTAGTAGCCGCTTAGTTACCAATTAATCTCACACTTCGAAAAAGCTAAACTTACTCCTTTTACAGAACTCTCAATCTTGCCTCCTTTACTCTCTCTCGGATTGTGCCTCTCGCCTCTTCGTTTCCCTCGTAGCCCTCAGTTTCTCGTCATCTCTACACACTCACAATCGAAAACAAACCATAGCATACAACACCAATTCAATATTAGTACAACCATATTACCTGGAGTCGGACGCAGATTATCGGCGGCGTGGAGAGCAATCGCGGATGGAATCCGGCGAAGTTGATTGCGTACCGCAAGTGAAATCCAGCAAAGGCATTTGCGCAAGTCTGAACGACATGATGGCGGAGTACGTATTAGTTTGGACCTTGTTGAAAGATTAAACTTGATTTGGGCCTAAACATATTGTTTGGATTTTTGGGCTTAACTACTTTGGGTTTAGGTAATTTTGAGTCATGTTTCTAGAAAACTCTTGTAGTGTGTGGAGTGTCTAGATATTCCTTAGAGTTGTAACATTTTCTAGAATGCTCTTGAAATTCCTAGAGTTGAGAACTCTCTAGAATTAGTGTGTCTAGAGTTCTCCTTAGAGTACTATAAATAGAGATGTAATTCTACACTTTTGTATCAAGCAAAAATACAAATTCTCTCTTCCATAAAGAATTGTCCTACCTATCAATTTTCTCTTTAAGCCTCCAATATTCTCACACACCTTCTCTAAACACAAAAAGGTCTTATTTCCAACAAAGTGGCATCAGAGCTTGAAGATCCTCAAAAGATGGCGAATGGAGGTTTCCCTTTTCAAATGCCAATGCTCACAAAGAACAACTATGACAATTGGAGTATCAAGATGAAGGCGTTACTAAGAGCTCAAGATGTGTGGGATATCGTTGAGAAAGGCTTCAAGGAGCAAGATGAAGCCTCGCTAAGCCAAGGTGGAAATGAGATATTGAAGGAGTCAAGAAAGAGAGACAAGAAAGCTCTCTTCCTTATTTATCAATCGGTGGATGAAGATACGTTTGAGAAGATCTCCAATGCAACGACGGCCAAAGAAGCATGGGACAAGCTTCAAACTTGTAACAAAAGAGTGGAACAGGTGAAAAAGATTCGTCTTCAAACTCTCAGAGGTGAGTTTGAACGTTTATTTATGGAAGAGTCTGAGTCAATTTCAGATTATTTTTCTCGAGTATTGTCCGTAGTCAATCAACTTAAAAGAAATGGTGAAGATGTTGATGAGGTGAAAGTCATGGAGAAAATACTTCGCACTTTAAATCCAAGTTTTGACTTCATTGTTACCAACATTAAAGAAAACAAGGATTTAAAGACCATGACTATTGAGCAACTCATGGGTTCCTTACAAGCATACGAAGAAAAACAAAAGAGAAAAATTAAACAAAAGGAGGCTATGGAGCAACTACTACAACTCAACGCAAAGGAAAAAAACTATGTGAATTACAAAAGCCAAAGAGGACGAGGTCGTGGCCAAGATCGTGGACGTGGACGAGGACATGGAGGAGAAGGAAGAGGTAGTTACAACAACTACTCCAACAACTTCAACAATGGAGAAAGAAGTTGGAATTCACAAGCAACAAGAGGTCATGGAAGAGGAAATTCACGGTCAAGGTGCGACAAGTCACAAATAAAGTGCTTCAACTGTAACAAGATCGGTCACTACGCATCTGAGTGTAGATTCTCAAAGAAGGTTGTGGAGAAAGCTAACTTTGTAGAAGAAAAAGGTGGAGAAGAAGAAACTCTGCTGCTCGCGTGCCAAAGCCAAGTTGAAGAGAAAAGAAACAAGTGGTACCTCGACACTGGCGCAAGCAACCACATGTGCGGCGATCGAAGCATGTTCGTAGAGATCAATGAAGCGACAACTGGCGACGTCTCATTTGGAGATGACTCAAAGATACCAGTCAAAGGCAAAGGTAAAATTCTCATACGCTTGAAGAATGGGAGTCATTAATTCATATCCAATGTCTACTATGTTCCTAACATGAAGAATAATATTTTGAGCTTGGGACAATTATTAGAGAAAGGCTATGACATCCACTTGAAAGAACATAGTCTTTTCTTAAGAGATTGTGGGCATAACTTGATTGCTAAGGTGCCTATGTCAAAGAATATAATGTTCCTCTTGAACATTCAAAATGATGTGGCAAAGTGTCTCAAGGCTTGCTATACTGACTCTTCGTGGCTATGGCATCTACGATTTGGACACCTTAACTTCGGTAGTCTAGAATGTTTGTCAAAGAAGGAGATGGTGAGAGGCTTACCTAGTATAAACCACCCAGACCAACTATGTGAAGGATGTCTAATTGGGAAGCAATTCCGAAAAAGCTTTCCAAAGGAATCAACGTCAAGAGCGACAAAACCGCTAGAGCTCATACACACCGATGTATGTGGACCAATCAATCCAAACTCATTTGGTAAGAATAAATACTTTCTCCTCTTTATTGATGATTATTCTAGAAAAACGTGGGTTTATTTCTTGAGGGAGAAGTCGGAAGTGTTTGAAAACTTTAAGAAGTTCAAAGCCCTTGTGGAGAAAGAAAGTGGTATTTCCATTAAGGCCATGAGATCTGACCGAGGAGGAGAGTTTACTTCAAATGAGTTCAACAAATATTGTGAAGACCATGGAATCCGCCGCCCACTAACAGTGCCAAGATCGCCACAACAAAATGGAGTAGCGGAGAGAAAGAACCGAACCATACTTAATATGGTGCGAAGCATGCTTAAGAGTAAGAAGATGCCGAAAGAGTTTTGGGCCGAAGCAGTGGCATGTGCAGTATACCTGACAAACCGTTCCCCAACAAGAAGTGTGCATGAGAAGACACCACAAGAAGCATGGAGTGGAAGGAAGCCAGGAATCTCTCACCTCAAAGTGTTTGGAAGCATTGCATATACCCACGTTCCAGATGAAAGGAGAACAAAGCTCGATGATAAAAGTGAGAAGTACGTGTTCGTGGGTTATGACTCAAGCTCCAAAGGGTACAAGCTCTATAATCCAAATAGTGGAAAGATTGTCATAAGTCGTGACGTGGAGTTCGACGAAGAAGATTGTTGGGATTGGAGTGTTCAAGAAGACAAGTACGATTTTCTTCCTTACTTCGAAGAAGAAGAAAATGAAATGGAGCAACCAATGATAGAGGAACATATTACACCACCTGCCTCATCGAAACCAAGGTTGGATGAAACAAGCTCAAGTGAGAGGACACCTCGACTAAGGAGCATTGAAGAGCTTTATGAGGTAACCGAAAACCAAAATGACATTAACCTCTTTTGTCTTTTTGGTGATTGTGAGCCTCTAAGCTATCAAGAAGCTGTTCAAAATGTAAAGTGGAGAGACGCCATGGATGAAGAAATAAAGTCAATCACGAAAAATGATACGTGGGAACTTACTACACTTCCACAAGGACACAAAGCAATCGGAGTAAGATGGGTGTACAAAGCGAAGAAGAATGCAAAAGGAGACGTGGAGAGATACAAAGCAAGATTGGTGGCAAAAGGCTATAGTCAAAGACAAGGAATTGACTATGATGAGGTATTTGCCCCCGTTGCTCGTCTTGAAACTATTAGACTGATCATTTCGTTGGCAGCCCAAAATGAATGGAAGATCTATCAAATGGATGTGAAGTCGGCCTTCTTGAATGGTTTTCTCGAAGAAGAAGTTTATATCGAGCAACCAAAGGGATATGAAGTAAAAGGGGAAGAAGAAAAAGTCTTAAAGTTGAAAAAGGCGTTGTACGGACTCAAGCAAGCACCGAGAGCTTGGAATGTTCGAATCGACAAGTATTTTCGAGACAAAAACTTCATCAAGTTTCCATATGAGCATGCACTCTATATTAAAGCGCAAAATGGAGATGTTTTGATTGTGTGCTTATATGTTGATGACTTGATCTTCACTGGGAACAATCTAAGCATGTTCGAAGAGTTCAAGAAAGACATGTCAAATGAATTTGAGATGACGGATATGGGGCTCATGGCATATTATCTTGGAATCGAAGTAAAGCAAGAAGATAAAGGAATTTTTATCACCCAGGAAGGTTATGCCAAAGAAGTCCTTAAGAAGTTCAAGATGGATGATGCTAATCCGGTTGGCACCCCGATGGAATGTGGCAGCAAGTTGAGTAAGCATGAAAATGGAGAGACTGTGGATCCAACTCTTTACAAAAGTTTGGTTGGAAGTCTACATTACTTGACAAGTACAAGGCCGGATATTCTTTATGCTGTAGGAGTCGTAAGTCGCTACATGGAAGCTCCAACAACAACTCACTTCAAGGCGGCAAAGAGAATCCTTCGATATATCAAAGGTACAACAAACTTTGGCTTACACTATTACTCTTCTAACAATTATGAGATTTTTGGCTATAGTGATAGCGATTGGGGTGGAGACTTTGATGATAGAAAGAGCACTGCTGGTTTTGTGTTCTTTATGGGAGATACTGCTTTCACTTGGATGTTAAAGAAGCAACCTATCGTCACACTGTCAACTTGTGAAGCCGAATATGTCGCTGCCACATCATGTGTTTGTCATGCAGTTTGGCTAAGGAACTTGTTGAAAGAATTAAAAATGCCATAAGAAGATCCTATGGAAATATGTGTTGATAATAAATCAGCACTTGCTTTGGCAAAGAATCCTGTATTTCATGAAAGAAGTAAGCATATCGACACCCGTTACCACTTCATAAGAGAATGCATCGAGAAGAAGGAGGTGAAATTGAAGTATGTGATGTCTCAAGATCAAGTTGCCGACATTTTCACCAAGCCACTCAAGTTGGCAACTTTCGTGAAGCTAAGGAGTATGCTTGGAGTCACAAATCAAGTTTAAGGGGGGATGTTGAAAGATTAAACTTGATTTGGGCCTAAACATATTGCTTGGATTTTTGGGCTTAACTACTTTGGGCTTAGGTAATTTTGAGTCATGTTTCTAGAAAACTCTTGTAGTGTGTGGAGTGTCTAGATATTCCTTAGAGTTGTAACATTTTCTAGAATGCTCTTGAAATTCCTAGAGTTGAGAACTCTCTAGAATTAGTGTGTCTAGAGTTCTCCTTAGAGTACTATAAATAGAGATGTAATTCTACACTTTTGTATCAAGCAAAAATACAAATTCTCTCTTCCATAAAGAATTGTCCTACCTATCAATTTTCTCTTTAAGCCTCCAATATTCTCACACACCTTCTCTAAACACAAAAAGGTCTTATTTCCAACAGACCTTCGACTTGGTTCCGTCTTTGTCCACAGGTTCGCAGCCTTTTCGTTTCTTCTCCGTCTTCTTCTTCCAATTCTAATGTGATGTTTCTGCTGTCTTCGATGGGTGTATGTGAATGAATCTCAGTGTGGAAAGTTATTTTGTTTTTGTGAATTTCTGTTGCCGCTATGTTTTTCTACTGATACGCGTGTGTGGTTTCTCTCTATCAAGTGTATGAGTGAATTTTTTTCTGCCATGAACTGTTATCGCTCCCCCCTAATGTCTTGTAATTCTGTCTCTTTTTATAAGCTTCAACCATTAATGTGAAAAATCAGAGAATCCATTCTTGCTTTAGAAACAAAACATTATTGTCCTGAACATGTTTTGATTTGTTTTGGAAATCTTTGAATGCTGTCTGAAACATGTTTGATTGTATTTGGAACTAATAACAGCTGCTGCGACCAGGTGTTTATGACAAATAATTTTGATCCCATTTCGTTTTCGACATGTTCTAATTTCCTTCTTTTTAATTCAGCAGGTCGGTGGATGTTTGGGAAAGATAATAAATATGTTTGATTTATTGTGCTGACTTTACATTTATGATATCCTATGCGTCATTCCATAAACTATCACCAATCCATTGTCTTTTTCTGATTTCTCTAACAGGGGCAATATATCTGCCGAGCTTTAAGTGGAATTGTCCCTTCTACTGATAACCTCTTCTAAGGCATTTGATCCAAATAATTGGCACAGATATGTTGATCAAATTGGGAACTGCATACTTCAATTCTTTTGGGAGTGAAAGCAACGACTGGTTGGGCAGTTGAGGTACCATCTACTTCCATCTGATGTTGAGAACCATGATTCTTAGCTTGTAAACTACTCTTTACTAACTAATATCATGCCTAAAATTGCAGTGATGTCAAGAGCATTAAAGAGGGTTCAAGAGCATTAAAGTGGGTCCTAACACCATACAATTCAAACATACCAAAGTTGACAAAAGTCCCCAATGGGTGTTCGTTCAAGAATCACCAACCAAATTGAAATTCCCTTGAATTTTCATGTAATGATTCTTTATGTAATGTGGACTTTGTAAGAACCAATGAGTTTCGTATCTTTGAATTTGGAATAAAATTGTGAATCTTCAAAGTTTCAAATTTTGTATCTTTTTTGTACTCATAATCAATGAATCCTTAAGATCCTCCTTTGTAAAATCTCTTAGACTTTAAGATTGAAATTGGAGCTTGATAGCTTGCGTTCACTTGAATATGATGATCTTGGATTGAGCTTAAATTACAAGAAAAATGATCATGAATATTGTCTCTTGAATTTTGCACTTTGTAGAAAAACAATGAATCAAAATTTGAATTCTTATAAAGAACACATGATCCTTGAATTTCGTCCTAGTAACTCCTTGTCAAAATTTGATTCAAAATCTTATCCAAAATTCACCACTTTAAAGCACACGGCTCATTACCAACAAGAGAATCCAAATTCTTTTATTTAAGATCACAAAGGAAACAAAATAATGATCCAACCTTATGGACAAGAACAAAGCCTTTCATGAACCACTCCCTGAGAAATCTGTTGAGAATGAGGAGACCACTTGGAATGCAACTCACCACAAAACCTTGATCTTGAGATATGCTTTTTTTTTTTAGAAATCATGAGGCAAACGACCAGTAAAAAACCTTGGGACCACTTTGGATCAGAATCCATTGGTCACATCTTAAAACACTTGACTGTGAGAACAAATACCATCCACACTTTAGATCATTGCACATGCACAATCTGGTTAGTCACAATAAGCACGTACAAAGACTGATGACCTGAAGATGTTATGCAAAATGATGCGAAACGAAAAAAACAGAATCTTAGGGTCAAAAATTAGGGTATGACAATAGGGCTTCAAATGTCACGACACTCAAGAAGAACAACAGGTGAAGAGACTAGTGCAAGTAAAGTAGTGACCATCTCGAACATTGAATTAGAGCAAGTACACTTGTATGTTCTACACAATGCTGATGAAGTTGAGCTATATGTTGAAAAACACAAGGAAGAACTTAAGAGTTTGAACCATAACAAAAGTGAAAATTATTTAATAAGAAAACACAATCGAAGTTTTATATCATGGCTAAAAAATCACATTTTTTTAGAATTCGCTAAAAACCCCGATTCTGTTTCTGAAAGATTGAGATGGCTAGCAAATGGCCCAAATGTAGATGTTCTCTCTTATTCTTGTTATTTAATTAATAATTATACATTTTATACGAAAGAACGTGATCTCCAAAGCACTATGCAAAATAATGGTGTCACACCCGTAGCTCAATCTATGCATATATCTAGTGTCAAAGACATAAATCCCTCATTTGCGAAATTATCATATTTTGGAGTCATTAAACATATTTGGGAGTTGGATTACTCATCCTTTCAAGTACTCGTATTTGGTTGCAAGTTGGTTGACAATAACAATGACATTCGAGTTGATGATTACGGGTTCATGAAGGTGGATCTAACTAGAGTGAGATATAAAGATGAGCCTTTTATTTTAGCATCACAATCTCACCAAGTATTTTATGTCACTGACCTGCTGATGAAGAGTGGTCTATTGTACTTTTAACAAACAAAATAAATAGTCATTGCAATCAAGAATGTGAAGATGATCCTTTCATTAAGATACCATAATTCCTTGAGCATGATTCAACTTTAGACGATACTATCTAAATGAGAAACGACCGCAATGAAGGAATTTGGATCAATCCATCTTTTCGTATAAATAAAAATCAAATAAGAATCCAACAAGGAAAAGGAAAAAATTGACTTGATCTCCTATGATATGTATAATATTTTTTATTTATTTATAAGATCTTAAATACTGAAACTGAATTATTCAATTGTGTAGTTTCATCAATAAATGATGTTTGTTTCTATATTAAGGATGAACTAAATGTTAGATATTTCATATAAGAGCCCACCATTTCTATCAGACAGAGGAGGGCTTTGTAAGGTTAACAGTTACAAGCAAAGGAGGGATTTTTCACCAATTTAGTAATTGCTCATGGATATGATAAGGTTATGGTAAAGGCTATAGGTTATATCGTACAGTGTAAATTTTTAAGATTTGAATAGTGTAACTAACTAAAAAAATATTTAATTTGTCTTGCTTGACAATTTTGGTACTTGAACAAATAATGTTTGCCATCAATATTGACAAATTTAACCTAAGTGTACATGCAAACAATACTCGCACCTGTGTGAAAAGATGACTAAAGTCAATTAGTTAATTTGAAGTTTCTCAGCAGTTTCCTACATTAAAAACTTAATCATATTAAACTATTACTAGTATAATATGAATTTGAAATTAGGTAGAATTTTTCTAACTTATACTTGGAACTTCGAGAGAATTTTTGTTTGCTAGTTTAAAGTTATTTGTTGAAAATATGCATTTGTTGTTGTCTTTATATTCCATCATATTCTGTCTCCTTTGAAAATTACTTTGATTTTTCTATTACAAAAGTTTACTATCTCTAGAATTCTAAATGAAACCCACTTAATCATTTCAAATTTATTTAGTTATTTGAATTTCACTTAGTCTGTCACACCGTTGATTCTTAATGTCATTCTTAGTATTAATTATACACTTTATAGGTGAATAGCTTCAACTATTTTTTTTTTAATAAACAAAAATAAAATATATAAGGATAAAAGGGTATCCAAACTCATATATATCAAAAAAACCTCTATCTCAAAAATCAAGGCCTACAAAAAATCGTAAAGAACATTAACCTATTCGTAATAGTTACAATTATTTGCATTTTTATGTTTCTTGCCTAACCACTACCAAGAGAAAATTGTAATTCTATGAGTAATCGTGTCGAGATCCCAAAATTCTTCTCTGAACATGATATTATTCCTAGAAGACCACAAAACCCAACCGATAATTAGCCACAATCCAACTGTATTTTTTAACCGTATCATGAATATTAGTTACCACTCCACGCCGAACAAGATTATCTCGAGTTGGAAGTATGTTGTGAATTAACCTCCAGCCGAAAACATTAATCTTTAAAGGCACCGGCGCCAATCACACCAACTTGAAAACAGGTAAAAGGCCCTCACCAATTGTCACTCCATCATTAAGATCCTGTAAAATAGTATACACAGAGCTAACAGAAAAAATCATGCTGCTATCATACTTCCAAATAGCCACATCCTGCGTTTCATTACAAACAGAACAGTCTGCCAAGGCTACATAAAGAGCATATAATTGCTGCTGTAGTTGTGTATCCAAGCTGCCTTCTACAAAATCTATTTTCCAATGCCACTTACCATCCACCCGAAACCCGTTATCGAACACACGACTAGCCTTATTCAAGGCTGAATTCCATAAACCCGTATAAGTCCTTGCCAGCGCATCATTTCCAGTCCAATGGGACATCCAAAATGATACGTTTTTTCCGTTACCGATCTTGTAAGACATCAGGCCGGGAAAATAATTACTACCACAAGTAGAAGAGACAATAAAAATCTCTCTCCACCAAAGAGATGACGGAACGGAATACTTAGAAATCTCACCTAGATGCAAATCATACCCGTAATCACAATACCGGCTATCTATTATACCTCTCCAAAGAAAATCCGCCGGCGACAAATTTTTCCAAATCCATTTGGACAAAAGAGCCGTATTGAAGAGATTTATATCCTTGACCCCGAGACCTCCCTCCTCTTTGGGTTTGCAGACCGTACTCCACCTGATCCAAGAAATCCCCTTCTTGCAAATCGATCCATTCCACAGAAATCGTCTTTGTATGGTAAACGCGGTGTGACCCGTATGCAAAAAAAATTCACAAAGCTAAAAACAATGAAATTAGAGAAGAGGTGTGACTTTATGATTTATTAATTATTTCTTTATCAATAGCCGAGTCACTTAAATATAGATGCCTTATCCAATTTTCACTAAAAAATGCAATTTGTGAATTGCATATTGCTATATATATATATAAAAGATTCACTTTTTAAATTAAATAAATTTTAATAGTTTTGCCTTTAATTCTTCAATCATTTTTAGAGGAATTTAGATTTAGTGTGTTAAGAGTCATTTATCAAACCATTAGTTTTAAATTTTATCAGGTTTAATGGAATCACACACGCCAACTAAAAGGGACCAAAAGCGCAAGTTTTATTAGTTACGTTGGATGTATTACTTGTCGGTTTGTTTCAATTACTTTGGACAATTGGAGATCGAAAGAAGACATCTTGAAAACTTATAAACAAAATATTTAGGACGAGATTCAGGTCTAACACTTTAAATCAAGTTTGTTGTAAAATTTTCATTATGTTAATCTATTTGTATTATTTATAGTAATGATCTTTGATGTCTTCCAAAAAGCTTACGTGATAGGAGATGAACGTTACGATTTTGTAATGAAAGAAGCTGGAAATTTGTTTAGAACATTTAAAGTCAAATTGAGAAGCAGATACTTAAATAATAAGGATGGTAATGTTAATGAAAAACCTCCAGAAAAATATTCTTACATAACACAAGAGCAATGGGATATCTTCGTCGCTAAGTGCATGAGTGATGATTTTTAGATAATATAATTGTCTAAAAATTATTAATTTTTAAGTACATATACATTCACTACTACAAAATACACATTCGGTAACACTAATTCTACTACGGTTAGGCTTCCACCGTGATGATATGTCTTAATTAACGCGCGATAATTTTCTTTTATTTACTTATGAAAATTTTGATATGATATAATCACGGATGAAACATATGACCGTGGTTATATAATCACTCTCTCATGGGTTCGAATCTCAGCACCCTCAAATATTTTATTTCTCTAACATTTAGTCACGCCTTTGTATTTTTAACATTTCTTTAACATTTGATACCACCACGGTTGAATAACTGAACCGTTATGACTTATTTTAAATATTTTAAATTGTAATATACTGACGTATCAAATGTTTTATTTCTTTAACATTTAGTCGCGCATTTTTATTTTTATTTATTTTTAATTTTTAAAAAAATGATATATCATCACGGTTTCTAAAAAAAACCATTGTAACATATTATTCATTTTGTTTTAAATATTTTAAATTGTAATACATTGGCGCTTCTTTATGAAATTTAATTTAGTAAGTAACATATCACCATGGTTCACATTTTTTATCGTGGTGGTATCATTCATTCATTTTTATCAAGCTAACTAACTTGTCTCTTCAGTAACCATTCTTTGCTGAGAAACGATACACCATTTCAACCCTAACTTTCAGTGCTGAGAAACGATACACCATTTCAACCCTAACATTCATTGTTCATCATCATCGTTCATTATCATCGGTTCATCGTTCATCATCATCGGTTCATCGTTTTGCATTCGTTGTTCATTTTCAACCCGTAGTCATTGTCATCAGTTCGTTTTCAACCCTAACACACCAACGCCAACACTAACATCATCGTCATCGTCAAAGAGGAGTACAACAACAACACTATCTGTATCAACCCAAATATTCACGTTTACTTAGTCATCACGTTTACGGTGGCTAAAACATTTTTCTCATGCACTACAGTAAACTTCAGTTTCCATTGTTGTTGTTGTTGTTGTTGTTATTTTTCTGGTTCTTGTTGAATGTGTGTCATAAAACTTAATTAATCTATTGGTGTTGTTGTTGAATGTGTATGTGATAATAGATGAAAAAGTTTGTTGTTGTTGTTGTTGAATGTGTATGTGATAATCTTTGAAAGAGTTTGTTGTTGTTGTTGTTGAATGTGTATATGATAATAGATGAAAGAGTTTGTTGTTGTTGTTGTTGTTGTTGAGGTTGTTGTTCTTTTTTAAAATAGATGTCGACTTCATCGTATTCTTCATCTAGTAGCGAGGAAACTATGACAAGTGATGCTCAAATAAAAAAAAAGATCACAAAGAGGTGTCACTATGCTTATTAAAGTAACAAAAGTCCACAAATCTGGTATCAAATTGCCTATCGCGTTTGATTCGTATAATAGAGTAGTTGATGGTGAATACTCTTCTCTTTTTAAGAGTTATGTTGCGTTCCTTGGACGTATCAAAGTTAGTATATTGGTATATGATTGGAAACAAGCGCCAGCTGATGACAAAGATAGCATATGGGCAGATGTTAAGGTATTAGTTTTAATTTTTATCATTTCGATATGACTTTCTATAATTTCTAATACATTCTTATTGATTTAAATGTAGTTGACATTTGAGTTTACGGATGGTGATAAGCACTTAAAAAAAAGTGGTTAACTCATGCTGGTACGTGTTGGAGGGGCTTTAAGTCACTGCTCACGCGTGACTACATTAGGAATCCTAAGATTGGTCTTGAGCGTCCATGGGTGAGGTATAGTTTTCTCTCGAAGAAGGTTTGGAAAATTTTTGCAAAGGGCCTTCGTTATGAGAAATTTCTGTTTAGTACTAGTCTTATTTATCTTGATAATTTGATGCTAATGATTTATAGATACTAATCATATTTTTCACTATGTTTATAACATACTAAAAGTCAAGCAGGAATTGAAAATAAAGCGAAAAACATTTACCTCCATAGATTGTCTCGTGGGGGTTTCAGAAAATTGGAGAAAAAAATAATGGAGGAAAAAAACAACAAATGGTAGACGAGGACTCCATTAGTCGTGATCACAACCCATCTCTGCCGTCAAGGCATGAGAAGTGGAAGAGCGCTCGACTAAGACCAAATGGAGAGTACACCTCAGATGCTTCAAGAGCAGTTGCTGAGAAAATTGTAAGTATGATTTGTTGTTCGTATGTTATGTGTTATTTAAATGTTGTGGTAATTACAATATTAATATTATCATGCATGTTGTGTAGGATGTGTTGGTTGAGGAGGCCCGTGGAGGCTCATTTGTTCCAGAACCACGACATGATATACTAGTCGAGGCTATTGGAACATATGGGCATGGTGGGCGCGTTCGTGGTGTTGGAGAAGGCGTTAGCCTTAGATTATTCTTTGGTCCAACCAAAAAAAGAGCCAACAATGCCGAATTACAAGAGCAAAGAGAAAAACTTGCTCTTGTTGAGAAGGAGTTAGAAGAGCAGAGGAAGATGTTAGAAGGCGAGCGGGAAAATCGGAAGAAAGACATAGAAAAGTTAGAAGAGTTAGATGCGGTAAGTGTTTTATCTGAAATGCTAGTGTTTTATATGAAATGTGTGATATATTGTGTTTAATCTGAAAAGTTAGAAAAAATAGAAATGTGTGTGATATAGTGATGTCTCCACGGTTGGTCAGGCAATAGGTACAATTGTTCCATGTCCATTTAAATTAGTTGACTTTGTTGATGAATGTCAAAAGGTAAATGACTTATTATCAATATGTTTGATTCCTAAGTATATATACTTGTTTTATTATTTGATCACTAACCTTAGGTAATACAAGTTTTTATATGCCTGGTAAATCTCAAAGAAAGGATATGAATTTCCAATATAGTGCTAAATCAATTGCATCACCATTCAAAAATTATGAAAATCCAAAAATTCAAGAGTTGCCATCTAAAGTTGGTGGTTCAACTAGTTATACTAGCTTACAATTCCTTGATATGTATGTAAAAATGTTGATGAGGTCTGAGTCAATAATTGAGATAACTATGAAGAAAAATATATTTGGTGAGGAATTTCAAGAGCATATACATGTAGAGAACATAAAAGAACTTTTTGATCACAACTGGTTAAGAGCCACTGTTATTACAATATATGTCACGTATATCTTCATCTTGAAACTTCTTGATATAAGCACATTTATGAAAATGTTTCTTTGCCATTTTAATTTTGTACCTTAACTTATACGATTACTGATATTTAAAATTGTTATTTTTCTCTTCAAGGTGCTTTTATGACAAGTTCATTACTCCGAACAAATTAGCAAATAAGTTCTCTTTCATATCTCCATATGTCTCGAATGATGATAAAGAAGGAAAAAACATAGCAAAATTACTCTTGATAAATAAAGAGTTCAAGAAAAGGATGCTTCTTGCCCCTTATATTTTTTGGTAAGATATCTATTCAAAATGTTATCTTTAATTACTTTTCAATGTGAAAATTATTGAAATATTTAAATTTTGGGTGTAGGGATCATTGGGTGTTGCTTGGCATTAATCTCAATGCTGAGATTATATATTATACGAATTCGTTGAATGTTGAGCACAATAATGATCAAGATTTAAAAATGAAGTTTGAAAAGTAAGCATCGGTTCTTTCAATTTAATATTTATATTATTAGAATTCATTATAACAATTTTTTATTTGAAGTTTAATTTAATTTTGTTAGTGCTTTACAAATTTATCGTGCCTCTGATAAAATTAAAGTGTCCAAGTCCAAATCAAATAAAATCACATGGACAAAAATAAATGTATTTTCTAATTAATGTTATTTTTAATAATGACATATAGTAGAGGTCATTGATCTAATTTATTTTTTGCAGTGTCCTTGTCAAACTAACGATATTGACTGTGGATATTTTGTCATGTGATTTATGAAGGAGGTCATCATGGAAAATCAAAATAAAATTCCTTTGAATGTAAGTTATTTTAATATTTATTATTATTATTATTATTATTATTATTATTATTATCAAATAGTTATATAGACATGGAATAAAATGTAATTAAACTCTAACTCAATTTTGAGTTGTGTTTATATTTGAAATACTTTCCTGCACGCAAATGTGTTACTTATTCTAAAAATAAGTTAGCTGAAGTCAAAGAGGATTGGGCTTCATATATGCTACATGATGTTATTTTTGAGTTTCATTTGCCTTCTTCTTTAAATTTTTCTTAATTTTGTTTGAGCTTCCAGTCCAATACAAATAGCAATGATATACGTGTATTAGTAAGAGACTTGGTCAATTAACAAAACTTAGATAATTATAAAAAATACATTTTGTGTGTGGGTTTGAGTTTACTTGAATTCTCAATCATACAAGTTTTGATTATTTTTTATTTAGTTTGGTGTGTTTAATAATGAGTTTTTTAATATGTGTAGTTGAATGTGATGCTTGTGTTGGTTGTTTTTGACATTTATGAGTTTTCATAGTATTCATATATACAGCAACACGAAATCAAGGGGCTTAATTTATCTTATTGTCCTATGCTACTTTTGAATTTTGAATATGACTCGTGCAAGTTTTTAATAGTATTCATACCTATAACATCTTGTGTACTAGTAGGTTTGTTGTACAATACATAATTGATTTTTTCTTTTGTACACAAGAAAACAAGTGAGAAAACAATTCATGCCCTCGAAGTTGGATAACTTATGAGCTTCTATGGCTTGGTGTTTTTTGTGGTTCTACGACTGCTTTTTTATGTGCAAACCTTGCATTTATGCTACTATATACTTGTTTTAATTTGGTTGTAATCTCTTGTCACTACAACAAAAGTAAGTTATAACATCGCACCTTAGACAGCGCTTTAATACAAAAGCGCTGCTATAAGTTAAAAACAAGGAATCTATTCATTTAAAAAAATAAAAGCGCAAAAAATATAAGACCTTAGACAGCGCTTTGGTCAAAAGCGCTTTCTAAGATCTTATAAATTTAAAAAAATATAAGACCTTAGACAGCGCTTTCGTAAAAAGCGCTTTCTAAAGTTTTATTAATTTAAAAAAAATTAAAGGAAAATATTAGACAGCGCTTTCATTAAAAGCGCTGTCTAAGGTCTTAAAAATAAAAAAAAAATAAAATCGAAAGCGCTGTCTAAGGCCAACTTTAGAAAGCGCTTTGAAAAGCGCTGTCTAAGATCCACCTTAGAAAGCGCTTTTATGACAAGCGCTGTCTAAGGTCTAATTAAATTAAAATATATGAATAGTCAGTATTCATTTTCATATTTCCGCTCTTTCTTCTCCCCTGCTAGCGAACAGAGCTCAAAACCCTTGCGAACGAAAAACCTTCACCGTCAACCGTCCTCCACCGTGCCGTCGTTCGTTGTTGCCGTCGTTGCATTGCCGTCCGTCCGTTTCTGCTCACTGCCGTCGTTTTCGTTTCTGCTCATTGCCGTCGTCGTTCGTTTCTCTTTCTGCTCTTTGATACATTTCGTTCTTGCATTGCCGTTGTTACCGTCGTTAAAGGTACGTCGTTGTTGTGAAGAATAGGGTTTTGTTGCTTTACATTGTTGTTGTAGGGTTTTGTTGCTTTACAATGTTGTAGTGAATGATTATGTTTGATGAGTTTTGTTAATGAAGTTATGTTGGACTGTTTTATTAATGAAGTTTTGTAGTGAATGAGTATGTTTGAAGTTTTGTTAATGAAGTTTTGTAGTGAATGAGTATGTTTGATGAAATCTTCTAAAAAACTCTTAAAATTGATGGAGTTTTGTTAAAATTGATGGAAATAGTTTAGTTTAGTTTTATTTTTTCCACCTCTTAAATCTTCTAAAAAACTCTTAAAATTGATGGAAATGTCCTCTGAATTTTAGAATTCAAAGCTTGTTTTTGAAGCCTCAAAATTCTAGAATTTGAGATGGTTGAGTTAATAAACAAATATAATGAACATAAAAATTTCACTAAAACATAAGAAATTCAACCAGTTACATATCAAACACTATCAAACTTGTTCATTTCTTGATTAATATGGTTGAATTAATGTTATTTTGTTGACCTTAATAAGTAGGAAAACCATGAATAAAAAATGGATGGATGCCGATCGATTGTCCAAAGAGTACGAGAATGGGGTATTGGATTTCGTTAAGTTTGCTGTTCAACACGCTGACGCTGAAGAGCTCAATCGAATAAAATGTCCTTGCTTGGGTTGTTGTTATGTGGGTAGGGTTGACGCAGATGGATTGAAATCGCATTTACTGATGAATGGAATTGATCGAAGTTATAAGTGTTGGATACATCATGGGGAGAAAATTAACGAGAATGTTGAACTGACGGGGAAAAGTAATACGACCTATGCTTCAGATGACAAAGACACGGAAACATACGATTGTGATCGAGTCGAAGAGATTGCAGAAGCAGTTGTAGAAGATCTTCATGATTGTCCTGAAATGTTTGAGAGGTTGGTAAGCGATGCAGAGAAACCGCTCTATCAAGGTTGCACTAAATTCACAAGACTGTCTGCTGTATTGAAGTTGTACAACTTAAAGGCGAGCAATGGATGGTCGGATAAAAGTTTCACAGAGTTGTTGGCCCTTTTGAGAGAAATGCTACCGGAGGATAATGTTCTTCCCAATCGAACCTATGAGGCCAAAAAAATGTTGTGTTCTATTGGCATGAGCTATGATAAGATACATGATTGTCCAAACGATTGCGTTTTGTTTCGAAATGAATATGCATCGTTAACTGAGTGCCCTAAATGCGGTTTGTCTCGATATAAGAAAAAATTGTCTCCAGCCAAGGTCTTATGGTATTTTCCTATAATACCGAGATTTAGGTGCTTGTTTCGTAGTGAAACCGATGCAAGACACCTGACTTGGCATGCAGATGAAAGAATTATTGATGGAAAGTTGCGACATCCGGCTGATTCACCACAGTGGTCGAAAATTGATAAT
This sequence comes from Lathyrus tuberosus, assembly GCA_022829125.1. Classification (NCBI taxonomy): domain Eukaryota; kingdom Viridiplantae; phylum Streptophyta; class Magnoliopsida; order Fabales; family Fabaceae; genus Lathyrus; species Lathyrus tuberosus. The sequence goes on from JALAZF010000721.1 coordinate 1,997,395, forward strand.
GATTATCCTGACTTTGGAGAAGAAGCAAGAAACCTTCGCTTGGCATTATCTACTGATGGAATGAACCCGCATGGTCTTCAAAGTATCTCACATACCACATGGCCTGTGATTCTTATGATTTATAACCTACCTCCATCGCTATGCATGAAGCATAAGTACATGATGTTATCTATGTTAATCTCTGGGCCTAAACAACCAGGGAATGACATAGACGTATACTTGACACCTTTGATCGAAGATTTAAAGATATTGTGGGAGAACGGTGTGGAGGTTTATGATGGATATAGGAAAGAAAGTTTCAATTTGAGGGCGATGTTGTTTGGCACAATTAATGATTTTCCAGCTTACGGGAATCTATCAGGGTACAACATAAAAGGTGAAAAAGCGTGTCCTATTTGTGAAGATAAAACAGTTTCGAAGCGATTGGAGTTTGGTCATAAGAATGTCTTTCTCGGTCATCGTAGATTCTTAAATGCCAAACATAACTACCGTGGGTGGAGACAAGAATTCAACGGAGACATCGAACAAGGTAGAGCTCCACCTATGTTGTCAGGTGACCAAGTTTTTAAAAAGGTGAAAGATATGCGTACTGAGTTTGGCAAACCTTTTGCACATAAGGTTGTCAAAGGTGGGTGGAAAAAGAGGTCGATATTTTTTGAATTGCCATATTGGAAGTCTTTGTATGTGAGACATTTTCTCGATGTTATGCATATTGAGAAAAATGTATTTGAAAGTGTTATTGGTACGTTACTCAATATAAAAGGAAAGACTAAGGATGGCCTTAAAGCAAGAAAAGACTTGGAAGCGATGGGGATTAGACCTGAATTAGCACCCGTGAAGAAAGGAAGACGAACATATCTACCACCTGCTGCTTTTACTCTGTCTAGAAAGGAGAAGAAAATATTGTGTAAGTTTCTGAGTGGAGTTAAAGTTCCAGAAGGATACTCTTCAGATGTCAGAAGACTTGTGTCTATGAAAGACCTCACGTTGAAGAGTTTAAAGACACACGACTGCCATGTTATAATGGAACACTTTCTACCAATAGGTATACGTTCTATTTTGCTAGTGAAAGTAAGAAGCGCCATAACTAATTTGTGTTTTTTCTTTAGGTCAATTTGTAGTAAGGTAATCGATCCCGATATCTTACCAACACTACAAAAAGAGATAGTTATTACCTTGTGTGAGCTTGAAATGTATTTTCCTCCCTCTTTTTTTGACATAATGGTACATCTAGTTGTTCATCTTGTGAAAGAGACACAGTTGTGTGGACCAGCTTATATGAGATGGATGTACCCTGCTGAACGTTATATGAAAATATTAAAAGGGTACGTGAAAAGCCGAAGTCGACCAGAGGGGTGTATTGTTGAACGATACATTGTTGAAGAAGCGGTTGAGTTTTGTACTGAATATTTGTCCAATGTTCAGTCGATTGGACTCCCCAAAGCTCATATTTTTGAAAAAAAGGATGGTAAAAAATTAATTGGAAATAAAATTGTGACAGTATCAAGGGATGAACAGGATCAAGTGCATTTGTATGTTCTGCACAATGACAATGAGGTTGAGCCATATGTTGAGATGCACAAGGATGTACTCCGAGGGTTAAATCAGAACAGAAATGAAAATTAGATAGTACGAGAGCACAATCAAAGTTTCATACAATGGTTAAAGGATCATATTTATTCGAAGCGCTCTTCAGATCCTGCTTCAGTAACAGAAAGGTTGAGATGTTTGGCATATGGTCCAAGTTTGCATGTGTATTCTCATAGCGCATACGCAATTAATGGATACACATTTTATACCAAAGACCAAGACGATAAAAGTACTATGCAAAATAGTGGTGTCACCGTCCTAGCTGAAGCAATGCACATATCAAGTATGAAGGACTTAAACCCCAAATATGCAAATCTGTCATATTTTGGAGTTATTGAGCACATTTGGGTGTTTGATTACGAGAAGTTTCAGATTCCAATCTTTGGTTGCAAAGGGGTAAATAGTAGTGGCATACGAATGGATAAGTCTGGATTTTTGCAAGTGGATCTTAATAGGGTGGGGTACAAAGATGAGCCTTTTATTCTAGCATCTCAAGCTAGACAAGTGTTCTATGTCACTGACCCGACGAGTACGAAATGGTCTATAGTGCTTCTATCTAACAAAGTGGTTGATGATAGCGGTGTAGATCAATGTGATATTGATGTTGAGAATGAGTCATGCATTAGACGGAATGAGTTGAATACAAATGATCAAGATGAGGATCTTATAGCGGATGAGTCATATATCAGAAATGACCATAACGAGGGAATTTGGATCCATTCATCCGTCCGCATTGCTAAGACACAAGTAATTCATATTCCAACCAAGAAAAGAAAGAGATGTTAGTGAAAGAGGTAAAATTTGTTATATACTTGATTTCTTTATTATATTTGTTATATATTATGTCATATTTGTTATATATTAGTGAAAGAGCATTTTATTTTCATTTTTTACATGGTAATGTTATTTAGACTCCAACAAGATCCAAAACAAAGGATATAGCTGTTAATCTTACACTTGTTTAATCTTACAGTGGACATTGGTTGTTGGTCGCAATTAACCACAACGGAGAGTCAACCCCATTATTACATGGAATTATGTGAAGGTATATTAATTATCACATGTTTTATTATATTAGTGATGCTACTTGATAAAACTTAGGATTTATCCATATTTTCTTTTAATTGAATTACAATCTTTGTGTTTTCAGGACCTATAATGTAGATTTGAAGCAATGCTTTGGTTGGATGCAAAAGTATTAGTATAAGTAATATGTGCATTTGTAGAAAAAATGTAATGATTTGTAATTATAAATAGGTGTATATATAATTTTGGTTTGTAATTTTAAATATATATATTGGTTTGAATTGCCAATTGTTTTGCATATATAATTTTGGTGTAAATTGCCAATGGTTTGAATTGCCAATTTCTGAAAAAAATTGCTGGTTGAAAAACAGGTAAAATTCTGGTTGAAAAAACCTGGTAAAAATTGTGGTTTAAAAAAATTTATATAAAATTTTTCGTATACCTTAGACAGCGCTTCTGGAGAAAGCGCTGTCTAAGGTAGGGCTTAGACAGCGCTTCTAACAAAAGCACTGTCTAAGGTAGGGCTTAGAAAGCGCTTTTGACAAAAGCGCTGTCTAAGGTATACCTAGACAAATTCAAAAAGGACAGCGCTTTTATTGAAAGCGCTATCTAAGGTATACCTTATAATGTCAAAAAGCGCTGTCTAAAGGTACCATAGACAGCGTTTTTCATTAAATATACCCCACTTTAGACAGCGCTTTTGGTATTACCCAAAGCACTGTCTAAACCTATAGCAGCGCAGATTTATACAGCGCTTAAAAGCGCTGTCTAAGGTCAAAAAAAGCGCTGTCTAAGGTCTTTTTTGTGGTAGTGTGTTATTTTATATATATATATATATATATATATATATATATATATATATATATATATATATATATATATATATATATATATATATATATATAATTAATTTGTGACTAAAGAATATTTTTTATTGATACAAATTAAGTTCATTTCTTATATGATATATTATTGATATTTGCATTTTTCGAAGAACATTAGTTTTACTTTTCAGCATATTGAATCACTCAAAAATATCTCACAGGTATAAAAAAAACATGAAAGGTATACGAAAATGTAGAAATTAAAAAAATTGTACGTATAATAGTGCATTTTAATAAAGTGCTATTATAACATAGCATCTAACATAGCGCTATTATCAAAAAGCGCTATTATAATATAGCATATAACATAGCGCTTGGAGAGAAAACGCTATTAAATGATGGAATTAAATTAAATATACTAACAGGCTATGTTAGCCCTTATAAACGGTTTTCTTTATGGAGAATCTTTGACTTGATAAGATCAGGTTAAACTTCTCTTTCAATTAGGTAAACTTTCCAAGGGTTTCACATAAATCATTTACTTTTTTATAAGGTATTCATAACGTTTACATTCTTCTTTAAAATTGTTGTGATCACAAATAATACCTTTCAACAAATAAAGATTGAGAAACAGAGTTCTTGGGTGAACAATGAAAACGGTTAGAATAAAGAGAGAAAGAAGAAAGGGTAAAGAAGAAAGAAGACGAAGGATTATAGCAAATTGTTTACTATTCACTTTCTCATAAGGGTTTAAAAATGATTACAAATGAATATCACAATTGGCCTCACTTAACAACCTGAGTGATCTAGCCTATTTATAGACTAACTAGCTAACTTACATTACAAGCTAACTAAACAATTGGATCCTTAACACAAGGCCCAATTCGACATAATAAGTCAACAATATATATTTTGACATTACATACTAGAACTAGCTTCGATTACAATATGCAACCCTTCGACATCAGCATGTGACTCAGCTTCGACTTCATGCTTGTCTCCTACCGAAACACATGAAAGCTATTCCTCGACTGAGTTAGAGTTCGACCCAAAATCTCACAAAAATTTATAAAACTTAGTAATTTCTATCTTGAATGAATCATTGATTCCCTTAAGATATCTTAGTGATTCCTTAAGACATAGGGTGTGTTCTCTTAGTTTATCATTTTCTTCCATTTATTGACTACTCATTCTAAACAGTTGAGCATAAGATTGTTTGGCACCAAGAATTGAATGTGCCTCATATGATGTCTTTAAGAAAATTTCATCTTCTTTCTTGAAATAAGATTCTTTCATAATTCTCCCTAAGGTTGATGTCTCTCCTCCTCTTGTTAGTTTGAATAGTGAATAAACTCTTATTCTCCTTTACCATTCCTTGAAAAAATGGGTCTTTCATTTGATGTTGAATCTTTTAAGGATCATTCACCTACTGAGTGTGTTCTTTTCAAGGATTGCACTGGAGTTGTATAATAGGAGTATGATGAAGATGATGATTCTCCGGTTTGTATTCCTTTATCTGCGAGTAATTGAACTAGTTCATTTAATTTTTCTATAATTTCCTTCTTTCTTGATTTTTTCTGAAAATCATGAAGGCTTCCATCTTTTGATTTAAGATTTAGATTAAACTTCCAATTCTTAATTCTTAGATATTTGTTAGCGATACAATTTCCAACATAACTTCCAATATTTCTAAACTTTGAAAAACATCCATGATTGGTATGTTTATTTTCTTTTCCTTGTATGTTCATATTCTCTTGTTCGATACTTAGAGAGACTCCATATATCATTTCAAGAGTATCCCACATTTCATTGGCGGTTTTACAATTAACATGATAAAGTTTACTATCATCTAGACACGTGACTATAAAGTTATTTGTTTTAAAAACTATCTCAAACTTTTTCTTTTCCACTTCGGTACAAAGGGAATCGAGTTTGTCTACTACTTCATCATTTACTTGACGAGTAGGGTTATAAATAGATAATTACTATTGTTTCCCCCATTTCATGATTTATGCTTTGTAAAAACATTCTAAACATAGCTTGCAAAATACCAAATCTACTACTATTAAAAAGTGGCAATGTGTTTAGAAAAGATCTTTTGTTGGAAGTCATCTTCCTCTCGAGACGATTAGTCCTTAAACAGGAGTAAGGCTCTGATGTCACTTGTTGGACATGTGACTTCACACACAAGAGGGTGGTGAATTGTGTGGTCTAGAAAAATATGGTTTTAAAAAATTTTCAGATTATAATCAGAGTTTAAAATAATTTTGAAAATTATTTAAATATTAAACAATGGAAAATAATTTGAAGATATAAATTGCAGAAAATAAATAGTTGAAGAAAGAGAGTAACAGCAAGAGTTATACAAGTTCAATCAAGAAACGAATTAGTCTTATCCCCAAGAATTGATCTTGAAAGTATCCAATAAATGTTAAGACCATTTAGTAGGTAATGCTTACAAACCCCCTTATTAGAGGAAAATGGTTAACTTCCAACCAAACAATAAGACTAGCAGTTAAGCAGTTTGAGTTATTTTTTCCAAATAGTGAATCAAATCAGTTTGTCTCTTTTCTACGCAGTAGATTGAAATGGATAGTCTTCTTTCATCATGAATCATGGAGTGATTAGTCTTCAAACTTCTAAACAAACTTTGCCAGCTTCTATCACATATTGAGCTCTTGAACCTTAACCATTGGTTTTACACGGGCTAACCAATAACCTATGAGATTTTAATACTGGGATAATCTTGAACCTTATCCAAACTTTTAATATTAGGTTAAGCTTTAACCTGACCTTGATTTTACAATGGTCTTACCAAGAACCTATGAGAATTTAATAATGGGCTGATCTCGAACCTTAACCAAGTTTTTAATACCAGACTAAGCTTCAACCCGACCTTGGGTTTACCACAGATTAACCAAGAACCTATGAGATTTTAATATCGGGCTGATATCAAACCTAAATGGCTTGATCACACAATCCCCAAACCAAAAACTTTTTACGGGTTTAAATTCTAACCCAAACAATCCCTAAATGGATAATATTCAACCAAGGTGTAAATAAAAATTCCCTTGGTAAATTTTACAATTCCACCCTTCCAGAATTACAACTTATCCTCACTCACAAAAGAACTTTCTCGCATAAGAACTTCGGCTAAATATTTGTGAGAGAAAGTAAAAAAAATTTAGAGAGATAAGGAGATATTTAGAAGTGTCAAAACCCAATTCTGCATGTTTTGAAATGAGGGAATGTGCCTCTATTTATAGGCCAGAAGTTGGATAAAAAAATTGATTTTAATGCCTTTTTAAGGCTAGCTAATCGATTAGCAACTAATGCTAATAGAATATATACTTCAAATATAACCGATTATAAGTTCAAAAAAGGAAATAATAAATATCTAGTTGTTGCACACTATTAAGATGATGTCATAATTGTTTAGAGCTCAATTTTGAATTGAGCTAATAGATTAGGTTAATGTCCCAATTGATTAGCAAAGTCAAAACTTTGCTTAGAGCTATTTTGACAACTTCCAACTCATCTGGCACAACTTCAAGACATTTTACAAAAAAATTCTTGAGAAAAATCAGTTTGAAAAGATGTTGTGTATGTGTGATTTAGTCATGTGCTGTTACGATAACACCATTATGCTTTACAAAATTTTCCCTAAGACTAATTAAGGTAGGATTTTCTTGTACTTCAAGACTTTGTAAGCTGATTGATAAGGCTTGATTTTTACTAAATAATTTTAAAAAATATTATAAAAAATAGTTAATGAAAAATATTTATTTTTTTTATTGTTTAATATAAAAATGTGACTAGTTAGTGAGAAATTAATATTTATATATAATTAAATTTTAGTTTTATGGTTGTCAAAAGTTATGAACCACTTGTTTTATGGTTGTCAGAAGCTCAAAAATATTTGGTCACATGTGCTTGAGTGGATACATGTGAAGCATATCCCGCTTTGTTGGGATGGGGAGTTTGAATGGTGATTCACAATAGGAAAGAAAAAGGATGAAGAGCCTCTTTGTTGAAGCTTGCTACAACGAAAACCTTCTATGGTGTTTGGAAATATTGTAACGACATTAGTTATGACAATAGTATATATAATACTAAGATAGTTGAGAACATTTTGGATATGATGGTTTATAGGGGTTGATATAGAGGAAGAGAACTCATATTGCTAAGTTAATGATGTTTCAATTTCCCATTTTTGTTTTACTTCATTTTTTTAGGGTTGGATCCGAGCGATCACCGTGTACTTCTGGTGTCCTTTGAATTAATACAAATTTTGCTGATTAAAAAAATTAGTTTCAATCATTAAATTAGTTTTCCTCTATCAATTTCTATTAATTAATGAATAAAAATAATTTATTTGCCCTACTAACTCTATTACTCAATTACTATATAACAGTGACACTTCTAAAAAAGTGTGTCTGAGTCTATATCAGACAACTACTCTGACATTTATAATTACGTTTAATTTATTAATTATAAAATGCTCATATAATTAAATTATTCCATATTTTTATTAGTTAAACAGTTACATTACATAAAAGAAGTAGCCGAGAAGTATATTCATCTAGATTTGTTATGAATATTTGATAAATGTCAGTTCAATTTTACAATCGTTCGAATTAAAATTTGAAAATTAATTAGGATCAATACTGAATTGGTTGGTAAATTTGACGACTTGGTGTTGGTATGTTAGGATTTGATAATTTCATAACTTTCATTTGTCTACCCTCAGCAGTTTTATAGTTTGTGTTCTTTTGATTTTATGCATTTTTCCATTCTTTTATATATATATATATATATATATATATATATATATATATATATATATATATAAAATTAAAATCTATATAATTTATATTTTTTAATTCTATTTATTAAAAATATTTAACTCAACATTTTTTAGGACCGATCATTAGTTTATCTTAATAACTAGTTTATCTTAATAACTCTTCTTTACGTTACCAAATTCCCTCTCAACACCTATTTTTTAAAAAAAAAAAAAAAAAAAATCTTCTTCATGTTACCATATTCTCTCAATACCTCTTTTAAAAAAATTCATTTTATAGAAAATTATGTCAATTTTGATTTTATAATTGTAACATGCAAAATGATATATATTTTTGAAAGGTACTTCTTAGAATATTTAAGTACATTATATTAATCCCACAAATATTTTATGAAAAAATTTTAAAGTTGAAAAAATTTATTTGAATTAAGTTAAAAGATATTTTGTGTAATATGGATTTACACAATTTTAGTCTTCATAGTTCAATTTTAATTCTTAAAATGTTGTGTAATTAAATTTTTTTTTATATTAAAATTTATTAATATTTTTTAATAAAGTTGTTGATTGTAAATATAAAAACTTTGTTTAAATTAATACATAAAAATAATTTAAATTGCCAAAAAAATTAAACTTTAAATCAATCGTTTATCTCATTTAATTTAACTAGTACATATTAGTTGCAGTATTCTAATCATCTTGAATTTTTTATTTTTTTTAACTTCAAAATAAATATTAAAGGCTTTCTATAGATTAAAATTTTTTTGAATATCTATAAAAAATTATGTAATTTTTTGTTTGTTTTAATAGTTATTGTAAATTATAGTTGGCAAAGATGATTATACAATTACTTAAACCAATTTTGACCTTTAGTTATAGTTAAAAATTACATCATTGTTAAGATATACATAGTAAATAATAATGCATATGTTTTTAATATAGTAGTAGAGGTTGAATACATACTAAGACATGATGAATAAAAACGAGATGAATTCAATTTTATTATAAGTTTATATAAAAAATTTAATTGACGACACCGCCTCTAACAAATAACCACCTTTCTTATGAATAATTTAAGCTTACATTCTGTATAAATTGACAATAGAAATAGCATTGTTGTGAATTTGAAATGCTAATTGAATTGCACTTTTGACAACTACCTTTTTTTTTTCTTTCTGAAAGCAATATTCCACTAAAGGCAGCACAAGGGGTGTTGCAACCCTGCTACAACAAGAAACAAACCTCTACTGAATACAACACCACGGGACTGTGAACCAGTCGTAAAACGAGCACACGAAATTTAAGCTATGATTGGAAAACCATCTCCAACTAAAAAAGCGTAATATAGTTCATCAATTCATTAACGGAAACCAACTTGTTTTAAAAAATGTAACAATTCCTAGCATACCATAAGAACCACAAGATTGCGGCCCATATCACCATACCCTTAAAGCTTCCAGCTTCTTTCTGAACAATGGTTTCAAACTCCAGCAGGGACTCTAGACAGTTTGAATTGCGTAAAAAGATGAATTTCTAGCCACTTCTCAACCCCTTCCCAAACTGCTTTTGCAACTGGACACCCAAGTATAACATGAGTGATATTTTCCTCATAAAAACCGCACCTGGAACAACCTAGTACTCCATCATCAGTCCAAATATTCCTCCTGCCCAAAAGAGATTTCACAGCAATCCTATTCCACAAGGTTCTCCAAAGGAAAACAGAAACTTTAGAGGGAATGTTAATGGCCCAAATTCTCTTCATACCAGAAAGAACATCGACATGTAAGCAAAACTGACATTTTTTTTCCACAAACAGGTATAACAAGATCTAACCGTGAAGTCAGAATTACACAACATAGGTGAAAAGCTCATCGGCTTCCACAAAAAGACATCATCAACAAACTTGTTTGGATTATAATTACTTAGCAGGTCCAAAAGGTCATGTTTCTCATTCGCCATAACAGACACGTTTGTAAAATAACTAAAAGGCAACTTCCAAGACCAGCCCAACTCTGCCCACGCACCATGATCAACAACATCCCCTAGGTCATGTTTAGCAAACTGATAAAGACTTGGAAAATCTCCTTAAGAGGAGAATCAGAAGCCCATCAGTTGTGCCAAAAAGTGACGCTCTTCCCGTTTCCCAAGCAACACCTCACATTCTCAGAAAACACATTTTTCTTTATGGCTTCGTCATACCCCAATCTCATCATATCTCCCCACCATATAGAATCACTAGAATTAGACTTCTCCCCATCATAACTATTCAATAACAGAGGAATATTCGCACCATATCTGCATTCAAGCAAAGATTTCCAAATGCTCTTTTCCGTCCTCAATAACCTCCATTTCCATTTGAGTAAAAGCGCCTCATTGAAACTAGCTATGTCTTTAATGCCCAAACCTTCCATCTCTTTAGGCATAGAAACATACTTCCAAGCGATCTAATGAATCTTTTTCTTAGAATCACTTCCTCCCCATAAGAAACTGCTTTGGATACTTTGCAAGGTCTTTAAAACGGTAGCAGGGACCTTGTAGAAGGAGAAAGCGTACACGACATATCGTTTAGAACAGAGTTTATCAACACGGTTCTTCCTCCTATAGACAAATGTCTAGCTTTCCACACAACCAGCCTACATCTAACCTTGTCGATTGTATTCTTCCACATATGGACTCTCCTAGGACTCTCTCCCACGAAAACACCGAGGAAGAAACACGGTAAATTCAAGACATCACAGTGTAAAAAATTGGATGTAGCTTCCAAAAAATCTTTATTGAGGTTGATTCCGCCAATCCTGCTTTTTGAAAAATTGACTTTAAGCCCAGAGAGTAATTCAAAACTATGCAGAATCGCCTTGATGCTCCACAAATTCTTCCAGTTTGCCTCTCCCATCAGTAATGAATCATTGGCAAACTGAGAAATAGACAGTCTAAGATCTACATCCACTGCAAAACCTTCGAACAAACCATTATTTTCCGCTTTCTTCATCAAAAGGTTTAACACTTCCATAACCAGGATAAAAAGGAAAGGGGACAACGGGTCCCCTTGACGCAATCCTTTCCCAACAGCAAAATTTGTAGTAGCACTCCCGTTGATTAATACTGACATAAAACCTCTGCAAATAATCCAAGAAACCCATTTATTACCAAAATTCATTTTTCTCAGTAACCTAATCAGAAATTTCCACGAGACGCAGTCGTAGGCCCTTTCAAAATCTAGCTTCATCATCAAGCAACTCCTCTTCTTTCTTTTAGCAAGGTCAAGAACCTCCTTGGCAATAAGAACTCCATCAAAAATGCATCTCCCACGGATAAAGGCCGTTTACTCCGGAGAGACTAAAGTACTAACAACCATTCTCAACCTACTAGACAACAACTTCGATAAAAAAATTTTATAACAACTAACAAGGCAAATCGATCTATAGCACCTAAGAGTTTGGGGGTTCTTCTTCTTGGCGACTAAAGCGATAAAGGAAGAGCTAGCAGCCTTAGTTAACTTTGGATTAGTATAGAAGTCAAGAACAAACCTGTATACATCTTCTTTAACAATCTCCCAGCACCCATGGAAGAAAGCAAACGAAAATCCGTCAGGACCCGGACTCTTTCCCCCATTGTACCCCCACACAGCTTCCCTGATTTCCTCCAACGAGAACTCTACTTCGAGAAAACTTATATCCTCTTCAGAAAGCTTCTTGAGGTCCAAAGTCTCAAAATCCGGACGAAAACTTTTGTCTTCCTTAAAATTGTTTTCAAAGAGCCTTCTAACTTCCGACTTAACGCCTTGAACATCTTCACAAAGTCCATCCTCAGTTTTGACCGACCAAACATTGTTTCTCCTTCTTCTTCTATTGACAGCAGAATGGAAGAACCTGGTGTTGCTGTCTCCGTCCTTCAGCCAGAGCTCCCTTGCCTTTTGTCTCAGAGCTCTTCTTTCAAATTAAGGTTGTGCCAAACTTTTTCATTAGCTTTAGATCTTTTGCTCACCATTTCCTCAAAACTGGAGAAACCATTCCTGCTAACCTCCTCATCCAAGTCGTTGAGGTTACTGACAACTTCCTCAATGTTGACATCCACCCACCCAAAGACTTCTCTGCTCCATTTTCTCAAGCCTTTCCTCAGTCTACACAGTTTAGTCTTTAAGACAAAATCTCCCCTGCCAACGACCTCCTCCGCCTCCCAACTCGACTTGACAAAAGGCACAAAATCTGGGTGATTTAGCCAACTATTATTAAAACGAAACGATTTTGGCCCCCAATCTAGATCATTGGCCAACAACCACACAGAGCAATGATCCGACACATCTCTACTCCCTATACACTGACCTCTAATCTTCCAGTTCTCCACCAGATTCTCAGACAGAAGGAATCTGTCGAGTCTACTCATAGAGCTACCAAATTTGTTAAACCAGGAAAAAATACCTCCTTCGCAAGGAACGTCCACACAATCCAATTCGTCAATAAACTTTCTGAATTCTTCCATCTCCTTCATGTAACCCGCGCCTGCAATAGCTTTTCTTTCCTCCTTATGAGCCATAGAGTTAAAGTCTCCCCCCGCCACCCAATCTCTTATACCAACCTTCCTCTTTATCCTTACCAGATCAGCCCATAAACATCTCTTCTTGGCTAAAAAACACGAAGAGTATATGTTAACAAAGAAATACTCTCTCCCTTTCCAAAACGCATTGAGGCCTATAAAACCCTCTCCCCTAAAACTGTACACCAAGTTCAAGAGATCTTTTTTCCACAAAATGATCATCCCTCCTGCATTCCCAACTGCCCCTGCAAAAGACTATTCTACATCTTCACTGCCCCAGAGAGAAGTCACCAAAGAATCGTCTATCAGATCCTTTTTAGACTCCTGGATGAAACAAACATCAACCCCCTTTGACTAAATATGCTTAGCCACTCTCTTCCTTTTCACCAAGCTACAACACCCTCTAATGTTTAAGGTTAAAATATTCATCAGGTACCTTTCTTTTTGAACGCCCTCTTGCCTTTTCCTTCTTCATCCCTCTTCTCCAGATCCTTGATTGCTTTCAGTATTTCTTGACCATCTACATTGCCCCTCACTCCTAAGGATTCCACCATCTCCCTAACTCTAGTTGAAACTTTTGACTCTAGCTCCTCCCAGAATCTTTTGTTGCCCTTCATCACTTCAGAATCCGAAACTGAATGACATCTTGAAATATGCTCGACATCTCTAGAAGCATCTTCGGTTGCCCTTCCCTGAGCCTTGTAAACCCTCATAGGATATCCCCTGATCTCTTCGATGGGATCTTCAGAAGAACCAGAAAGAGTGTTGAGACAAGTATCCATCCTTTTAAGAGTATAGTTTTTGTTTGGAATCACAGCTGCTAATCCTACAGATTCTTCTGCCCCCACGATAGCTAACCCTTCGACTAAAGAAAAGGGTTGGATCTCATCGGATTGGGCCACAGACGGCCCACTACCACCAACAAACGGAACAGATTCATGGGCTTTAGACAAACAGTGGGCCTTAATGACAATATAAATAAAATACTATAAATATTGATATTTAAAATATTTACAATTTAATACTGGATGTCAATCATTTAGTGAATGGATGTCAATCCTTTGAAATTAACTTACAAATAAGTTAGTTGAATTGTCATGTTAGGTTGGTAAAATGCATTGTTAACACATGTCAACTAATGCCCATAAGGTATATATATTCAAGTATCAAAGTGACGGATCAAGACAAGATTTTCTTCCTCCTAATTGTCACGAAGATCTTTTATTTGTGATTAATACTAAAGGTTGCTACTTTAAAATTTTTTATGGCAATTCTCTATGATGGTGAAAGGTACACAATTAATTCATATAATATTTTAAAATTTATATAATTTTAATTTATGATTTTTTGTGATTAATTTGTGGATGCAATTAGAGAAATAAATATTCATATTTGTTTATTCATAATTATAGTCAAAGGTAGATATTTAACATGTGATATTAGATTACTCTTTTATGCAAATAACTTTTGTTGATTATTAGTTATTTTCTGTGCAAGTTGATATTTATATTAAATATATTGAGATGGTGTTAATATATTTAATGCATTAAAAAATAAATAAAGACAAGTGGACCATAAATGGATCATATATATATTCATGAGAAAGCAATTTGCATGTACCATTAAAATAAATTAATCCTTTGACTTTAATTGTTATTTTGACATTTGTTTGTGTCTTCTTCTATAAGAAAATTATATTGACTTATAATTAATACTTAAAGTGTCATAAGATGAATAATCAATTTCTTTGTGGATAAGAAAAATATTATGAATGTGAAGTTATGGTTCATGTATTGAAAACATAAAATGGTATAAAGTAATAATAATAATAATAATAACAAAAATAATAATAATAATAATAATAATAATAATAATAATAATAATAATAATAATAATAATAATGTCATGTTTCAATTGTATTGTTGTTTGTGCAATAACTTATTAAATTTAAAATTACTCATCTCATATTATTTGTGCATGCTAATATGAAAAAGTTATTTCTTGATCATATTAATATTAAAAATAATTGTTACATTTTCTTTATTAATGAAAGTTGACTAATGTTTATGAAAAAAGTTATAGAAGATATTAATGATTTTGATTCATTGTTTATTTTATAATGTGATTCTTATATGGATATAACATAACATATTGTTAAACATGAAGTTAAGATATCTAATTCAATCTGCATATGTTAGTTATGCAATAAAATGTTTATTTTTAAAGAATATAAATATATAAATGAGTGTTAGTTAACATGGTCTATATGACTTTTATGTTTAAACCTCTTTATAAAATACAAGTTATGATCATGGTTGTCGATTGCTATAAATATTTAATGCATTGAATATATTTTAGATATATTCAAGTAGAAGTGTAACTTCAGAATAAAATGATTATTATTAAATATTTTATTGACAATGGGAGACTGGCATAAAATTTGTTGTGTCACAAAGTCCTTATGTCATAACATGAAATAGAATTGTTTTGAAGAAAAAAATGATATTTCTCCATATGAGGTATGGAAAGGCAGAGCACAAAATATCAGTTATTTAAGAGTATGGGGGTGTGTAGCTTATTATAAGAATATGGACCCTAAAAGGAACAAATTTGGTTATCGTGGGATCAAATATGTTTTTGTAGGCTATACACCTAACATTAAAGCATAAAGACATTTGAATTTGGAGTCTAATGTAATTATTGAATCCTAGATGTGGAATTTTGATAACCTTATTGTAGCGAGCGATTTTGGACGCGGTTCTTAAGCGCTGTCGCTCTTTGGGTTTGTTTACTACAGGTCGATTCATTTTTTATCCTATTAAAGCTGATGAAGGAAGGGAAATAGATGTCTCCAATTAACCCTGCTTGCATACTGAGTTTAAACAGCGGTCTGTTAGGTTATGAATGCTATCAATGTGGGGGGCCTTTGTATTGGTTATTTGTATTTTCGCCAATACTGATTTCTCTCTTTTGTTAGGATACTGCTTCAGATTATGATATTTTGAGTTTTTGTTTAGTGTGCTCGCTAAGATCTTTTCTTTCGATCTTATGCCTACGTATTCCCGTTTACCGAAACAGGGAAATCAGAGCGTTCGTAGTTCCTCCTATTCTATGGGAGGAAATGGTTGTTTGGGTGTCTTGTTCAAAGCCCAAGACGTGAAGCTAAAAGGGTGTTGACTTTAGAGAGAATTTGTCATCTCTAAAGAGGGGGTTGTATGTCACAACTGTTTATAAAGGAGAATTACTTTAACCGGGATGTGTGAATCCGGCAATGCCTTAGCATGTAACTCTACCAGGTTGGTATTCATCACGCGAATATCGAAGATTTGAACCATGTTGATCTGATAAGGGTTCCTATCATGGTAGTCTTGGATCCATCTAAGATCCATCTGAC
Organism: Lathyrus tuberosus; assembly: GCA_022829125.1. NCBI lineage: Eukaryota > Viridiplantae > Streptophyta > Magnoliopsida > Fabales > Fabaceae > Lathyrus > Lathyrus tuberosus. Next base: position 2,013,563 of record JALAZF010000721.1, read on the forward strand.
GCTGGAGGGCCTCTTGTATGAAAGAGCATCCCTGTTTGTTTACCGAGCAAGTCAGGCAGGAACTGTAATCGTGTCGTGGCAGATTATGATACTGGATTTGCCTTGAGTGCATCGCCACCAAGTTGACATTCATTGCACAGATGTCGTGGTTCTGAATGACGTTGGAGTTCGTACAGACCATGTTAACTCCACGAGCTTGGTGCTCTTGGATCCATCCGAGATCCATATGTTCCTGTAGAGCTTATTGCACTACCGAACATCCTCTATTACTTTTAGAGCAGACATCACATTGATGATAATTATGAGGTGGTACATGGCCATATCCACTCTGTCTACAATGCATCTTGACCAAATTGGTCCTCAATAAGAGTACATCTTGAATTTGATAGACATTGTTAGACTCTCTCTCAATCAGGTTGACTGCAGCTTTCTCGTGTTGAGGCAGCGGGTTTGTGAGAACATTGGGATTCGTATCTTTAAAAGATAAGAGCCCGCTCCTAACAAGCTTTTGCACGTCGGATTTGAAATTAAGACAGTTCTCTATGTTATGCCCTGATCCTCCTTGATGATAAGGGCATGTTTGATCCACCTTAAACCAAAAAGGCGGATTTTCCAGTACTGTAAGAGGAGACTTAGTCTGGATGTGCCCCTTAGCCAGTAGTAACGAAAATAGTTCTGCGTATAACATGGGTATAGGATCAAACCCTAATGACCGTGTTGTACAGTTGTTGTTATATGGAGGACGAGCCTGCTGAAGCGGTTGTTGTGTCCTTTGCTGATTAGGTTGGCTCTGCGCAACCTGAGGTTGATACGTAGGAATAGACGCAGGGCTGATAGCAGGAGTTACAGCTGCTACTGGTTGATAACGTCGCCTTTGCTTTTTGAGAGAGATATTCCCAATATCTTGCTCTTTTTTCTTAGGGAGAGCACTACCGTATCATTTTGTACTGCTTTATGGTCCAGCGTCTTTTTCCAAACGTCCTTCTCGGATGGCTTCCTCAAGACGTACGTCCATGCCCACCATCTCGGTGAAATCACTGGGTGCACTGGCAACCATTCGGTCATAGTAAAATGAGCTTAAGGTTTTTAAGAAGATCTTTGTCATCTCTTTTTCCTCAAGAGGTGGACAAATCTGAGCGGCAATTTCGCGCCATCTCTGAGCGTACTCCTTAAAGGTTTCCTTGTCCTTTTGTGACATTGATCTGAGTTGATCTCTGTCCGGTGCCATGTCCAAATTGTATTTGTATTGTTGGACGAAGGCAGTACCAAGATCTCTGAATGTACTGATCGTAGTACGGTTTAAACCCATGTACCATTTTAAGGCGGCACCGGTTAAACTATCCTTGAAGTAGTGAATCAGTAGGTCCTGATTCTCCGTCTGAGCTGACATCTGCCGAGCGTACATCACCAGATGGCTTTGAGGGCAAGAGTTACCCTTGTATTTTTCAAAGTCGGGCACTTGGAATTTGTACGGAACTTTCACATTGGGGACCAAGCAGAGGTCTGCGGCGTCCTTTTCAATAGATCATGACCGCAAATGGCTTGCAGTTCCTTCTGCATTTCCAAGAACTGTTCCTGGAATTCATCCATTCGGTCAAACATAGTTTCCTTTTTACCAGAAGGTATCTGTGGAATCTGTCCTTCCGGGACAGTGTGCATCACAGGGGGTGGTATCTTGACTACGGCAGTAAATCTTGGCGTTTCTCAAAGTTTGTAACCTTCAGGAGTCTTCAGTATGCCCCTGGCATCTTCGCTTTCCCGAAGTTTGTAACCTTCAGGACCAGCGACATCTGTTGTGATTCCATGATCTTCAGTGATCGGCGAAACATATCCTTCTGGGATATAGTTAACAAGCATACCCCAAGGACGTTCTTTCGGCATTTGATACCCAGGATCATACTTCTCCACTATGGGCACTGAGGTGATCTCGAAGATCACAGTCCTTTGTAGCTGAGCTTCTGCCATGGCTTGCATGTTGTTACGAAGCTTTCTCATATCCTCTCTCAGAGCGCTGATCTCTTCTTTCAACTCTCTGTTCTCTTCCTCAAGATCATCCATCTTTTTCTGACGATTAGCCCGAGTATTGTACGAATGAGACAGTTTGACTCTAGAACCGAGACACAAACGTGAGATTCGTAGGTAAGAAGAATACGCCATGTGAGAATGATGAATGCAATGATTATATTAATTGTTTTTTGGTTTAATCAAAATAAACTTTGACAATTAGATTACAAATATCAAACAGTGGGGAAACCCCTTTTTATTGAATTCCAAAGGATTACAGAAATGGAAATACAGTAGATTACAAAGTGCAAAAACAAAAACCTAAGCTAAGGGGTCCCGAGTCCTCTCTGAAGAGAAATTGGGTGCTGATTCTGGTATCTTCCTTTTCTTTGACCGGGGCTCTTGAGCCGTTGTCGGGTTGTCATTCCTTTGCCAGGTGAAAGGAGCGAGCAAATTCCTTTGGTCATCTTGATTCTCTACAGCATGCTGCTCCAAAATTTCATTCAGAGCATCTTTCTCTCTCAGTATTTGTTGTATCTTGATGCACTCCACGTCGATGGTGCGGTACTTGTTCTTCCAAGACCTCCTCTCCTGTTGAACTTTGTTGAGAGTAACCTGAAGCTTTTCAGTTTCCGTCATGAAGTACATGACAGATTCCTTCGGTGGAAGAATTCTGTAACGAGGATAAGGCATTTTTAGCTTGAGAGCTCTAGTTTGTACCCAGTGGAGATAAGGCTCCACCGAGACACAGTCTGGTTTTCCCAGAGACTCCCGTCCTTTCTTATGAACATGTTTCCAGGCGTGCACTATTTCTGTCTTTAGTGCTCTGTCACTTTCTCCTTCCTTGAACAAAAGACCTTCCAGATGAACACCTCGTGGGACGTGTCTCGTCGGGTATCCAAAATGACGAAGAACCAATATCGGATGATAGTTGATTCCTCCCTTAGTTCCTATAAGGGGTACGTTGGGGAAGTTTCCGCAACGGTCAATGATCCTAATTCCATCATAAATCCTATTACACCAATCTATATCAGAGTTGGTAAGAGACATGATCTTCTGCGACCAGCGTAAGGCACTCTTGCAATCCCAAAAAGCAGCAGACTTGTGCAAGTGGGAGATAAACCATTTATAAAGCAAAGGTACACAGCATGTGATCTCCCATCCACTGTACAAATTTCCCAAGTGTACAGAATGATACGCATCTGCGAGCAAAGTCGGCACAGGGTTTCCAATGAGAAAAACCTTAATGGCGTTGATATCGACGAAGTTATTAGTGTTGGGAAACAAAAATAACCCGTAGGTGAGCAAGACAAAGACGCTTTCAAAAGCAGTCACGTTTTCTATACTGGCAAAATACAGGGCTTTCTTTGTCAAGAACTGGGGTGGCAAACCTTGGATGCCACCCTTAGCAGTCATGTGAGTCCTGACCTCAGACTCGTCCAAATGAATCGCCCTTGCAATGGTCTGATTCTTTGGAATTTATTCCAGTCCAGAAAATGGAGCTCGATCTGTAATGTGTAGATCGATCAGATGAGAATACTCCTCCAGCGTTGGTGCGAGCTGGTAATCCGGGAATATGAAATAGTGATAAACCGGATCGTAGAATTGAACGAGTGCGTCCATGATTCCCTCAATCACATGGACTCTTAACAGTGGTAGCAAACATCCGTGCTTGGCTCTAAAAGCCTCTTGGTTTGTGATCATCCTCTCCAAACCTCTTAAATCCTCTAGTTTTGGAGTCCTGAAGGTGTACGTATGAGTTCTCCTTCTACCGAAATCCATTAGCACAATCCTTTTCTCTGATATTTGCATTCACAGTCTTAGTTTAATTTGAAAACCAGAGAGACTAGAAGAGAATAATTTTTTAAATATTTTAATGTTTTTTTAAATGAATGCATGAATGTAGCACACAAAAAGATAGAAAAAACATGGGGTCAAAGGGTCGTTGTCATGAAGTCAAGGCTCTACCCATCCCCAAAGGTTTATACTAAGGTGATTTTTGTACCTGTACTCATTATCATCAGCTCCTCCCAGGAAAGCAAAACAACAAGTGAATCGCCAGCGAGTTGTAGAGCAATCTTAGAGTAGGTGCCATTCACCGAGAATAGATCACCAGCCTCAAATGAGGGTAGTATCGCGTGACAACTATGTCCGATAGTCTCCACACTACAAAAAGGTTTGGCTCCTCAGCTTCTCAGACATCACAATCGGCCCATTGCTTAAGAGAGGGAATGGGTTGCATTGGTCAGCCTCCACTGAGGTTGATAGTCGACCTCGTCGCCATCATTTATCTTAAGTGTATACTCAATCTTTCCACATGCGGCATCACACGCATTCCCATTAGCAGAAAAATAAACACATATATCAATTAGGAAAAACAGTATATATATTTGTCCTAATCATCCTAGACCTTTAAAGCTATGAATCCTATGTTCCTGACAGAAAATGGTTTCCCGGCGGAGGCGCCATTCTGTGGTTTTCACCCAAGTGAAGAAAAAAGAAAAAAAAAGGTTAGAGGGTGCCCCACAGTGGGCGCCATTTTTCTGTAGCGAGCGATTTTGGACGCGGTTCTTAAGCGCTTTCGCTCTTTGGGTTTGTTTACTACAGGTCGATTCATTTTTTATCCTATTAAAGCTGATGAAGGAAGGGAAATAGATGTCTCCAATTAACCCTGCTTGCATACTGAGTTTAAATAGCGGTCTGTTAGGTTACGAATGCTATCAATGTGGGGGGCCTTTGTATTGGTTATTTGTATTTTCGCCAATACTGATTTCTCTCTTTTGTTAGGATACTGCTTCAGAATATGATATTTTAAGTTTTTGTTTAGTCTGCTCGCTAAGATCTTTTCTTTCGATCTTATGCCTACGTATTCCCGTTTACCGAAACAGGGAAATCAGAGCGTTCGTAGTTCCTCCTATTCTATGGGAGGAAATGGTTGTTTGGGTGTCTTGTTCAAAGCCCAAGACGTGAAGCTAAAAGGGTGTTGACTTTAGAGAGAATTTGTCATCTCTAAAGAGGGGGTTGTATGTCACAACTATTTATAAAGGAGAATTACTTTAACCGGGATGTGTGAATCCGGCAATGCCATAATTTCCTTTATAGGAGAATTTTAACCTGAAGGAGAAGACTTTAACTCAGTTTAGAGCAATGCTATCTTTCCTTAGGAATTTCTCATGCTAAAAGAAGGACAGTGGCATGGATGTAGATGATCTAAAGGCTTGCCGCTTACAGCGATTAGATGAAAGGGAAGGAGTTGTTGATGTTTGTGTACTGTGAATGCGACACAACTTTGATGCTAAAAGGTTGATTGGGTCAACCGGTGGTTTTCTTATACAAAGCCTAAGAGGAGGCTATTATGTGTCTCGTACAAAGCCCGAGAGAGAGGCGAAAAGGTTTTGACTCAACGAGGGAATCTTTTGGTATCTCGTATAAAGCCCGAGAGAGAGGCTAAACGTCGTTTGACTCAACAAGGGAGTCCTTGGTATCTCGTACGAAGCCCGAGATGGAGGCTAAAATTGTTTACTCCGCTGGGGAGAATTATTGTTCAAAGCCCAAGAGGAGGCTAGGGCGATGTTTCAGTTGAGTGACAGGTCCAGTAGACTGATTTAAAGAGAAAATCAGTTCTTGTATGAGCAATGCTACACTCAAGGATGTTGATTCGAGGATCAGGGTTATTTCCTGTTCTTTGAGGAAACGGGAAATCCAAAGTGTATTGAGACTGTCCGAGTCTACGGGTTTTCTTCCTATTTAACGAAGGGGTCACTTGAGAATGTCTTTGAGACTCAAGGATATTAGACTGTCCGTGTCTAGAGTTTCATCTTTTGTACTATGTTTTGAGAAACAGTAGTAGACTCTTTTAAAGGACTGTTCTATGTAGATGACTAAGTTCTGTTCCTATACCTCTAGGAGGTCGTCAGGACAATTTGTACGAAGCCCAAGAGGAGGCTGGAAAGTTTTAAGAAGCCGAGAGGTCCTTGTACGAAGCCCAAGAGGAGGCTATCTGTCGCTCCCAGGATTTTCATCCAGGTACAAACGCGAGAGTGGCGCGGAAAAACAGAGTCGCCAGCCGTGTAAATTTATCCCGAGAGAGGGAGAGGGAACACCGCATAAACCTGAGGAAGAGGGAAAGGAATGGTCATCGCAACCATAGCCTGGGTTCGGGAGTCAGTTACGCGAGGGGAAGGTGCTAGCACCCCACGCGTCCATCGTACTCGATGGGATCCACGCTTGTTGTCTATGCTAAGGGCGAGTTATACTATCATCTAGGGCTGTACTAAGACGGGGAAGGGGAAGACTAAGACAGACTCGGTAGGACGTCAACGTCCTAGGCCTACGTACCCCCCTTGTGCAATGGGGAATTCAGAGTCAACGTAGTTCGGACCAAGTTCTTTTTGTGTTTTTTATGAGCGACGTTAAGTTCGCGTCCGGCAGTTAGGGTCGATGCTTGTTTGCGACTCAGACGGAAGGTAACGTGCCCTTTTTGAAAATAGCCTTTAGTTTGATGATCCCGAAGGACAAAAAGGTTTGAAGTTTGTTTGTATTTTTTAGGACAGAAGTGACTTGAGTTAGTTCATAACTTGCATTGCACCAAAGTCTAGGGCACAGGGACGAATACTTAACGAATCGTCCCAAGACAGGACGCTCGCTAAGCACTCTAGAAAGACGAGAGGAAACCCCTCATTTCTCATTCCCCACGCTTAAGGCTCGTGTACAATACACTTTATCCTTATTAAGTGTTTTCAAGAAGTTTTGAGATGAGAAGAGAGAAGATACAAAGGAAACTCTAAAGGGAACTAAGAGTCCTAATGTTATCATGCATGGGTGACCTACGGTTAGTGAGGTTTGACGACAACCTAAGCCTAAAGAGAAGAAAAGATGAGAGAAGGAAAGAGTAAGGGTGAATATGGATAACTATCCACACCCTCATATAACTTACCTCAGCCTCTGCATAAAAGGTTAGTACAAAACAGACATAAGTAAAAGAAATGAGACAAATGAATCCCAAGAAATGACATATAATAGTGACTAAGTGGCCCATAACAATTCAAATATGGTTCAAGAGGTCAAAGACACAATCCCAAAACAATGGCACAAGTGCCTTTTCAAACAAAGAAATCTGACATGATCAGAGATATGCATACAAGAAGACTTCAAATAAAAGCAATCAAACAATTAGAGAAACACCTTCTAAAATCACCAAATTAATTATCAACATATCTCAACCAGAACCAAACATCATGTCCAAAATTCGTGCCAAAATTCAAAATAAAAGTCACTCAAACAATTATGCAAAATTCAGACAGGAAACATGATTCAACATGCAAAAATGGAGGACTAAAATGCAATATGAAATGATTTTAAAAATGATAGAAAAATATTTTAATGCAATTCAGTGTGTTGGTGAAATAATACAAAAAGAATGAGTTCAAAATGGTTTGTGGATGATGAGAAATAAAATAAACAAAGCAATGTATGCAGAATGAGATAAATTCAAAAGGAAATTATTAAAATAATTAATTCAGAAGATAAAACTAAAACAAAATAACAAAATAAAATTTGGAAAATTTTATAAAATTATAAATATGATGCATGAATTTTTTGGTAATTTTTTAATGCAATTAACTATTTTAAAAAAAATTAAAATGAAAATGTAATAAATTAATAAAAATGAAAATGAAGAAAATGGGTGGGGGTGTGGAAAGTAACAGAACCACATTGGAAGTAAAAAAAAGGCTTAGGTGGGGGGTGCAACTAGCAAGGCCCAGCCCAAATAATTAATCAGAAAAATAAAAAAAATAAAAAAAAGACGCACGCATGGAATTAGTCAATGGTCAGACTCAATGCCAGCCCTTGGATTAATCGTACGCTTCTTATCCAGTCAACAAAACCAACATGTAAGCATGATCTATGGCCCAGATTCAAGACACACCATATTAACATACACTCACGCGCATACAATCACCAAACAAAAATTAGAAAATAAAAAAGGAGCACGTGAGGGATACCCTCCCTCATTAATGTGCTGGCAATACCCCATCCCTTGGATTCAACCTACGCGCGCAAGATAGTCAACAAAATAAAAGGTAGTTCAGATGAGAGAACATGATTGAAGGCTCACCATAATAAACGTGGAAGTACGCACACACAATCACTAAATAAAAATCAGAAAAAAAATAAAACTTAAAACGCGTGGCAGCATGAGGGCCACACGATCAACCACATCAACGGCTGAGGACTCGTCTTCTACCTCTAGCCTCTCCCTTCGCCGGAACCCTCACCAGCTGCCGGAGCTAGGGTTCCGGCCACCGTCCACGGCCACCTGCAACTTAAAAGAACCCAGAAAACGCAAGTGCATACACCATTTTGTCCAGAATTTTGTCAGGATCTCAAATATGTCCTCAAAAATTACAAACAACCAATGCATAAGGAGATTCGAATGAGAAAAGGTTAGGTCCCAAAACTTGAAACGCACGATACAAGCAAACCACACGTCCAATCTCAAAAATAAACATACCAGAATAATCAGTGGGCATCACACATCAATATGTACGTTTAAAAAAGGAGTTCTATGATCATCAAAAGAATGACTAACATGAGGCTATGCACTACGTATCCTTGCTTTTAGCTCCAAAGGATGGTTGGTTTATGCTCTATGGGTCCTCAGGAAGAAGATTGTGGAAGAACTTTTGGAAGAACCCTTGTAGATTGTGAGTTTCAATGAAGAAAAGTCTTAGGGCTCAAGCTTTATTCTCCTCCAAATATCACGTGTTCTTTTTCTAACCCTAGCATAAGTTGGTTTAAATACATCAGGTCATCCCACTGATAATGATTTGGGCCTTGGTAATTCTTTGTTTAATGAGTTTTGGACAAATTTGGAAATTTGAATAATGTGAAATACACCCTCCTCCATGCATGGATATCCAAATATTTCATGATGGATCACTTAAGTTTCAATTGCTAATCACACCTGAATTTGATTTGGGCCTTGAGATGTATTGGTTCATGAGTTTTCAATAATTTGGCAATTTTGAATAATGGAACAAAAGTGATGAATACACCATGGATTCACTTGATTCAAAGGCCCAAAATGACCCTTATGGATTGTCCTTTGATGTTAAAAAGTGCCTTGAAGTAATGGAATTAATTATAGGTCACTATGTCCAAAAATGCAAAAGTTTGTGAAAATGAAACCCTAAAAACCACTTTGCCTTCTTTTGATCATAGCTTGAGTTTCACAAATGATATGGAGACCCACAAGTACTTGTTGGAAAGAGGAGAAAAAGATCTTCAACTTTCATGTTTGAGGAAAATCCATTTGAAGCTTTCTTGATGGTAAAAAGTCAAGTTGAATGTAGTGTAAGGACTTGCCTAAAAAGGAAACTTTCAAATTATAGGTCATTTCCATATTTAGTAACTTTTGTGCCAACCTTTGATTCTTGATGAATGGTATGAAATTTTACTTTTGAAGACCATATGAGGATGTGAGACCTTGAAAACCTTGGAGAGAACCTCGACATTCCCCAGTTGACTTCCCCTCTCACTGTTGACTTTTACCCAATTCACCTGATTCCCAATCCATTGGCCAATTGAACTTCTCCTGAACCAAAATGACGGACAATCTTCCATTCCTAGATACTTAGGGACCCAAGGAATACCATGGAATCTAGTCTTGCCCAAAAAATCAGAAATAAACTGACTTTATAGCAAACCCTAATCTTGGTACCCTCAGTCTAGGAGGAAATATCACAGTCTCCAAATCCAAATTCCTCTGAATATGATGTGTATCCTCTCCAACAAAGATAAGATATGCCATTTGGTGATGATGAAAAAGCCAAGAAACCTGCCCATTGGAGCAATAAATCCAAGAATCCCAAAACCCTAATTTCTGCACTGGTTAGGAGAGAGTGATCCACTTGGGCTCTCTTGGTCAATACAAGGACTCTTGCTTGAAGAGCCTCTTCTCCTCTTGAACTGCCTCAGGCACCTTAACCCCATGCTAAGAACCAATGATATGCACACATGATAATGCAAAATGAAATAAAACATAAGCCAATTAGTACTAAAGTAAGGAGAGCAAATTTTGGGGTGCTACAACTGCCCCTATTCAATCAACTTGGTCCTGAGGGTGTGATAGCGACGGCTTTCAGACAATCGAGATACATGGAGATTGAATACCAAAGAACCCGGAAATTTGCGATCCTCAAAGGAGGGACGACTCCACTGGAGAATCAGCCATAAATACTGTACTGTCACCACACGGACGAGTGCTAGCCATGCTGGGTATAAAGTGAAACAAACTCTCCCAGGTTATGTCATCTCTGCTGATAAAGAGAACTGACAAAGGAATCTCGAAATATGCCGTCCCTGCTGATAAAGGGAACTGACGAAAGAAAATCTTCAAAAGATTGCTATCTCTGCTGATAAAGAGAACTAACAAAACAAATGCCATCCCTGCTGATAAAGGGAACTGGCGAAAGAAAATCTTCAAAAGATTGCTATCTCTGCTGATAAAGAGAACTAGCAAAACAAATGCCATCCCTGCTGATAAAGGGAACAGACGAAAGAAATCCCCCAAAAGTTTGCTATCCCTGCTGACAAAGAGAACTAGCAACATAAATGCCATCCCTGCTGATAAAGGGAACTGACGAAAGAAATCTCCAAAAGATTGCTATCTCTGCTGACAAAGAGAACTAGCAACACAAAAGCCATCCCTGCTGATAAAGGGAACTGACGAAAGAAATCTCCCAAAGATTGCTATCTCTGCTGATAGAGAGAACTAGCAAAACAAATGCCATTCCTGCTGATAAAGGGAACTGGCGAAAGAAATCTCCCAAAGATTGCTATCTCTGCTGATAAAGAGAACTAGCAAAACAAATGCCATCCATGCTGATAAAGGGAACTGACGAAAGAAATCTCCCAAAGATTGCTATCTCTGCTGATAAAGAGAACTAGCAAAACAAATGCCATCCCTGCTGATAAAGGGAACTGACAAAAGAAATCTCCCAAAAGATTGCTATCCCTGCTGACAAAGAGAACTAGCAACATAAATGCCATCCCTGCTGATAAAGGGAACTGATGAAAGAAAATCTTCAAAGGATTGTTATCTCTGCTGATAAAGAGAACTAGCAAAATAAATGCCATCCCTGCTGATAAAGGGAACTGGCGAAAGAAAATCTTCAAAAGATTGCTATCTCTGTTGATAAAGAGAACTAGCAAAATAAATGCCATCCCTGCTGATAAAGGGAACTGACGAAAGAAAATCTTCAAAAGATTGCTATCTTTGCTAATAAAGAGAACTAGCAAAATAAATGCCATCCCTGCTGATAAAGGGAACTGACGAAAGAAAATCTTCAAAGGATCTCTATCTCTGCTGATAAAGAGAACTAGCAAAATAAATGACATCCCTGCTGATAAAGGGAACTGACGAAATAAAATCTTCAAAAGATTGCTATCTCTGCTGATAAAGAGAACTAGCAAAACAAATGACATCCCTGCTGATAAAGGGAACTGATGAATGAAAATATGTCAAGCAAGAACTAAATACCAGGCAAAAACTGGATTTCACTAAAGAGAAAGGCCAAACCAAGGCAAACTTCTAACGGACTCACGGTCCACAGATAAGATGACTCCGCTGGGGAAAGGAGAAGTCTAAATAAAAGACTCTGCCGAGGAGCGCATCCCTCCAAAATCTCCTGAGTTATGCCATCTCTGCTGGGAAAGAGAACTGGCAAAGAAAGGATCAAACCTGGCTTATGCTTTAAATGAAAATGCTTGAATTTTGGCGTAATGCTCCATACGAAATGCGAATGCTACGTGCTTGAGGATGTGATGCGAATGCTTATGATATGCAAAAAGGGTCCCCCCAGCAAAATAAATGCCAGAGAGAAAAGATCGATTCAGCTGGGGATGACAAAAATAAATTGTCCTCTGAATCCAGGAATTCTGCTGAGAAGGATCACACCGACCGACTCTTTGGATCCACGACTTCTACCGGGGATGAAATCCAAAAGCATATGCACTCTGTCGGGGATCACACATGTCCTGAACCTGAGATTCCTCCTCTGCTGGGGGAGTTGAGAATGAACGCCAATAACGGAACTGAAATTCTGTCACTGAAGATTGCTAATATCGAATTGGGCTCAGAACCTGTTGGGGGATGCCAACCCATAATTCCATCCTGCTTGGGGAAAACAGTCCATAATACCATCCTGCTTGGGAATACTGCTGAACTTAGCCTGCTGGTGGGGAGAATGACTTTATTCCCACCTTGCTGGGGACTAGAATATGACATTGTCGGCGAAAGCACGCTTCCTGACTGGATGGGGGAAGTGAAAACCCTGATTCTGTGGGGAGATAACGTCTTGATCCAGAGAAAATACTTTCCAGGTTTCCTGCTGGGGAAGGTCTGCTCTGCTGAGGAAATTGCAATCTCAATGCTGGGGAAAGCAAACTACTGGGGAAATATAATCCTGTTGCCCTGCAAGTCAAATAACAACAAAAGAATATGTCACAACCTGACTATCACCGTTAATGCCAAAGTAATTTCTACTGACTTTCGTTATGCTCCGCAAAGCTCAAAGTTTTATATGCAATATTTATCAAAAATGTCGGACGTTTTTGCAAACAAAACAGTAAAAGTAAAACAAACAACGGAAAGCTCTTTGAGTGAAATGAATATTTTATTGAGAAAAATGGTCTGTAAATAGGCATTTACAATAGGAAGCAATTCCTAAAAAGAGGTAATTGCGCAAAAGCAAAAAAAAAAGAGAAAATACACATGTCGGCAATGTGGGAACAGATATCCACCATGATTCGACTCAGCTATGACCCATATGTCTTGCTTATCCACAAATGTCTTGACCTTTGAAGAGACTAACTGTACTGATTCCTTTCTTTCAGAATTTCCAAGTATTGAAAGTGCTCACAGATCGGACGCAGACCATAGCCTTTCGCTTATAGATCCCTAACTTTTGCCTGGATCGCCCTTTTCAGGTTTTCAATCCATCGGGATACCCATTTTTGCCAAAGTCGCCTTTTCAGGATTTACAACTTTGCGGGTTTACACATTTCTTTTTACATTTTATCCCTAATTTTTGCCCGAACCTTTTCCTTTTTATGGTTCGCCGGGATGCCCCTTTTTTGCTTGGACTTTCTTTTTATATCCAACGGGTCTCTTTTATGCGAAGTATTTTTTGACTACGTCTAGTTTCACAGGGGATGTAAAATCTTCGCCATCCATAGTTGAGAGTAGTAAGGCTCCACCAGAGAAAACTTTTCTTACTACATATGGCCCTTCGTAGTTTGGAGTCCATTTGCCCCTGTGATCTGTCTGAGGAGGAAGGATCCTTTTCAAAACCAATTCACTTGTCTGAAAACTCCGAGGACGCACTTTCTGGTCAAAGGCGTGTTTCATCCTGCTCTGATACAACCAACCATGTGCGATGGCTACCAATCTCTTTTCTTCAATAAGGTTCAACTGATCCAATCTGGAACGCACCCATTCAGCTTCATCAAGCTTCACATCTGCCAGAACTCTCAAAGACGGAATCTTGACCTCTAAGGGTAAAACTGCTTCCATACCATATACTAATGAGAAAGGGGTTGCCCCAGTCTACGTACGCACCGAAGTACGATAACCATGTAGGGCGTAAGGTAACATCTCATGCCAGTCTTTATATGTTACCACCATCTTCTGTACAATCTTCTTGATATTCTTATTTGCCGCCTCAACAACACCATTCATCTTCGGACGATATGGAGAAGAATTGTGATGCTCGATCTTGAAACTCTGACATAATTCCTTCATCATCTTATTGTTCAAATTTGAGCCATTATCAGTAATGATTCTCTCTGGGACCCCATAACGACAGATGATATCCTTCTTTATAAACCGGGCACCACTTGCTTGGTGACGTTGGCGTACGAGGCTGCCTCCACCCACTTTGTGAAATAGTCAATGGCAACCAAAATGAAACGATGCCCATTGGAAGCAGTGGGCTCAATCTTTCCAATCATATCTATGCCCCACATTGCAAAAGGCCAAGGAGATGATAACACGTTTAGAGGCGTAAGCGGTACATGCATCTTATCTACATAAATCTGGCATTTATGGCACTTTCGAGCGTACTTGAAACAATCAGACTCCATAGTCATCCAATAATATCCTGCCCTCAACAACTTTCTAGTCATGGTGTGTCCACTGGAATGAGTACCGAAAGAACCCTCGTGAACTTCCTCCATCAACAAACCTGCCTCGTGTTCATCAACACAACGTAGCAAGACCATATCGAAGTTCCTCTCATATAACACATCATCCTTGTTCAGAAAGAAGTTTCCTGCCAACCTTCTCAGAGTCTTCTTATCCTTGGTGGAGGCACCCTCTGGATACTCCTGTCTCTTCAGAAAAACCTTAATATCATGATACCACGGTTTGCCATCAGACACATCTTCAATTGCAAACACAAAATCTGGTCTATCCAGACGCATGATTCTAATCGACGGAGTTTCATTCCACCGGTTCACCTTATACATGGATGCCAACGTTGCTAACGCATCAGCCATCTAATTCTCAGCTCGGGGAACATGATGAAAATCCACCCTGTCAAAGAAAGGTAACAACCTTCTGGCATAGTTGCTATAAGGCACCAAATTCGCCTGACAAGTCTCCCATTCTCCTGTAATCTGATTAACTACCAACGCGGAATCACCATAGACATCGAGGTTCTTAATTCTCAAATCAATTTCTTCTTCTAACCCCATGATGCATGCTTCATACTCCGCCTCGTTGTTGGTACACACGAATGCTAACCGGGCAGTGAAAGGTATATGAGAACCCTTCGGGGTTGTAATGATTGCCCCAATTCCATTACCATATGAGTTGACAGCCCCATCAAAAATCATCTTCCACTGTGACCCAATCTCAGGTCCTTCGTCAGGCAAAGGCTCTTCGCAATCTTTCATTTTCAGAAACATAACATGCTCGTCTGGAAACTCAAACTTCATTGGCTGATAATCCTCGACCGGCTGTTTAGCAAGATATTCTGACAGAACACTTCCCTTAATGGCCTTCTGAGAAACATACTGAATATCGTACTCTGTCAAAACCATTTGCCAACGGGCTATCCTTCCAGAAAGTGCTTGCTTCTCAAACACGTACTTAATCGGATCCATCTTCGAAATCAACAAGGTTGTGTGGTTTAACATATACTGCCTCAGGCGCTTGGCTGCCCAAGTGAGTGCATAACATGTCTTTTCCAGCATAGAGTATCTTGATTCGCAATCAGTGAACTTCTTACTCAGGTAGTCAATGGCGTGCTCTTTCCTACCTGTCTCGTCGTGTTGACCGAGCACACAACCCATCGAATTCTCAAGAACCGTAAGGTACATAATCAACGGTCTCCCAGACACCGGTGGCATAAGGACTGGAGGTTCCTGCAAATACTTCTTTATCCTTTCAAACGCTTCTCGACAATTTTCATTCCATCTGACCTCTTGATCCTTTCTTAACAACTTGAAAATTGGCTCACACGTGGCTGTCAGATGAGAGATGAACCTAGCAATGTAATTCAACCTTCCCAATAACCCACAAACCTTTTTCTCCGTCCTTGGCTCAGGCATATCTTGTATGGCTCTTATCTTGGCAGGATCAACCTCGATACCTCTTTCACTAACAATGAATCCTAGCAATTTACCAGACCTTACCCCGAAGGTGCACTTATTTGGATTCAATCTCAGTCTGAACTTCCTCAACCTTTCAAACAACTTCTGGAGGTTTACCAAGTGTTCTTCCTCTGTCTGTGACTTTGCAATCATGTCATCAACATAGACTTCAATCTCCTTGTGAATCATATCATGAAAGAGAGTCATCATCGTCTGCTGATAGGTTGCCCCAGCATTCTTCAATCCGAAGGGCATTACCTTGTAGCAAAATGTTCCCCACGGTGTTATGAACGTTGTTTTCTCCATGTCCTATGGGGCCATTTTGATTTGGTTATACCCAGAGAAGCCATCCATGAAGGAAAACACAGAATATTGAGCAGTATTGTCTACTAACACGTCAATGTGGGGGAGCGGGAAATCATCCTTCGGGCTCGCCCTGTTCAAATCTCGGTAATCAACACACATCCTGACCTTTCCATCCTTTTTAGGTACAGGTACAATATTAGCAACCCACGGAGGATAATTTGTCACAGCGAGAAATCCGGCGTCTAACTGTTTCTGAACCTCTTCCTTGATCTTGATAGCCATATCTGGTTTCGTCCTTCTCAGTTTCTGTTTGACTGGAGTACAACCCTCTTTAAGCGGCAATCGGTGTGAAATAATGTCAGTGTCAAGCCCGAGCATGTCTTGGTAAGACCAGGCGAAGATATCCACATACTCTCGAAGCAACTCAACCAATCTTCCCTTAACAGTGTCTTCCAAAGCAACCCCAATCCTTACTTCTTGTTTAACATCCTCGGTTCCCAGATTAATAGTCTCAACTTCCTCCTGATGAGGTAGAATAACCCTTTCCTCCTGTTTCAGTAACCTGGCTAATTCTTCAAGTAAGTCACAGTCTTCGTCAGTCTCTTCTTCAGCCTGATAGATGGGATTGTCGAAGTCATATCGAGCCATAGCTAAATCATGATGGGTGGAATCTGAACAAAGGAACCTGCATGATGGATGTTTTATGTTTATTATGAGTGCAACAAACAAGAAAACACATTGCCATTTTGATGTGGGTTAATACAAAAAGTAAAAAACAGAAAGACAGGGATCAAAATATTTGAATGAAAAGACGTCCTTTATTGATGATAAAAATAGCAAATAAAACATCTAAGCCCTACAAATAAATATCACTACGTCTTGGGCAGAACGTAGGACTCAACATAACAGAAAACAAAAGTAAATTACTCCGGGCGCGTCACTTGGATGACTTTCTCGGAAGACCAGTTGCCTAAACTCTGACCAGGGGTGCAGGGACGGATCCATTCATCCATGTCACAGTCACTATTTCCTTCATCCTCAATAGCATTGACTCTGTCGAAGAAAACACCGGCACTGGTGAAACGGACTGGACCATAGAACTTGGGAGGCTCTTCAGAACGCCTAAGTGGCTTGTAACCCAGTCCATGAGTATCTTACTTTCTTTGAACATCAATGACACTGCCCCACTTCTGAGAACTACCAACTTCAACTATAGCGCGCGCCTCTTTGAAAGAGGACATTGGAACTTCTGGTTGTCTGACAACTTCAGGTTGGGCAACCACCTCGGGCTGACTGACTGCCTTTGGGGGTTCCTCAGGAATCTCACAGCTTCAAAGGCTTGGCACAAAGTTTCCTGTACTTCACCATCTACCTCTACATACTTGAAGGTCGATAGGTGACTCACCATAATATCTTCCTCACCACAAACAGTCACAACGTGGCCATCCACCATATACTTCAACTTCTGGTGCAGCGTAGATGTTACTGCCCCAGCACCATGGATCCAAGGGCGACCCAAAAAACAACTATAGGCAGGCTGAATATCCATTATGTAAAAGGTAGTGTTGAAAATTTTAGGACCCACCTTGATCGGCAGAACTAACTCCCCAAAAACTGACCTCTTGGAGCCATCAAAAGCACGTACCACCAGGTCACTTGGTGTACAAATCAACCCACGAGTATCCAATTTCATCAAAGCCTTCTTTGGTAGCACATTCAAAGACGACCCAGTATCAACTAACACATGCGACATTAAGGAACCACAGCATTCCACTGAAATATGCAGAGCGTTGTTGTGATTCCTCCCAGCCGGAGTCAGATCTAAATCGGTGAAACCCAAACCATTACCAGCATTCACATGAGCCATAACCCATTCTAGCTGATTGACAGATATTTCCTGCGGTACATAAGCCCTATTCAAAACCTTCAGCAATGCATTTCGGCGTGCCTTAGAGCACAACAGTAAGGATAGAATGGAAATCTTCAATGGAGTTTGGTGAAGTTGGTCAACAATCTTGTAATCACTTTTCCTAATCAACCTCATAAACTCTTCCACGTCTTCTGAGAAAGTATCCCCCACGGGCTTTGTCATAGAATTATTTGCTTCCTGTCTCTATACAGACTCATCCATCATCTGTTTACCTTTGTCTTGTCTTGAACTGCCAGCTTGATCCCCAGACGGAATAAAGACTCTACCACTCCTAGTGATAGCCCCGACTTCAACAAGATTTTCAACCCCTGTATTCACAGCTGATGTCTCTACCAACTCCTGCTTCTTACCATTAATGAACACCTCGGCCCCATAGTTCCACGGGATGGCTTTGGTACTCTCATACGGGACTGGTCCAGGAACAGTGATAGTGATCGGCGCTGGTCTCGCCGATTCTGATATAGTTATTGTCTTGAATGGAATTGTTATTGTGGCAACATCAATCTCTCTGTCAGTAACTTTACTCTGCCTACAACCCCTGTCAAACTGTAATATCCCTTCACTGATTATTCTCTGAATACCTGCTTTCAATGAATCACAACCGCCTGGCTGCGACACACATTCTACACAACCTTCCTCACAACCTGGGAATACGCCTCCCTTAAACAGTCTTTCCTTCACCATACCCAAGGGAGTTTGGACTTCGTTCACATCTGAAATCAAACTCAAGTTTTCACAGTCTTTAATAATAGCATTGACCCCGGCTCACCGTGATTCGGCATCGGGTTCTGGTTCACATTCAGAACATCATTAGAGAAATTGATGGCCTTGGAATCCACTAAGTCTTGAACCTTATGCTTAAAAGCTTTACAATTCTCAGTATGATGTCCGGGTGCCCCAGAATGAAACTCACAGTGGGCGTTGGCGTCATAGCCGGGAGGTGGATTACCAGTAGGTGGAGCCAATGTTCTCGTCTGAATTAACTGCAGTTTTAACAAGTGCTGGAATAATTGAGAGTAGGATATAGGTGGAGTGTCAAAATGCCTATCCCGGCTAGTCGCATTCTGTGGTCTGCGAGGAACCTGATTTTGTTGTTGAGACGCTGTGGCTGCTGAGGTTCTGCTGAGATGGTTATAGAAGCCACTTGCTGATTGAAGTTCTGACAAGGTCCATCTCTACCACGAATGATGACACAGAGTTTGTATCTCCCTCCTTCTTCTTGTAACCACTGGCATAAGGTTTCTTACTCCCTCCAGATGAGGACCCATCACCGCTTGATATTTTTCCCGCCTTAATTCCGCTTTCCACCATCTCTCATACTAAGATCAAATCGGCAAACTTTCCAGTCATACACGGTACCAGCTTTTCATAGTAATGACCCTGCAAGGTGGCCATAAACATAGTTATCATTTCACGTTCCAACATGGGAGGCTGAACCCTCGCTGCCAGTTCACGCCACCTCTGGGCATACTCCTTGAAACTCTTATTATTATTCTGTGACAAATTCTGCAGCTGTGTTCTGTTCGGAGCCATGTTAGTGTTATATTGATAGTGTCTAATAAATTCCCCTGCCAGATCTCTCCAACTACGCACATCTTTCCTTTCTAGTTGCATATACCACTCCAGGGATGCCCCAGATAGGCTATCCTGGAAGCAATGCATCATCAGCTTCTCATTCTTCGCATGCGCAGCCATCTTACTTGCGTATGCCCTAACGTGTGTCCTTGGGCAAGACATACCATTATACTTCTCGAAAGTGGGAGTCTGAAATTTGTGCGGGATAACAACGCCTGGAACCAGTCCCAAATCCTCTAGATCCATACCCACAGAATCCTGATTCACAACACCCTTTAACTGTTCCTCAATTAACCCGAGTCTCTGATCATTGTCAATCTGGGGACCAGCATCCCCACCTGGCATAGAAAATGCATCATCTTGAACATCATCATACTGACGACCATGAACTGCACCAGCACCAATACCACCTCCCCCAGCATTTTCAGCCCCGCCCAGAGGGATCACAACACCAGAAACAGGAATACCTCCGCCCGTAGGGCCATTCTGAATATTATTACCGTCTTCCTCATTCCTTGCAATCAGTGGCTGAACGAGAGTCCTGAACTGCTCTTGGCCTTGAGCGACACATTACATTAATTCCATGAATTGGTTCATGCGAGTCCGCATCTCAATGATCTCATTTTGTAGCTGATCCATGAGTCTCTTCTGATTTTGTCTGGTAGGATACCGGTGAATGTGTTGATCTGCAATCCTGAGATGAGAACAAGATAAGAACACCGGAGATAAACACCTGTCATGCAAAATAATTATGAATATGCAGATGCAAATGAACATGTTTGAATATTCGCAGGGCGATCCACCCCTTGATTCCAGTTTAACAATAAGATAGAATGGAACTTTTACTCATATATTAAGAAAACCAGAGGAAAACCAAATGTCAACAAGTCTGAACACAATAATCATAGATCCTAACCAACAAGCCTGGCGGTGGTCCAAATAATGAAAGAAAATAGAAAACTACGACATGTCATCAAAATCCACAAGTGTCAATCCCCCCCATCCATTATGCTTCTTGCTCTAATCTTGAATGTCTTTGAACAACTTTTTGGTGTCGGGGTGCTTCGGTCTCTGAATTAGCTCTTGAATGAGAATGTCTCTCCTATGCATGATCCATTCCAAATATCGGCAATGCAACTCCCAAACGTCTTCTCCAGAAACACCATCCATGCTAGGGCCCTCACATCTAGGTCTCTTTACTTCAGCTTGGACCTTCAGTTCCTCTATGGAGGCTATGGCTTCATTGAGTCGACCTTCGACTGCTTGTCTCTTGAATACCCCTGACAGGATCTCAGCGTCTTTCTTCTTGAGTTTCAACTCCAATTGGTCAATCTTAGCTAGATAATCGTCTTCCTTTCGCTTATTCTCAGCCATTGCAGTGTCTCAGAGAGCATCGAACCTATTAATTTTTAACAAAGCCTTGTCCAACTCTTCCTTCTTAGACTCGAGAACCTTACTGATACCGTCTAGAGCTTGTTTCATCCTTTGTCGGGATGCGACCTTGTCAGCTAGCTCCTTTTCTGCCTCAGCGAGAAGCTCTGTCTTCAACTTGGCAATATGAATAGCTTCACCCCGTTCATGTTTCAACTGGTAAATCTCTCTTAGTAGCTCACTGTTTTCTTCTCGCAGCTTTTCCTTTTCAGCCCACAACTTGTTAAACTTCTCTATCTCAACTGTGGTAGGAGGCTCAATCAGCAAGGGGTAAGATGGTGGTTCTACTGGGAAGGGAAGAAGCTCCTCTTCTGCTCTTTTCTTAATCCATTCTTTATAGGAAGGGAAAGCCCGGTTGTTACATTTCCCGAATGAAGTTTTTCCCTTCTTGGTCACCTGCTTCCAAGCATTCACAATCTTCCTTATCATTTCTTGATCCCCAGTACCATTGAAGAATAAGGACTCTCTGACATCTCGCTCTTCAGGTGGATCTTTCAAAGGATAACCAAACTGCCTGATAACAAGGGAAGGATTATAGTTAATTCCACCTCTTCTCCCTATCAAGGGTACATTAGGGAATTCTCCGCACTTGCAAATAATCTCTATTCCTAGCAAGTCATGGTTGAACCAGACAATGTTGTCAACAGTCAATCCCATTAACCTCTTTGACCACTTCAGAGAATCTTTCGTATCAACAAAAGCGCCAGTTTCAGGGAGATGGCTCAGAAACCAAGTAGATAAGAGTGGTGCACAGCAACTCACAGTTCTTCCACGCCTATTTTCATTCTTGTAGTGGACTGAGTGATACACATCACCTAGCAAGGTAGGTATAGGATTCTTTGAAATAAAGATTCTGACGGCATGCATATCCACCAGATCAGGAACATTGGGAAACAGGACAATCCCATAGATGCACACAGCTAGAATAGCTTGGAAAGCGGTCCAATTCTTCTCTTTAACATGTATGCAAGCTTGACCAAACAAGAACTTCAATAATAAACCCTTAGCTCCTTGTTTTTCCTCAATATTACTGCTCAGAACGAATTCACCAATATGAAGAGCAATAGCCATTTCTTTTATCCCGGGGTGTTCTTCAGAAAAGAATACTATGTCATGCCTGATGGGGATTCCCAAAATAAATGAGAACTCCTCCAACGTTGGGGCCAAGATATAGTCTGGGAAAGTGAAGCAACGCAAAGACGGATCGTAAAACTGAAGAAGTGTATGAATGGCATTCTTGTGATACTTGGAGATATTGTAGACAAACTTCAAAAGTCTCCGATACCCTCCACTGAACTCTGTACGAACTTCGGGACCAGCCATACTAATCAGCTTGTGAATCAACGTCAAGGTTGGATCTGGGAACGAATAGGCAACAGTCTTCTTTCTCTGGACATCCATGTCAAGGTAACCTCAGAAAACCGGAATCAAGAGTAAGATGCAAGCCCTGAAAAATGTCAAACATGTCAGAATGCAAGAAAAATGATATGCTCATGCAAACATGGTGTTGCGGTGAAAATCGGATAACAAATTATTAATTAATTTGCATCATTTTTCTTTTACAACCGACTTTGATTTATCCAAAGGAAAGGTTCAAGATCGTTAGAAAAACCTAAGGGGAAGGATCTAAGGTTCGGGGGTTGGTTACGCCTAGAGAAGGTACTAGCATCCTAAACGTCCGTAGTACTCTACGGGAGCCTCTTGTTAATGTTATCTTATGTTTGCTAAAGATTCTATGCTAAAGGTTGAAACCCTAGGGGTTAGTATCTAAGTATACTCGATAAAGCATCGCACTTTACGCCTACGTATCCTCGGGAATAGAATCAGAGTATGCGTAGTTCTACGTCTACTGAATAATTGACTATGGTCAATATTCAGAGGGGAAATGAGTACAAGCTCATTGTAGAGTTTAAGAACTCTCTAGATCTAGTTGTAATGGACCTATGTTGAAGTTTAGTCAATAGGGGAAGTGATAAATTCATTATGATGAATATCACTAAGAGTTGAAGAACTCTTCCTAAAGCTAGTTATGATTTCTATGGCTCTGATGAGGCCAAGAAACAAGGTTTCTTCCTAAGAGGTTACTTAGGTTAAGATGGGGGCTATGACTTTAAGAGTCAGTGTTAATCACCTTCCTTTGGAATGGAGGGAAAGAAAACAGTTATAAGTTACTAACAAGAAACAGGTTCATAATTCAAGTATGATGATGAAAAGGACATGAATAAGAGAGACGAGATAAGATAAAATCATGATATCAATGCAAAGTGAGAATTAAACATATTAGACAATGACTAAATATGAGATGAAATAAAATAGAAATAGTCTCGTCTTGATCATGATTTAATCGAGAAATCGATAATCAATGATTCTTGACTTTCATCGACTAAAAAGAAAGAAAATGGTCTCATGTTGATCAGAGTCTTGCCAACTCAATGAAATCAACCAAACCATGAGGTTTGTTATGTCATCGACCAAAATAAAAGTCGGTCTCGTCTAAATCAAGATTTAATCGAGAAATCGATAATCTTAATATTTGACTTTCATTTACCAACAAAAATAAACAAACAGTAGCCTCCCATTTATCAAGACTTTATTGATTTAGAATAAATCTACAAGTCACGATTTTGTATGTCATTGGCCTAAATAAAGAAATGACATAAAGCAAGGTTGATCTCGTTTAAATCCAGATTTAATCGACAAATCGATAATCTTGGATTTTTTAACTTTCATCGACCAAAATAAAATAAAAACCAAATTGGTCTCGTTTAAATCAAGATTTAATCGATAAATCGATAATCTTAGATTTTTAACTTTCATCGACCAAAAATAAAAGAAAAAGAAAGTGGCCTCCTACAAATCTAGGTTTTTAGTGATTTTGAAATAATCAACAAATCATGATTTTTTGTATGTCATTGGCCAAAAAGATTGAAAATGGAAATGGAATTTTAGTTTGAGAAACTTAAAAAACAAATAAGAATTAACAATTAAAATTTGGGAGAAACTAAAACATTTTTCATGAAAACTTAGAAAATAATTCATTGGAATAATGTTAAACAAAACAAGAAAAAAACCATAAAAGAAGAAGAGGGGGGCGCTTGAAAAACTAAAGAGGCGGAATCCTCGTGGGCCTCAAGGCCCACTCATCTACCATCACCCAAGCATTAAAAACAAATGAAAAAGAGAAAACAAAAACGAGGAAAGCCCAAAAAAACAAACTGACGGTGGGTGTTTAGTCAATAGAGAGTGCAAGTGGGTTTGAAGCACAAAACCAACACAATATGGGTCAAAACAAAGTCAAACTGCGATTCCCTTTTCAACACCAAAGACAAACGGAAATGGAACAGCGTCGGCAACATCAGTGCAAGGCACCAAACATCCTCAATTTATAATAACATGAAACCAGCCATGAACATGGTGATGCGAAGAACAATGACAGCAAGATAGTATTCGGTCCAATCTTAACCTTACGCGAAGCCCTCTTCCTCTCACTATCTCTCTCGCTGTGCGGATTTCAGAAACAGGTTTGTGATTACGATTCGTTTCAGCTTCTCCTCTTCATCTTGTCTTCCGGTTCTATTTCGAAGTGATTTCTGGGTTTTGATTGAAAAAGGGATTTGGGTGATGGCGTGTTGTTGATTTTGAGTGGGTTTCGGTTTGGTAATGGAAAGTTTGAAGGTTTGAAGGAGGTTGTTTGGTGTTTAGGTTATTGATGATGTTCACGTCTCCATCATGATTAGTAGAAAGCTATTTGTTGTTTCTTTTTTCTGCGAGTGGGTTGAATTACTAACATGAAAAACCAGATGACGGCAGGGTTTTTTAAAAGGGAAGAGGATCAAGGGAATGGTCATGGACCGTTGGATAAGGGTCGGATGGTGAGAAGGGGAACAGGGGTTTTCACGGTTGTGGTTTGTTGTTTAGTTTGGAGAAGATGAGTGATTTAAGGGTCGGCGTTGAGGGAGTATTTGTGTGGTGTTGAGGTTTACGGAAGGTTGTGTGATTGGTTGTGGTTTGTTGGATTTCGTTTTCTTTGGGTGAAGGTCTGATGCAGTTTTGCAGAGGGTGAGAACAAGATGAGTTTGGGTGATGAACTGTTTTGTTGTGGTTTCTTTCCCCCCTGCTCTACATATATCCAGAAAACTTGTTTTAAAAATTGATTTCAATTTGTAACCGTTGATCTGTTGTCATTTTCACTGCAGCAGAGGGAGTGTTGTTCGTAGCAGGTTTACGTTGAAAATTTGAAATGAATTTGAGTTTGAAATTCCTTCGCTTCAGCAAACGGATATGCGACAAAAGAAAAAGAAGATATGCTGTGTTATTCCTCCTCCACACGCCACATGTCATTCCATCATTGGCCAAAGTCAAGAGTTGAAAAGTCAAACAAATCAACTTGGTCTTCATTGGTTGATGGTTAATGAAAGATCCAATAATGAAATATAAATAGACATGGTGGACCAATTGAGTTCTTAATGAAAAAGGTTTAGTTTTCTTTAAATTGAAATTATAGTATGACAAATAAATAATTAACCTTAATTTAAATTAGTTAGAAAAAGGAAGCTACATAAAAAAACTAATTAATTAAACTAAGTTTTCTTAGAAAAGTTAAAATTAAAAAAATAAATCGAGCTTGGAAATTAAATTAACAAAATAAAACGATTTAAATATAAATTAGATAAAGAAGACCATATTGAAATTAAACTAATATAAAAACGAACACAAAGCTAAGATAATTATTAAATTAGAGAAAGATAATAAAACAACAACTAACAGAAAATGAGGGTAAAATTTGGGGTGCAACAGTTGCCCCTATTTAAATATCTTCACCTGATGACATGAGAGATGAAGATCCTCATGTAATCAATCGTGAAAGATATTTAAATACAGATAACCGAAAATTTTACCCTCAGATGCACACACATGCAATGCAACAAACATGATGCCAAGAAGATGCAAGAAAATGCAGACACAACACGACACCAAGGGGCAGACAGGAAGCAAAAGACCAGAAGAGCGTCACTAGGGAAGGAGGAAGGTTAGTATCCATGAGAAACATTCACTGGGGATACAAGCTAACCAACAAAAAAGACCCACCGGGGAGACTCCAAAGGAACACTGGGGAAAAGACCACAGACAATCTCCACTGGGGAAAGATCCAGGGAGGTAGACTACTGGGGACAAAACAAACTCCACATTCTTTCTGGGCACGAAACCAGAAAGAAAAACCTGATAGCTGGGGATCAGCCTAAAAGCGACAGACAAACAAGCAAAGACTTCCTGGGAATCTTAAATTGAAGAGTTCAAAATGGGATCTTCAAGAAAAGTCAGGAAGACAAAGACAAACCCTGCGCACCAGATAGGAGTCTTAAGGGTTGAAGAAATTTGTTCCAAGAAGTTTAGCTTAAAGCAAGTTTTTCGAAAGAATCCAAGATAAGGGTTCAATGTCCGACACGATTCGAACAAGAACAGTTTTAAAACAAGAAGACAGTGCTTGACACGATTCAAACAAAGTCCAAGTTTAAGTTTGACACGATTCAAACAAGAACAAATTCAAGTCTGACACGATTCAGACGAGAACAATTTTACAAGACAATGCTTGACACGATTCAAACAAGGTCCAAATTCGAGTTTGACGTGATTCAAACTAAAACAAGTTCAAGTCTGACACGATTCAAACGAGAACAATTTTTAAAACGGCCGGACAATGCTTGACCCGATTCAAACAAAGTCTAAGTTCAAGTTTGACATGCTTCAAACAAGAACAAGTTCAAGTCTGACACGATTCAGACGAGAACAGTTTTACAAGACAATGCTTGACACGATTCAAACAAGGTCCAAATTCAAGTTTGACACGATTCAAACAAGAATAGTTTTTAAAAAAATCTTTAATGCTAGACCTCTTGGGGGAACAGCAAAAAGTTTAAAGATTCGAATCTGGCGCGCAAAGGTTAAGACCGAACAAGCACGATTCAAAGCAAACCGGGAATGTCTTTACTTCACTGGGGAGATAAAGACAGACACCAACAAAAGACCACAAGCAACACAAAGCACAAAGATGCGAAGATGCTAGGGTATGATGCACATGTTTAGCTATATGCTAGAAACGACGCAAACGACGCAAGACAGAAAAGAAGAAAAGAAAGCACAGGCCAACACCCTAAAATCCAAACATCAAGGATAACCAGGACAATCTTCTTTCCACTAGAGATGGCAGATCCAATGCCAAAAACATCACTACTAATTCTTCCTGTACCAACTTGATTCATAAAACACCTTGATACTAGAGTAAAACTTAGTTCATCTTCGTGTTTTCTTAGAACTTCCGCTTCCAAGAATCAGATGAAAATTGACGAAGTTATTGTATTCAAGACGAAAGACAATTCTATTGACTAAGAATTCCGTCGTCCAATAGCTGACTTCTCTGGGGACTCCTGCATACAGAGCTGGGGTTTAAATGGAAACATGGTTAATGAGTCAAGAATAGACTCTGGTACTCAAATAAGAGTTGGTTGAGATAACACATAATCTGCTTCATGAAGAAGAACCGGTAGGAGCCAGAAAGGTAACCTCATTGGAGATAGAACCAAGAAATGGGCTCCAATAAAGGTATCTAGAATGATTGATCATCAAGGCTAAACGCAACTAGATGCCATTCTAGAAAGGATCCGCAATGAAGGTTGAACCGAAAAACGGTCTTCACTGGAAAAAGATATCCAAAGTGATGGAACAACAGGTTCAAGCATGACCGGTTGGTACTTTGGAAAAAGAAGAACCTTATTGGAGATTGAACCAAGAAATGGGCCCCAATAAAGTATCTAGGATGATTGATCATCAAGTCAAAACATGACTAAATGACATCCTAGAAACACCTCTAAAGTGATGGAACAACAGGTTCAAGTATGACCGGTTGGCCCTTTAGAAGTAACCTCTAAAGTGATGGAACAACAGGTTCAAGTATGACCGGTTGGCGCTTTAGAAGTAACCTTGTTAGAGATAGAACCAAGAAATGGGCTCCAACAAAGTATCTAGAATGATTGATCATCAAGGCTAAACGCGACTAGATGACATTCTAGAAAAGATCCACAATGAAGGTTGAACCGAAAAGCGGTCTTCACTGGGAAAAGACATCCAAAGTGATGGAACAACAGGTTCAAGCATGACCGGTTGGCACGTTGGAAAAAGAAACCTTATTGGAGATATAACCAAGAAATGGGCCCCAATAAAGGTATAGAATCTGATAGGTTAGTACCGGAGTTGCATAACTGAAGATAAGGCTTCCTTGGGGATACCCAATTACGGTTGCGAAGAGGTTGAATAGTACCAGAGATAGATAATCTGCTTATAAAAGACTGTCAAGCTTCTTCAAGAGATTGCTGCTTCAAAGATATGTTGATATCACAATAATGTTGGAGAAATAATTATGTCTTCAATGAGAATCTGTAAAAGATTCTTCTGCGAAACACGGTGCAAAATAAATGCACATTCAAAGATAGGTTAAAAATCACACCTGCCCGGGACCAAAGTTCAATCTAGGAACAAGCTAGAAAGAAAACGGTCAAACAAAACTCCAATTGAGGAATGAACTCAAATGGGGATTTATCTAATCCACATGTGGAAAAGATAACTGAACCAACCATCATCCACGAGAATCAAACTCTGTGGGGAATTCAGAAAAGAATAGGCACTTTATGCCTGGGGCCGACTTTCTATTGGAGAGAATAGATAAAACCAGTCACTTGGGAAGACAAACGCCAAAGTGAACCCAAAACAGGTAAACACCAGAGAAAGAAATAGAACTGCAAAGATGCTATGCATATGGGTGCTCATGCAATGCTTATGCTTATGCTGACAAAATAGACAAAAAGCGAAACTGGAGATGAAATAAAACGTTCTGACAAGGATACCCAGCCAACCTCACCATATTAGACCAATATTGGGGATGAAGAAGAAGAGTTAATAACTTCACTGGTGAAAATAGTATTCCACTTGAGGTATAACATCATGAGGATTGCCATCGTGAGCTTGATCTCTTTGTTGGTGTAGAATCCATGGAGAATTGTCAAGATTAGCTGAAGTAACAGCTTATTGGGGAGCTAGCCAAGGTTACTGGCGTAATGATCATCTTCAAATCTCATCTGCCCCATGCTATATGGTCTGTCAGAAGATGATAACAAGAGGATTTTATAGAAGAATTGGCATACAGGGTGTTTCAATATCTTCAAACTCTTGGAGAGATCTTGACGTAACTGCCCCAGATTAACGGTGTTTGCACAACAAAGCCTTGGAACTTGCTTCAGACTGATTGGCCTTTTAGAGATTTATCAAATCTCGACTTAACTGCCTCTGATTAACTGGTATGTGAGGGTAAGTCGTCAAAAGGATTTTACAGAAGAATTGATATACCAGATGCTTCAATGTCTTCAAACTTTTGGAAAGAAATGAACTTAGACATGATTTCCCTAGTTCAACTGTATTCGTAATACTCAAACTGTAGTAGAAATGACTGGGGGAACAAAACTTGCCCCTGCCGACAGGTCACTGGAGTCCAATACTTGTCATAAGATGACCTCAGGGAAACTTGCCCCAATATTTTGAACTTTGACGAGTTCTGCCCCTGATTCAACAATTCTTGAAATGATGGATCGGCAGAACCTTCCGCTTAGTTGCCCCTTGACTGAGCTTCCTTTATCAAATCAAATTCCCTAGTTGATTGCATTTGTTGGGATTCCTTGATATCGAATGGTATTGCAAACAAGTGTTGTTCATTAAAATTGGCAAAATTTCATGCAAAGGTTTAATGCAAAGTTTGAAAACAAAGCTTTGATAAAAAATAAAAAAAAAACACACACACACAATGAAATGATTAAATAGTCAAAAGCTAAGGTGGGTCTAGTCATTAAGGAGGTGACCAACACACGCGAGTAACAAAGATTATTAGGAGTCAGGTTACTCAACCTTGCTGTAGTATGCTTTTCAAAACAACCTTACCTCAATTAGGTCTTTTAGGGGTTGTAATGTGGTATGGTTCACGGTTTATGAAGCAAAAGGTAAAGGCTCAAATCCTACGCTCAGTTAACTCAAGATATACGTTCAAATCTCCGAAAATAGGAAGTCACTTGATTTGAAAGCTGACTGACGCCTTATGTGAAGCGCTCGGGTTTGAATGCATAACCGAGTTAGACTGAGAACTACCCTGCCCCCAAGGTTGAGATTTAAATTTTTTTTGTTTGTGTAAGGAAAGAAAATTACTATTTCTAGGCTCGAAGGGGTTGACAAGGGATTGTCATCCTTCCTTCTCCAATGTTTAGGAAATGTGAAACAATGCCTTACATCCTTGGCGAAGTTAATTTGAAAGCATACCACAGCAATTATGAACATGAGGTTTTCATCATCCTCCCTAATCTTTGCTTTAACAAAAGTTTGAAAAAGGAGTGGAAAAGATATAGATGTTTGCTTTTATAAAAATAAAAGTAAATGAGTGAAACGAATGGATTTAACCAGAAGATGCATAAATATTTCATTAATGTTGCCAATTTGAAAGTACAACAAAGCTTATAAGCAAATACAAATTCAAAGTGCAAAGGAACACGATACAATTGCTGAAACAACCAACAGATTGCCAGCTTTAGGGAATCAAATGCAGAAAATCAAAGAGGAGCTCAATCACAGTCCCTCTTGGTCTTGATACATCTTCCACAACATTACTTATCTCATGAGCGGGTAAGGATTGTTCTTGATGATAGGCTGGGAGCCGTCGAAAGACAAAATGTTTCTCTCCACTAAGTCCTTCACAATATGCTTCAAAGCAAAGCAACCTTCTAAATTATGGCCTGGTGCACCTTCATGGAACGCACAATGAGCATTGGGATTGTAAGACGGTGGAAGCGGATCAGGAGGTGGGCCTGATGACCTTGTAGTTATTAATCCTTGTTGTACCAAAACAGTATACAATGCTGTATACGTCATAGGAATGGGAGGAATCGGAGGCCTTCCACCCTTTCGTTTGCCTGGAATGTTCTGATGAGAAACTTGAGTCTGTTGGCGATAAGCAGGAGCGTTGGGCGCTCGTTGATACACTGGTGGTTGAGGAACCGGCTGATAAATAGAAGCTTGACGGTTGAAAGTTGGCGTAATAGTGGCCACATAAGGTTGCTGAACAGAATAACACTGTTGTTGCTGCTGACGTTTCCAGTACTGATTTTTCCTCCTTTTGTTCGTCATCACCACATTAGTATCCCCTTCCCTTTTGAAGGATATTTTGGCATCGTCGCTCGAACTATCAGCTCTCTTGGTCATTTTTCCACTCTTCAGACCAAGCTCTACTTTAATCCCTACAGCCACGATATCAGAAAAATTAGCAGACACGCTACTGATCATCCTTTCGTAGAATTCTGGTCTTACCGTGTCGACAAACCAATCAGTTAACTCTTTTTCAGATAAAGGTGGCTCTACCTGTGAAGGCAGCTCTCTCCATCTTTGTGCATACTCCTTAAAAGACTCGGTATCGCGCTGTGACATACTGAGTAATTGTCTGCGATCTGGCGCGAGCTCCATGTTATATCTGTAATGCTTTACAAAAGCATCAGATACATCTTAAAAACATTGGGTCTTAGATTAGTCCAAAGTCAAATACCACTTTGCAGCAGCTCCTTTCAAACTATCTTGGAAGCAGTGGATCATCAACTTATCATCATCCATATATGCAGCCATTCGTCGGTAATACATGACCAAATGTGACTTAGGACAGGTCGTTCCTGAGTATAAGTCGAAATTGGGTAGTTTGAACTTGGGTGGAATTACCAAGCCTGAGACTAAGCACATGTCTTTCACATTAGTATTAGATTCATTGCTCTTCTCCATTGCTTCCAATTTCCTCTGCATTGTCTCTACATTTTCCTTCAGCCTTTCATGTCGATTATTCCCTTCTTCGGACATGTTGACATGATCATGAACCGGATG
Source organism: Lathyrus tuberosus (assembly GCA_022829125.1). Classification (NCBI taxonomy): domain Eukaryota; kingdom Viridiplantae; phylum Streptophyta; class Magnoliopsida; order Fabales; family Fabaceae; genus Lathyrus; species Lathyrus tuberosus. The sequence continues at coordinate 2,045,421 of JALAZF010000721.1, forward strand.
TGGATTCTGAAAAACTGGGCGCACCCGAGCTTGCACTGTTGCTGGAGTGAAGGTAGGAATGGCTTGAAAAGCCTCATTAACCAAAGGAACAGCTTGTTGAGTGGAAGTGACGGCCGGAGCACGTATAAAGTCAAAAGGCATACCCAAAGTGGGGTTCACAATAGTAACGGGAGGTTCTACAGTTGTAGCAACGACTTCTGAGACTACGGTGACCTGCGTATCCATCTTTGCTCGTATAACATTCAAAACTTCCATGATCTGCCCCATTCCTCCTCAGAGCTCACTTAATTCATTGTTAACTCTGTCCATCTCGCAGTATTGTTCAGACATCCTTTGTCGAGTTTGGCTCGGGTGAGGATTCAAAAACGATTCTTAAGGAAAAACGACGACATAAGATGAAGACAGAGAGGAGATGCACATGCCATGACATGATGCAAATGAGATGCTAATGCAAGCCAAATGGTTTCAAGGAACTCAAAGGCAAGTTGCGAAACATTTTTTTGGAAAAACTGAAAAAGTTTTTGTTTTCTTTTTAAAATCTCTGATCCGTATTGATTTTTTTTGAAAAGGAAACAAACATTTGAGTTCCTTGAGACCAAAGGGCTAAGAATGCTTAAATGTAGAGATGCAAAAAGCACACAAGCACAAACACATGTTACACACAACAAAACGTACAAATCCTAGGTTTAGGGGTTACGAGCATAGAGTCAAAGGTCTAGCCATCCCAATAGGTATGTACTACTGGTTTTCACCTGCCGAACAAGGTTCTAAAGAGTTCCCAGAGTCTACAATCCATCTTTCGGATTTTAAGGATTTCCCAGATAACTTGGTAGTCGATAAAATTCTCAAGAGGATCTCGTCTGAGTGTAGTATCGCGTGACAACCAAGTAAGAAATAGACTCCATCATGGTCACCGCACTACATCTAAAAGGCTTAAGTTGGGTTTGGTAACTACGGTTCTCAGTATCCCGGGCACCCAGGTCGAGAGTAGCAAGCTTTCACGAACGAATTCGTTCAACATAGCTACGCTCGAGAGGGCCTCAACTGAGTGATGGTGTTTATCAATTCGACCTTTCAGGATTCGACTCCCTCAAAGCTTCCTTGAATACCATCGATCTATAATAAGTGTACACTCAAATCCGGGTATAGGATTTATCTCACTCAAAGATATCAACCCAAATCAAACAGGATAAGCAAAACATAAAACAGATATGACAGGTAAGCATACAAGCAATCATACAAGTAGATAAGCAAACATGAATAACATAAAGCAAAATAGGCTTAACCCTCTTAAGAAAGGACCAGCAATAGGTCTAACTCTCCCCAGTGAAATCGCCATTTCTGTTGCGGTGAAAATCGGATAACAAATTATTAATTAATTTGCATCATTTTTCTTTTACAACCGACTTTGATTTATCCAAAGGAAAGGTTCAAGATCGTTAGAAAAACCTAAGGGGAAGGATCTAAGGTTCGGGGGTTGGTTACGCCTAGGGAAGGTACTAGCATCCTAAACGTCCGTAGTACTCTACGGGAGCCTCTTGTTAATGTTATCTTATGTTTGCTAAAGATTCTATGCTAAAGGTTGAAACCCTAGGGGTTAGTATCTAAGTATACTCGATAAAGCATCGCACTTTACGCCTACGTATCCTCGGGAATAGAATCAGAGTATGCGTAGTTCTACGTCTACTGAATAATTGACTATGGTCAATATTCAGAGGGGAAATGAGTACAAGCTCATTGTAGAGTTTAAGAACTCTCTAGATCTAGTTGTAATGGACCTATGTTGAAGTTTAGTCAATATGGGAAGTGATAAATTCATTATGATGAATATCACTAAGAGTTGAAGCACTCTTCCTAAAGCTAGTTATGATTTCTATGGCTCTGATGAGGCCAAGAAACAAGGTTTCTTCCTAAGAGGTTACTTAGGTTAAGATGGGGGCTATGACTTTAAGAGTCAGTGTTAATCACCTTCCTTTGGAATGGAGGGAAAGAAAACAGTTATAAGTTACTAACAAGAAACAGGTTAATAATTCAAGTATGATGATGTAAAGGACATGAATAAGAGAGACGAGATAAGATAAAATCATGATATCAATGCAAAGTGAGAATTAAACATATTAGACAATGACTAAATATGAGATGAAATAAAATAGAAATAGTCTCGTCTTGATCATGATTTAATCGAGAAATCGATAATCAATGATTCTTGACTTTCATCGACTAAAAAGAAAGAAAATGGTCTTATGTTGATCAGAGTCTTGCCAACTCAATGAAATCAACCAAACCATGAGGTTTGTTATGTCATCGACCAAAATAAAAGTCGGTCTCGTCTAAATCAAGATTTAATCGAGAAATCGATAATCTTAATATTTGACTTTCATTGACCAACAAAAATAAACAAACAGTAGCCTCCCATTTATCAAGACTTTATTGATTTAGAATAAATCTACAAGTCACGATTTTGTATGTCATTGGCCTAAATAAAGAAATGACATAAAACAAGGTTGATCTCGTTTAAATCCAGATTTAATCGACAAATCGATAATCTTGGATTTTTTAACTTTCATCGACCAAAATAAAATAAAAACCAAAGTGGTCTCGTTTAAATCAATATTTAATCGATAAATCGATAATCTTAGATTTTTAACTTTCATCGACCAAAAATAAAAGAAAAAGAAAGTGGCCTCCTACAAATCTAGGTTTTTAGTGATTTTGAAATAATCAACAAATCATGATTTTTTGTATGTCATTGGCCAAAAAGATTGAAAATGGAAATGGAATTTTAGTTTGAGAAACTTAAAAAACAAATAAGAATTAACAATTAAAATTTGGGAGAAACTAAAACATTTTTCATGAAAACTTAGAAAATAATTCATTGGAATAATGTTAAACAAAACAAGAAAAAAACCATAAAAGAAGAAGAGGGGGGCGCTTGAAAAACTAAAGAGGCGGAATCCTCGTGGGCCTCAAGGCCCACTCATCTACCATCACCCAAGCATTAAAAACAAATGAAAAAGAGAAAACAAAAACGAGGAAAGCCCAAAAAAACAAACAGACGGTGGGTGTTTAGTCAATAGAGAGTGCAAGTGGGTTTGAAGCACAAAACCAACACAATATGGGTCAAAACAAAGTCAAACTGCGATTCCCTTTTCAACACCAAAGACAAACGGAAATGGAACAACGTCGGCAACATCAGTGCAAGGCACCAAACATCCTCAATTTATAATAACACGAAACCAGCCATGAACATGGTGATGCGAAGAACAATGACAACAAGATAGTATTCGGTCCAATCTTCACCTTACGCGAAGCCCTCTTCCTCTCACTATCTCTCTCGCTGTGCGGATTTCGAAAACAGGTTTGTGATTACGATTCGTTTCAGCTTCTCCTCTTCATCTTGTCTTCCGGTTCTATTTCGAAGTGATTTATGGGTTTTGATTGAAAAAGGGATTTAGGTGATGGCGTGTTGTTGATTTTGAGTGGGTTTCAGTTTGGTAATGGAAAGTTTGAAGGTTTGAAGGAGGTTGTTTGGTGTTTAGGTTATTGATGATGTTCACGTCTCCATCATGATTAGTAGAAAGCTATTTGTTGTTTCTTTTTTTTGCGAGTGGGTTGAATTACTAACATGAAAAACCAGATGACGGCAGGGTTTTGTAAAAGGGAATAGGATCAAGGGAATGGTCATGGACCGTTGGATAAGGGTCGGATGGTGAGAAGGGGAACAGGGGTTTTCACGGTTGCGGTTTGTTGTTTAGTTTGGAGAAGATGAGTGATTTAAGGGTCGGCGTTGAGGGAGTATTTGTGTGGTGTTGAGGTTTACGGAAGGTTGTGTGATTGGTTGTGGTTTGTTGGATTTCGTTTTCTTTGGGTGAAGGTCTGATGCAGTTTTGCAGAGGGTGAGAACAAGATGAGTTTGGGTGATGAACTGTTTTGTTGTGGTTTCTTTCCCCCCCCTGCTCTACATATATCCAGAAAACTTGTTTTAAAAATTGATTTCAATTTGTAACCGTTGATCTATTGTCATTTTCACTGCAGCAGAGGGAGTGTTGTTCGTAGCAGGTTTACGTTGAAAATTTGAAATGAATTTGAGTTTGAAATTCCTTCGCTTTAGCAAACGGATATGCGACAAAAGAAAAAGAAGATATGATGTGTTATTCCTCCTCCACACGCCACATGTCATTCCATCATTGGCCAAAGTCAAGAGTTGAAAAGTCAAACAAATCAACTTGGTCTTCATTGGTTGATGGTTAATGAAAGATCCAATAATGAAATATAAATAGACATGGTGGACCAATTGAGTTCTTAATGAAAAAGGTTTAGTTTTCTTTAAATTGAAATTATAGTATGACAAATAAATAATTAACCTTAATTTAAATTAGTTAGAAAAAGTAAGCTACATAAAAAAACTAATTAATTAAACTAAGTTTTCTTAGAAAAGTTAAAATTAAAAAAATAAATCGAGCTTGGAAATTAAATTAACAAAATAAAACGATTTAAATATAAATTAGATAAAGAAGACCATATTGAAATTAAACTAATATAAAAACGAACACAAAGCTAAGATAATTATTAAATTAGAGAAAGATAATAAAACAACAACTAACAGAAAATGAGGGTAAAATTTGGGGTGCAACACATGGGATTAAGGCAACACTGCTGGATGTGTTGTGCTGTTAACTGAACGAGAACCACAACCCAGAAAACCAGAATTCCAAAATACCGAACCACTGAGATAACCAGGAACCCAGATAATCAAACATTGATGAGAAATCCAGAAAAACCGGGTAGGTTGAAGGTTTCGGTTACCTGCAAACCTGCAAACACCCATCCCCTCTCACGTATGGGTACTAGGATGTTCAGTATCCCGGGCTCTCAGGTCGAGAAATGATGATACGTTCACCATTTCTGGTTTGGCATCATCATCAATCGAGGAGGCCTCAACTGATTCTCCAAGACGGAAGGTCCTCAGCTTCTGGCACTGAGGTCAAGAAACAATAGTACATTCATCCCTCGGGGTACAGTACTATCGTCAATCGAGGAGTGCCTCCACTGATTCTCTTCAAAAGATAGGGGCCATCCTATGCGAGTTCCAAAGTGGGCCCTCGGGTGCGAATGGGTTTGCCACAGGATGTGGTCTGCCACTGTCACCACTAAAGAGGGATGTTTCCACTAAGGTCCTCGATGATCGGTCACCAGAGTCGACAGCTCTCTAGATCAACACCCTAACATGCGTAAGACACACACATTAGAATGCGTCCCAAGATAGCCTCGTCTGGTTGTGAATTTCGTGAACACACAAACGTACCAAGAGGGCTCGTAGGTCCCACTACTTTCCACTCTAGTCCTAGGGTGTACTCAAGCCTGGGTATTGGGCTTATCTCTCAGAACAACCCAACCTGCAAAACAGAAACAGCCAGCACAACACATCAGTATCTAGTATGACAGTAATAAAAATGAAATGCAATGCAGAAAATACGGTAAAAGTAAAATACAACAAATAAAGCAAAACAAAAACAAAAACACCCAAAGAGAACAAAGACAAGCAAGCGCTAGGATTGACTCGCTTAGGGATGGACCAGCATAGGTCAACCAGAGTCCCCAGCAGAGTCTCCAGCTGTCGCTCCTAGGATTTTCATCCAGGTACAAACACGAGATTGGCGCGGAAAAACAGAGTCGCCAGCCGTGTAAATTTATCCCGAGATAGGGAGAGGGAACACCACATAAACCTGAGGAAGAGGGAAAGGAATGATCATCGTAACCATAGCCTGGGTTCGGGAGTCGGTTACGCGAGGGGAAGGTGCTAGCACCCCACGCGTCCATCGTACTCGATGGGATCCACGCTTGTTGTCTATTCTAAGGGTGAGTTATACTATCATCTAGGGCTGTACTAAGAAGGGGAAGGGGAAGACTAAGACAGACTCGGTAGGACGTCAACTTCCTAGGCCTACGTACCCCCCTTGTGTAATGGGGAATTCAGAGTCAACGTAGTTCGGACCAAGTTCTTTTTGTGTTTTTTATGAGCGACGTTAAGTTCGCGTCCGGCAGTTAGGGTCGATGCTTGTTTGCGACTCAGACGGAAGGTAACGTGCCCTTTTTGAAAATATCCTTTAGTTTGATGATCCCGAAGGACAAAAAGGTTTGAAGTTTGTTTGTATTTTTTAGGACAGAAGTGACTTGAGTTAGTTCATAACTTGCATTGCACCAAAGTCTAGGGCACAGGGACGAATACTTAACGAATCGTCCCAAGACAGGACGCTCGCTAAGCACTCTAGAAAGATGAGAGGAAGCCCCTCATTTCTCATTCCCCACGCTTAAGGCTCGTGCGCAATACACTTTATCCTTATTAAGTGTTTTCAAGAAGTTTTGAGATGAGAAGAGAGAAGACACAAAGGAAACTCTAAAGGGAACTAAGAGTCCTAATGTTATCATGCATGGGTGACCTACGGTTAGTGAGGTTTGACGACAACCTAAGCCCAAAGAGAAGAAAAGATGAGAGAAGGAAAGAGTAATGGTGAATATGGATAACTATCCACACCCTCATATAACTTACCTCAGCCCTTGCATAAAAGGTTAGTACAAAACAGACATAAGTAAAAGAAATGAGACAAATGAATCCCAAGCAATGACATATAATAGTGACTAAGTGGCCCATAAAAATTCAAATATGGTTCAAGAGGTCAAAGACACAATCCCAAAACAATGGCACAAGTGCCTTTTCAAACAAAGAAATCTGACATGATCAGAGATATGCATACAAGAAGACCTCAAATAAAAGCAATCAAACAATTAGAGAAACACCTTCTAAAATCACCAAATTAATTATCAACATATCTCAACCAGAAGCAAACATCATGTCCAAAATTCATGCCAAAATTCAAAATAAAAGTCACTCAAACAATTATGCAAAATTCAGACAGGAAACATGATTCAACATGCAAAAATGGAGGACTAAAATGCAATATGAAATGATTTTAAAAATGATAGAAAAATATTATAATGCAATTCAGTGTATTGGTGAAATAATGCAAAAAGAATGAGTTCAAAATGGTTTGTGGATGATGAGAAATAAAATAAACAAAGCAATGTATGCAGAATGAGATAAATTCAAAAAGAAATTATTAAAATAATTAATTCAGAAGATAAAAATAAAACAAAATAACAAAATAAAATTTGGAAAATTTTATAAAATTATAAATATGATGCATGAATTTTTTGGTAATTTTTTAATGCAATTAACTATTTTTAAAAAAATTAAAATGAAAATGTAATAAATTAATAAAAATGAAAATGAAGAAAATGGGTGGGGGTGTGGAAAGTAACAGAACCACGTTGGAAGTAAAAAAAAGGCTTAGGTGGGGGGTGCAACTAGCAAGGCCCGGCCCAAATAATTAATCAGAAAAATAAAAAAATAAAAAAAAGACGCACGCATGGAATTAGTCAATGGTCAGACTCAATGCCAACCCTTGGATTGATCGTACGCTTCTTATCCAGTCAACAAAACCAACATGTAAGCATGATCTATGGCCCAAATTCAAGACACACCATATTAACATACACTCACGCGCATACAATCACCAAACAAAAATTAGAAAATAAAAAAGGAGCACGTGAGGGATACCCTCCCTCATTAATGTGCTGGCAATACCCCAGCCCTTGGATTCATCCTACGCGCGCAAGACAGTCAACAAAATAAAAGGTAGTTCAGATGAGAGGACATGATTGAAGGCTCACCATAATAAACATGGAAGTACGCACACACAATCACTAAATAAAAATCAGAAAAAAAATAAAACTTAAAACGCGTGGCAGCATAAGGGCCACACGATCAACCACATCAACGGCTGAGGACTCGTCTTCTACCTCCAGCCTCTCCCTTCGCCGAAACCCTCACCAGCCGCTGGAGCTAGGGTTCCGGCCACCGTCCACGGCCACCTGCAACTTAAAACAACCCAGAAAACGCAAGTGCATACACCATTTTGTCCAGAATTTCGTCAGGATCTCAAATATGTCATCAAAAATTACAAACAACCAATGCATAAGGAGATTCGAATGAGAAAAGGTTAGGTCCCAAAACTTGAAACGCACGATACAAGAAAACCACACGTCCAATCTCAAAAATAAACATACCAGAATGATCAGTGGGCATCACACATCAATATGTACGTTTAAAAAAGGAGTTCTATGATCATCAAAAGAATGACTAACCTGAGGCTATGGACTACGTATCCTTGCTTTTAGCTCCAAAGGATGGTTGGTTTATGCTCTATGGGTCCTCAGGAAGAAGATTGTGGAAGAACTTTTGGAAGAACCCTTGTAGATTGTGAGTTTCAATGAAGAAAAGTCTTAGGGCTCAAGCTTTGTTCTCCTCCAAATATCATGTGTTCTTTTTCTAACCCTAGCATGAGTTGGTTTAAATACATTAGGTCATCCCACTGATAATGATTTGGGCCTTGGTAATTCTTTGTTTAATGAATTTTGGACAAATTTGGAAATTTGAATAATGTGAAATACACCCTCCTCCATGCATGGATATCCAAATATTTCATGATGGATCACTTAAGTTTCAATTGCTAATCACACCTGAATTTGATTTGGGCCTTGAGATGTATTGGTTCATGAGTTTTCAATAATTTGGCAATTTTGAATAATGGAACAAAAGTGATGAATACACCATGGATTAACTTGATTCAAAGGCCCAAAATGACCCTTATGGATTGTCCTTTGATGTTAAAAAGTGCCTTGAAGCAATGGAATTAATTATAGGTCACTATGTCCCAAAATGCAAAAGTTTGTGAAAATGAAACCCTAAAAACCACTTTGCCTTATTTTGATCATAGCTTGAGTTTCACAAATGATATGGAGAAAAAGATCTTCAACTTTCATGTTTGAGGAAAATCCATTTGAAGCTTTCTTGATGGTGAAAAGTCAAGTTGAATGTAGTGTAAGGACTTGCCCAAAAAGGAAACTTTCAAATTATAGGTCATTTCCATATTTAGTAGACTTTGTGCCAACCTTTGATTCTTGATGAATGGTATGAAAATTTGACTCTTGAAGACCATATGAAGATGTGAGACCTTGAAAACCTTGGAGAGAACATCAACATTCCACAATTGACTTCCCCTCTCACTGTTGACTTTTACCCAATTCACCTGATTCCCAATCCATTGGCCAATTGAACTTCTCCTGAACCAAACTGACGGACAATCTTCCATTCCTAGATACTTAGGGACCTAAGGAATACCATGGAATCCAGTCTTACCCAAAAAATCATAAATAATCTGACTTTATAGCAAACCCTAATCTTGGTACCCTCAGTCTAGGAGGAAATAACACAGTCTCCGAATCCAAATTCCTCTGAATATGATGTGTATCCTCTCCAACAAAGATAAGATATGCCATTTGGTGATGATAAAAAACCCATGAAACCTACCCATTGGAGAAATAAATCCAAGAATCTCAAAACCCTAATTTCTGCACTGGTTAGGAGAGAGTGATCCACTTGAGCTGGAGAATACAAGGACTCTTGCTTGAAGAGCCTCTTCTCCTCTTGAACTGCCTCAGGCACCTTGACCCCATGCTAAGAACCAATGATATGCACACATGATAATGCAAAATGAAATAAAACATAAGCCAGTTAGTACTAAAGTAAGGAGAGCAAATTTTGGGGTGCTACACTATCATTCCCGGAGGAAGAGATCATTATACGAAGCCTAAGAGGAGGCTGTGAATACTTCTAAGAAGCTGACGGGTCCTTGTACTAAGCCCAAGAGGAGGCGGGGATGCTTTTAGGAAGCCTGTGGGTCCTTGTACGATGCCCAAGAGGAGGTCGATGCTTTTAAGAAGCCCGTGGGTCCCCAAACCCCTAGAAATTCAAGGCAAGCTATTCACAAGGAATAGATCAAGTCAGGAAAGTTCGAGAATTTGGAAGAAACTCAAAGATGCCATTCACGGAGAATACATTCATCTCTGGGAGTAGAGTTTCTTGATAATTCCTAATGAGGACAGCCGAAGAGAAGACTGTATCTGGTGATCCTATTGGGGGATCTAGTTGTCTATTTCTACGAATAAACGAAACGGCGTCACCTAGTTCTAGACGTAGTTGCCGGGGAAACTCTAAATATCTATACTATTATTACACAGTTGATATGAGTTTATGAAAGAAGACTTACAGCGAAACAGCCCCACAATACAATTATATGTATATGAAAGCGGATAAACACTTACTCGATTGTAGAGCTTCCATGTTGTTTGGTTAGTTGTTCAACAAAGACAGATTGAAAACAACAGTATATTCAAAATCAAAGGAGAAAGTGCTTTGAAAAAGAAAGATTTGGGGCTTACAGCTCAAGGAGAGACCCAGGGTTTTATCAATGAGCGCACTGTTTGAATTTGTACAGAGGGACTTATACAAGTGACTGAGGCCCAAAAAGGTTTTCTGTACAAAGGGATGGGTCTTACACTCTCAAGAGGCCCAAAAAGTTTAAACAAAAAGAGTGGGGCTTATAACACGAGGGTAGGCCCAGATGATTTTTCGTTTAAAATGGCGATCGCGCCGAGGTTTTCTTTTAACGCAGAGGGACTTATACAATAAGTGAGGCCCAAAATTGTTTTGGTTAAAAGGGGGTTGGGTCTTACACTCTATTAGAGGCCCAAAAGTTTTGAATGGGTCTTATAGCTTGAGGAGAGGCCCAGATGTTGGTTTTTCAACGAATGATGATCGCGTCGAACTTTTTGAAATACAACGAGACTTATACAATAAGTGAGGCCCAAAATAGGTTGTATTTACAAAGGATTGGGTCTTACACTCTAATAGAGGCCCAAATGAGTTTTAAGAAAAGAAATGGGTCTTACTACTCGAGGGTAGGCCCAAAGTTTTTTTTTGAAAAGGCGACGATCGCGCCGTTTGTTTTTGACGGTATCGGGACTTATACAATACACTGAGGCCCAAAATGATTTGGTCAAGAAAAGGATTGGGTCTTATACTCTATTAGAGGCCCAAGTGTTTTGAAAATGATTTATGAGGGTTGAATGAATCCAAAAACCCTGATTTGTTTTCAAAAATGTATTTAATTGAATAAAAATTCAATTAAAATGATCAAAATTGTTTAACATATGAAAAACAAATTGTGATCTTGGATTAATGCTTCAAAAATTAAGTATTGACCTACAAAATAATTAGAAAGCATTAAAAGTTGCAAAATCAAGATGGAAAAAATATTTTAAATGTTAAAAACAATTAAAACATTAATTCTTTGCAAAAATAACAATTATACAAAATAAATAATATTTTTGGGATTTTTTGAGAAAATTAAATATTTTAACATTTTTGTGAATTATTAAAAAAAGAATCAACTCAAAATCATTAAAACTCAGAGAGAAATTAATTTTTGAATCAATTAAATAAAATCACAAAATTCAAATATTTGAATTTTCAAAAAGGGCGCCAAGAACAGCTGAAGAACACACGCGTGTTCTGGGTTTGGATGATTTTCATTTTCTCTCCAATCTCACTGAATACTTAATCATATCATGTAATCCACATACCAATCAACTCGTTTCAACCTCACGATCATGTCTATGGTATTTAATTTCATTTAAATTATACATATAACAAGAAATCATGAAAAATCCTCAAGAACCCTAATTTTTGCATGAAGGCTAGGATTTTTGATACACGATTCAAACAATGTAATTAATTGAGGGGAAACATTCCATGCATGATTATGAACATATGGCCAAATTATTGTGCAGCAAAAATTGCATGGATCATAAAGTTAGAAGAGCTCATGCTTACCACTTGCAGCTGGTGATCGTGATTTGTGTTGGAGGTGTTACAGCTAGGTTCCAATGATCTGGACAGCTTCCCTAGGTGCCATGGAGTGTGTATGAATGCTTGGAATGGATTGAAATGGTTTGGAGTTGAAGATGGTACCTCAACTGCAAAACTGTCAAGAACTTGAGCAATTGGCTGGTGATTTTGTGAAATCTGTGTTCCAGATATTATATGAGTGTTTGGATCACTTCTATATGATGTATGTGAGGTGTGTGTGTGATTGGTTTGATTGGAAAAGCTCTCAAACTCAAAACCCGATAGTGACTTGCCTTAGAAGGCAAAATTGGAGTGAAAGAAGAGATTTTGAGGAAAGCATCTGTTTGATGGCTTTGGTGTACTCAAACTGATCACAATTAAGCTCTATTTATAGTAGAGCAAGTTTGTTTTGGGATCCACAATGAATGGCAACTGCAGCAGAGGTTTGGCCAATGTTGTCCAATGAGAATCCAAGTCTCCTCTAGCCATTGACTAGAGGTTAGGGCACATAGTTGTGGTTCCCTTGGTCTTGGATAAGTCTTGACTGAATTCAGTTGAGAATGGCTCAGTCTATGCCACCTTGATGCTTCCGTTGAATGCTTCATTCCAAAATTGGAGTCTTGTCCCTATTTTGGCAATTCTAGGTTCAACATGTTATTTCTTGTTCCAAAGACTTTGGAGGCTTGGCTCAGTGATTGTCCCCTTTAGATTCAATCCTTAGAGGTGTCCAAGTGGATAGGAGCATTTGGATTTGGCTGATTTTGGCAAATCGACCAAAAGTGTAAAATCTGCCTTGCCTTGGCAGATTTCAGCAAGGCAACTTGCCAATGTCATATCTCATGGCTCAAATTGAATTTGGTAATGTTCTTGGCCATTTTGGAAAACCCTTACATGATACAACAACTGTTTGAACATGTTTGGTTTTGATTTCTTTTGAATCCAAGTGAAAAATCCCCCTACATTTGGCAAAAAGTAAGGTAAAATCTGACTTAGTGAAATTTTCACTAAGTGTTGGAACAAAGTGACTTTTCTTGATTTTGATCACTCCATAACTCAAAATCCATGAGGAATTTGGACATAAGTTAGTATGAAGCTTTTGTAGAGGGCAATGTGATCTACAAATCAAGCTTTGAATGGGGGAACAATGGCCTTGTGGTTTAGGAGTTATGGTCCTCCAAAGTTGGCACATTAGTAGCACTTTTTCCATAACTTAAAAATTTTTCTAAGTTTTATGGTTACCCCTTTTACAAGTTATCCAACTTTTCTTGATTTTTCTTGATTAATGATGATTCAAATCATACATTAACATCATTTTAGGGTTAAAAATCCATTTTGGTGAAAAATCTCAAAAAGTCAAAGTTGACTTTTGTGCACAGTTGACTTTTTATCAGATGAATTCCAAACTGTGCAATTCTTCAGGAAATCATGTCCTTGACCTAAATCAAACTTGATGGACATGTTCCATGGGTGTCATAGGGTATATTGAATCATGTCTTAGGGTTTGGGAGCATGTCCTGGTCAAAAGTCAAAGTTACAGTTGACTTTCCTCGCAAAACCCTAATTGTGGTGCAGATGACATTGAGACTTGTTGCTCAAGCTTCTTGGATTAATCCATTGCTCCAAATGGATCAATATGGCATATTGGAGACCCTCAAATCCTCTCTTGAGGTCTTGGTTCATGATTTGTCCCAAAAGTCAACTTAGGGGTGAATTAGGTCAAGAAACCCTAATTCCTAATTTTTAGTGAATGCATCCCCTGAGGCAAAATTGACTTGATGGTTGGGTCCATGAGGCTCCATGGAGTATATTAGGTTATGTTTTGGATCTTTGGCTTGTTCCTAGATGAAATTTTTCCATCTGGAGGCCCTGGTCGACCAAAACCCTAATTTGGTGACACTGTCGATCTTGAGACTTGATCCACCTTAGAAGGGAGCAGCCTTGTGCTTAATCCTTGAAGTGGGAGTCCTCTTGATCCATTTTGGGATGTTTGAGAGGTTTGACAAGTTGAAGATCATGTCATTACTTGATTGATCCTTTGTCTAAAGCTTTGAGAGGGCTTAAAACCCCTAATTTTGATTGTAGTGAATGCTCAACAATCCTTGAGGCATTTGATGAGGCATGATGGTTCATCCATATTGTGATGATGATTTGCACAATGATGGGAAATCTTAGTGGTCAAATTTGGGGTATGACACTTATCACAAAGGATAAGGAATTCGAAATTCCCACAAATTAATAACCTCGTGAGGAAGGTTCTCAACAGATTGTTGATTATTTTTACACATATGCACTAGTAGCTAGCAAGCACAACAAAATTAGAGTTTTGTTTGCATTAACTTCCTTGCATAAACTTATAGTTTATCAAATGGATGTCAAAATAATATTCCGAAATAGATAACTTGATGAGAAGATTTAAATGGAGCAACCAGAAGGTTATGTACTTCTTGGTAATGAACAAAAGTGTGCAAACTTATCAAATCCTTGTATGGATTAAAACATGCACCGAAATAATGACCTCAAAAGTTTGACTATGTCATTGTAAGATTCACTAATTAAGGGGAGACACACAAGAATTTGTCATCATCAAAAGGGGGGAGATTGTGAAGAATACATCTTATATCAAGTTCAGATTTTTTGAAGACATAAATTATCAAAGAAGAAAGGGATCAAAAGTGTCATGCACATCAATGATGAAGTTGATCAAGAATGTTGAATATAAAAATTTAAGTGAAGATTTGAGACAAGTGAACATAACTACGGTACTCATTGCAATTCATACTATATTACTTTAAATTGCTTAGAATTTCATCTCTCATTCATCTAAAAACTTTCTTACATCATCATGCATGATTATCTAAAAACCTTCTTCATCTAATTCTTGTGACAAGTGTTTGTACACAAAGTTGTGTGAGAACATTGTGATATTCCTTTGTCTCTATGTTGATTACATATTGATCATTAACAATGAGATGAATGAAATTTTAGAAATAAAGATGTTTCTAACTTTCGCATTCAAGATGAATGTTCTTGGACTAGTTGACATACTTTTGGGGATCACAGTGTCATACCCTAAATTTTGACCAGGAATTTTTATTTTTTTTCATTTCATCTGTCTATATTTTCATACTATGTCGTCTGCATATAATATCATATATTTTCTTCATGAATATTTTTTGAATTATCAGCCGGATTTAATGTGTTAAATTTCAGGTATTTTGGTCAAACTGAAAAGGCAACAACGTAAAAAGTCGGTATCCGGGCCATTTTTAAACACTACAAAAAAAAACAGGAATTTGCTAGGTGAATATCACCCCGCAAACCCAAAATTCACCCTGCAACGTCACATTTGCGGGGTGTTTGAAATACCTCGCAAAAACAATAGTTGCAACTTTTTGCAAGGTGAAAATCACCCCACAACCTTGCCAGGTAGACTTCACCCCGCAACCTTGCCTTGGTATCGATAACCCCGCAAATGCATTTGCACAATTGATATGAGACACGCGTGTTAGAGTTGTTAAAAGCAAGCAGAGCAGGCGTGGGTCAGATTTGTTCAGAATTTTGCGGGGTTCAAATCACCCAGCAAATGTTTAATATTAATTATTTCTCTCTGCAGAGTAGGCGTGGGGCCGGTAGGTTTATAGTGTTCAAAAAATTTGCGGGGTGCATACCACCTAGCAAATTTTGATTATTCAATTTTGCTGGGTAAAATTCACCTGGCAAAGGAGTTATATATACCAAGTTTAAATCACCACGCAAATACGAACGCATATAATAAAAAATATATATTTATATTATTATAAATATTAAATTAATATTTAGAATAATATAAATATAATAAATAATTTAAATTCAAAAATATTTAAAATTGATATATTATAATAAATTCTAAATATTTAAATTCAAATTTAATTTTAAAAAGTTGATAATTAAATAAATTTATAATTAATCCAAAATATTTAAATTTAAAATGACATTCACTCCGGATCTGAATCTTGGTTGTTTCCGTTTTCTTCATCATTCTCGTCTACCACTCCTTGGTTATCAACCGATCCACCTCCGCCACCACCATATTGTTGTTGAAACATTTGTTGGCATTGTTGCATTTGTTGTTGCATTTGTTGTTGTACTTGTTGTACTTGTTGTTGTGTAAGCATTATTTGCTCTTGTGAAAGTCTCAATGCTTCCTCCAACTCCATTTTTTTTTCTCAATGCTTCATTTTCACGTGCTGCTTCACTCTGAGCTAGCTGTCTAATTGTTTCAGTTATTTCAGGGGTTAATGTCGGAGGACGTGAAGACCCTTCCCCGTCTAAAATTCTCCTAAATAAAGATGTCCTATGCCCTTTTTTGTAGTTGCCAGCTAAAGGCCCAGTAGCATAAATTTTTCCATTTCTATTTCTTCCCTTACATGCTTTCAACCACAAATATTAATCAACATCTGGAGCAAGTGGATGTCGCCCCCGTGGAGCTAGCTGGAGCTAGCTGTCTAAATCTGTTTTACTAATAATAATAATAATAATAATATTCTGTTTTAAATAAATTATATTTTTCTGTTTATAAAAAAGTAATAGTATTCTACTTTTAAAAATATAATATTTAGTTTAAAAATTATATTATACATATTTATATTAATTTCGGTTTTAATAATAAACTAAATCCAAATATATTATTTATTTACTAAATCTAAATCTAAATCTTAAAATAAATCTAAATCTATTATTTATTTACAAAAATAATAAACTATATTTTAAATATTATTTATTTACTAATTTATAAAAAAATGAAAAAAAAAATATTTTTAACATATTTATAAACAGATTATTTAGATTATTTAGTAGTTTAATTTTTTTATATCAATCTAAAAACATATTAACAAACTAAATATCATGTTATATATACATATAAACCAATCTATCATACAAACCAAACAAATTTAAACAAGTAAAGATTCATATTTTTCTATAATACAAACCAAACAAATCTAAACAAATATCATACAAAAAATTGTATTCATATGTTTACCTTATAAACGAATTTGATGAAAATTTAGATAGCAAATTTGAATCCAGCAACCAGTTTGAGTATTGAGCTTTGAATTTTAGTGTGAAATATGAGAGATTTAGAGTGAAGAGTGAAAGGGTTTGTTGAAAGAAAATGGAAAGAGTGAAGAGTGAAGATGATTCTGGAATGAGAAACGAGAGGTCATATATAAAGGCAAGTTGCGAGGTGAAAACCACCTCACAACATTTATTACCGTTGTCACTTGCGACATGCATTCCACCCCGCAACATTCTGTGTCATTGATGCGCAGAACGGTCACCTGCCACTCTCTGCAAAAAGTAAATGTTGTATTAACTTTCCACCAAAATTTTCATAAACATGTTGCGAAGTACAATGCACCTCGCAAATAAAGCGTCCGTTGGTAGTTGCGAAGTGAGCTTCACCTCGCTATTTTTTTGACAAGACCACTCCCCTGCTACCACTGACTTACCAGTAAAGAATCAGTGGATTTCCTTCCAAATTTATTAAAAACTGTTGCGGGGGGAATATCACGTCGCAAGTTTGTTTTTCAAAATTTTTAAATTTCCCCCCATGTATTGCGAGTGGGAAAACCATACAAATTTTAATTTTTTAAAATACTGTGTTGCGAGGTGAATATCACCCCGCAAGTGCTTTATTTTGCGAAGTGGAAAACACCTAGCAAAATCACATGGCTAAACTGATGTTTTCTTGTAGTGAAAATCGAACTTTCAGACATCATTTTTAATATATTTTTCGCGTACTTTAACCCGGTGTGCTTATTTTAATTATTTTGACTTTTCGGTCACCATGTTTCTGACCCATCTGAGCCATTTTAGCGGATAAAATCAATTTCAAAATTTGACAAAACGTTGTATTTTTTCAATACGTATATTTTTTGCTGATCGTTTTGGTGTGTTCATTTTATTTTTTTGGACACCTCGATAAGGACAGTTTTTATCTTTTTTTTACCAGTTTCGGTTCCGATTTTAATTAATTTTATATTTTTAATCAAGATTTTAATAAATTTGTTTTTATTAACTTTTTTATTATATTTAATTTGTTTATTATATTAGTATATTATTATAATATATAATATAATTTTTGCTTTATATTTTTTACACTACTGATCTCTCTTTTACACTACTAATCTCACATATTTCACAAAAGTTTCTCCCCACACACAAACTACACGACCACTTTTTTTTCTTTCTCCTTCTTTTGTTTTATCCCAGACTTGTTTTTTACTACACATTTTTCAACCTTCATTAATGCACATTCTTATTCAAACTCAAGTCAAAAATGTTAACCACCAATTTCAACTCTCTTACCTCATGCCATGCATCATCTTTGCTTAGTTTCTAAGTCTCAATTTTACTATAAATAGGCAAGTTTGTTAGCTTAAAAAAAAGGAACCAAAACACAATCTCTACACATGTTACTAACCACTTTCTTTCTTTTTTACTATCAAAACAACACGCTCACAACTCAAACCTCATCTTCCATATAGTTACAACAACCAAACTCACATTTATTCATCTCTCTATTACGAACATACAAGCAACACCATTAGCACTGACGAACAAATCATCACTGCTCACACAATCTTGCCGGCGCCAACCTCAGCAAGCTCTTTGAAGCCTTCTCATCAATTCCGACAGCCACCGCGAACCTACCGTACCTACCGTCTAGGGTAACTCATTTACTTTCCTTTTTCTCCATGTTTTCTATTGTTTTTCTTTAAAGTTTTATTAATATAAGTTTCTATACTTTCTATTTAAAGTTTGACATGTCTATCATCTTAAGTTTTTTTGCATGTATATGATGTTAGTTTTAAATATATATAAATATACTTTTGGTTTAGGTTGAGTTTTTACTTCTGTCATAAACTTCTTGTATAAATATTATACTGTTAAAAGTTTTTTCCGGATCATATATATGCATGCTTATGTGAATATCTTGTTGAAAGACAATTTGTTATTATGATTAGATTAGAAATAGGTATCAAGAGAGAGAGAAAGAGAGTTTGTTAGATAAAAAGTATGAGATACACATCCTGTATATTTTGTTTCCCCTGCGTTTTTTTACAAGTAATAAGGGAGGAGAGTTTTTTTTCTTGTTTCTCTTTGTTTTTCTAAAATTATTGTAAGTAGTTTTAATGATTTATTATTAACATAATTAGGCCACCATAATTATTTATTGTAAATAGTTTTTTAGGATTTTATTATAATTAGTTCATTTTTTCAGTTTAATAGAAGTTAATTTTAATATAAGAATTAGTATTAGAAAATTTAGTTTTAGTTTTAGAGGGAGAAAAAAAAGTCAATTTGTTTTTTTTTAAGTGTTTTAAAAGAGATTTTATGATACTTTGAATCCTTCATGTTTCTTGGGTAAAAGTAGCAGTAGCAGCAAAATGATAGTAACATGAAAAGAAATACTGTTATGTGTTGGATTTAGTTTTCAATCAGCGTCACATTTAAATATACATATTATTTCATGCAGGAGTTAACTGAATTGTATATTTGAATTGAAGTGAATTGCACTGTAAAAAAGTTGAACCACTTATATGGTTAATGAACTGAACAATTTAATTAAAATAATTTAAATTCAATTTAAAACCAGTTCAGAACCAATTTTCTTTTATAAACTGGTTTAATTATATAAATTAATTAGTTTTAATAAAAAATATAAAAAATTAATTGAGAGTAAAAAAAATTATGAAAATAATTTTTTTTCTCAAAAAAACTCGATTTTTTTTTCGTGTTTTCGAAAAAACTCGATTTTTTTTCGTATTTTCGAAAAAACTCGATTTTTTCATATTTTCGAAAAAAAAACTCAATTTTTTCAAATTCCCGAAAAAACGCGATTTTTTCATATTTCTAACAAAACTCGATTTTTTATATTTTTGAAAAAATTCAATTTTTTCATATTAGTTATGAATATGTAGTTGTAAAAAAGACAATGACATATTAAGCGTGCTCCTCCCCTGATCACAAATTATACCTGAGAAAAAATTATAAATTGAATTTGCTACAATTAACAATCATGATGTGACTCTGTCTCCGGTCAAGCAAATCAATGAATGAGTTTTCCAATTCAATACCTCACCTACTAGCAATTACGTGAAATATTTTTCTATGTACAAACTCAAATTTAGTATTTATTTGGACTTACATACATTAAGTCACGAGAAAATAGGAAATGTACTGAACGGTGTAAACGATTTGCATTCTTTTGTGTCATATTGATAATTACGTGGGAGAAATACTTTTTGCAAATGCGGAAAAATTGAGTTTTTTTTTTAAATATAAAAAAAATTGAGTTTTTTTTAAACATGAAAAAAATCAATTTTTTTGGTAATATAAAAAAGTCGAGTTTTTTTTTCGGAAATATGAAAAAAGTCGAGTTTTTTTTTTTTAAATTATAAAAAAATCGATTTTTTTTAAATAAGAAAAAGTCGAGTATTTTCAAAAATATGAAATTGGTTAAAATTTGATTTTAAAAGAGTTCAAAATATATAATTGGTTTAAAATTGCAAATTGATTATAAACTAATTTATAAATATAAACTAGTTTTAATCTAGTTTTAAACTGAATTGAAACCATTTTAACAGTTAACTGAATTTTTATTAAAAAGGTTATTGTAAACTGAACCAAACCATAAATGTGATTCAGTTCAATGCAGTTAATGAACCATGAACACCCCTAATTTCATACAACTAAATATTAGTTAAATAGCCTTGGTGCTGCGGTCAATGTGAGTTTTTCAAGTATTTAACCAAGAGGTCCCAGGTTCAATCTTCCTTGGGACCTCTTTTGTCACTTTTCTTCTTTTACAACATTTTTCTCTCTTCCTTTCATTCCCTTTTGTTTTTATTTATTTTCTTTTTCTTTTTTTTAATTCTATTTCTCTTTTATTTTATTTTTAAATCAATTAGATATTTATTTTAATTTATTTAATTTATTTTCTTTTATCATTTTTATTTTAATTTATTTTTTAAAAATCTTTTTAATTATTTCTTTTATTTAATTTTTCTTTTCTGTAGTTCACGCCCTCAGGGGTGAACTACGATTGCTCTGATTTCTCAAGATCCCGTTGAGAATACGTAGGCATAAGACTGTAAAGTCCTAGCGAGCAACCTTTTCTTTTTTTGCATCGTCTCTTTACATCCGACGTTTTCCCGGATATTCGTATTTTTGACCTTTTTATTTTTATCTCTTTCAATCCGACGTTTTCCCGGATATTTTCAACCTTTTCCTTTTTTTCATCGTCTCTTTACATCTGATGTTTTCCCGGATATTCATATCGTTTCTTTTTAAAACAACTTTCCTTGTGATTTAAATTCAAATTCATAAATTGTTATCAAAACTTTCTTCAAATTCTTGAACAACTAACAATACAGCTATAGAAGCTTGCTCACCTGTAAGTTTTTATCAGCTTTCTTTTATCCGCTTATATATATATATATATATATATATATATATATATATAACTGTATTGTGGGAAGTTTGCTCACCTGTAAGTCCTTATTTCATTCTTTTAAATACATGTCAAATATATATAACTGTATTGTGGGAAGCTTGCTCACCAGTAAGTCCTTCTTTCATACCCTTTTAAAGACTTGTCATATATCAACTGTATATATACTTGTATATCTGCTTAGAGTTTTCCCCGGCAACTAGGTCTAGAACTAGGTAAAGCCAGTGTTCGCTCTTTCAACAGTCAAAACTAGATCCCCATAGGATTCCAGATACAGTCTTGCCTTCTCTTCACTCTTTCATCTGACGTTTTTTTTACTATGTAATCATTTCATTCGCATATATACGATCGAGCTATGATTTTCTTGATCCATTTACTAAACCATTGGCCAGAGATTTAGTAAAGACTACCTTGAGCAGTATGGGATTGAAACTCCTTTAATAAGGGTTCCGATAATGGTAGAAACCCAATCTGAAGTTAAAAAACCTTAACCTAAGATTCAATGGGTAACAACAATTCGTTGATTTGGATGTTTGTACAACATTCTTTGACAATGTTGACTATTACATATTGAGGGTTGAGTTTTTTTTTTCAAACTCTTAATGAAGTTCTATATCGAGGATATGTATCTCAAGAAATAGATGCAAAATGAAGTTCACCTATATGAACTTAGAGATGGTTCCTTCTCAAAGTGAGAGTTGGAGTTTCTCTCTTGAAAATTTCATGAAAACAGGAAAAGCACATGGCCATAAATAGTGGTAGGAGAGTGATGTAGACAAAGAACCATTAAAGAATGTGTGTAAGGTAATGCCGGTATAATCACAAGGGATAACGGTTCAAAGAAAAGCTACGTAACATTCCAAATAAACTTTGCGTTATCCTTACTAAGGTTAAGTTCAAATCGAAAGATACTTAACTATATTAACATTATTTTCCTTTTTTTTTTTGGAATTGGTCTTATTATTATTAGAACAAGTGGAGGATTGTTGTAAATTATAAGCAATTAATAATCTTGAGTGTGTTCGAAAATGACAAGAAAAAAATCCAAGTGAAGATTAATTTTTGAATTCAGAAATAGGCAACACTTGTGAAGTGTTGCAGTATATTTAAATTCAGAAATAAGCAATACTTGTGAAGTGTTGCAGTAGCTTTGAATTCGGAAATAGACAACATTTTGTGAAGTGTTACAGAATGTGAAACAATACAATCTTTGAAAACTGTTGTAGGCAAAACAGTGCAACATTTGGTAAAAGTATTGTTGTAGGCGAAACAATACAACGTTTGAAAAGTGCTGTTGTAGGCGAAATAATGCAACATTTAGCAAATGTGTATTTGAAAATGTGTGTTTCATCAAGGTCGCAACCTTATGAAACAACTCCAGTTTGACCTATAAATTAAGCATTCCAGATTCAGAAAACACAATAAAAAAAAAGTATATCCTCTTCACACAAAATTCCATATTTCATTATTCATACATTCGAGTTTTCAATAGATTTATGCAAACTCGAGTATAGGCTGAATTATCTTGGGTATTCCTACGTTCCAACTTTAAAACATTTGAGAGTGCTTGAAATATTTATAAAGAAAGTGATTTCGTTCACAATTTTAGTCTCGATCCATTTGATTTAAACATTTAAAAAAAACATTAATTTGTAATGCATCAACTATACTCCATTTAGAGAGAGAAGCTCTCCCTTCTCTCTAACTTTTGTTTCTTCTTTGGCTTTCCGTCTTCTTACTTATGATAGCTTAACGATGGAAATCTACGGCGAGACAAGATGAACAAGTAGCTGGTAGGAGAAGAGGGAAACTCAGGAACGACATATCCGGCTCTAACTGCATCACAAATCAGGGAGACACAACCACCCTCTTCATTACGGAGTTTGACGATGCATGGAAGGCAAAAGATCTGTACCTTGAGTTCTCAAAGTTTGGTGATATAGATGAAGTTGTCATACCTCCCAGAAGGGATAAGTTTGGAAGAAGATTCGCATTCGCAAGATTTCTCAACGTGGTGGAGGAAATGATGTTGGCGACAAAATTGGACAACCTCTTTCTTGGCAACAGGAAGCTTCACGCCAACGTCCCAAAATTTGGAAGGAAGAAGCCACAGGAAGGAAGCAGATGGTTTGAAGCTGGAAGAGAAACTCATGCACATAACAACAATGGTGCAACAAAACTTATGCACAACGGGCCCCAAAAGCACGTAAGAAGAAGCGTTCACTCTTATGTGGACGCAACCAGAGGAACTTCAAATCTTTCTAACAACTCAAACTCAATGCATTTCACACCAGATGACGACAGCTTGGAAAGATGCGCAAAGGCTTTTGTGGGGGAGGTTCTCACTCCCGGACTCGCTTACAGCATGAAGGACATTCTCCATGCAGAAGGTCTCTTCACGGTAAGAGTAACTCCTCTGGGTGCAAATTTGTGCCTCCTCGAAGATCTGTTCAACGGTGAGGTCGAGACTTTGGTCAACGAAGACACGGCTTGGTTAAATAAATGGTTCAAGTCGGTGAGACAATGGAAGGAGACAGATATTGACCATGAGAGGCTCACTTGGATCTCTTGTTCGGGCATCCCTTGCCACGCTTGGACAAACAGCTTCTTCACCTTCCTCGCTTCTACCCTGGGAAGCTTAGTTGGAACAGATGACAACACGAGATTTGGAGTTAGAATGGACAGGGAAAGACTGATCATTCGCACCAACTGTGCTTCCTTTATCAACGAGTCCTTTAACATGACTATCAACGACATCTGCTTCAGAATCACCATGAAGGAGGAGATTCAAAGTTCTATGGAACTTCTGGAAAAGAAACGAGTCCCGAAGGGTAGGGAGGAAATTTCAAGCAGAGATGAATTGGAGCTTAGCTCCG
This sequence comes from Lathyrus tuberosus, assembly GCA_022829125.1. NCBI lineage: Eukaryota > Viridiplantae > Streptophyta > Magnoliopsida > Fabales > Fabaceae > Lathyrus > Lathyrus tuberosus. The sequence continues at coordinate 2,069,602 of JALAZF010000721.1, forward strand.
GAAGCGATTACGCCGGATCGGAGTCCGCAGGAGATCGAGTTATTGAGGAGCCCGATGTTTCAGTTGACATGGACAACTCATCCAACGTTAGAGATACTTTTGGGTTGCAGTCTGATCTAGGGGCAAGACCTGGAAAACTAGCTTTGTCCAGTAGTAAGTTGTCTAGGGGAGATACGTGCCTTTTGCCTTTGAATTCTTTAAGTCTTATCTCTGAACAGGTGGCAGATGTAGGGTCAAGCATTAATAGGTCCACACCTACATGCTGGTCTCCTGCTTCAATGTCTAAGGGGAAAAGCAAGCCAACAAACTGTCTCTCTCAAGACCACTGGTCCATAGGAGGAAATGGAATTGGGCCCACTACAAATGGATTTGGGCCTACGGCGAACAAACCAGGCCCACTCTTTTGATGAAGCTTGTTCACAAGCGAAGGGGGTGAAAGTGAGAAAGAAAAACGTTAAGTGAATTAGGGATTTGGGCAACAAAGGGGTCTTCAAACCATCTTATTTTGCTTGTCTCCTAGCTAGAAATGGAGGTAGTTTTGACCCGATTTGTACTTTGTCGTCTTCTGGGAAGAAATCTCCTCCCTCTCATCCTCCTGGGGAGGAAGTCATGGAAGAAGCTTCCCTAACCGATTCGGTCGTTCAAAGATGCAACTCAAGGATCCAGAGGCTGGAGGGTTCAGTTGGCGGAAACATCTGGAATGCATTCACAAATCTAGGGTTAACGAGCAACAAACCAAAGGAAAGCGCTATCAAAGATGTTGAAGAATTGGAGAGACGCGACAAAGAAGTCATGAAATCTAAGAAGGCGGCTTACAACAAGTTGATATGAATATAGTCACCTTTAACATCAAGGGAGGCGGTTCGAAAGTCAAGAGGAAGCGAATAGGTTTTCTTGTTCAGTCGGGCAAAGCTGACATCTGTTTTCTCCAGGAGACAAAATGCACCACTTTCAACGATGTTCTTGCTAGAGAACTTTGGGGTAACAGTTTGGTGGATTGGATGGCTTCACACTCCATAGGCGCTTTGGGAGGGATGGCGATTCTTTGGAGGAAGGACTTTTTGCCTCTCAATTATAGTTTTAGAGGTCAAGGATTTGTGGGCATCAACGTAAATTGGAAAGGTGACGTCTTCAATTTTGTGAACATTTACGCTTCGTGCAATCACTTGTTGAGGAGGGAAATGTGGAGTGAATTAAGTAGATTGAAGAACTCTAGGAACATGGAATTTTGGTGTTTGGGAGGAGACCATAATTCCGTCACCTGCAGAGAGGAAAGGCAAGGGATTAGTGCGACCAACCATTCTCGCGATATGGAGGATTTCAGAAGATTCATTGAGGAGGCAGATTTGGTTGACCTTCCCTGCACAGGGGGAAATTCACCTGGTTCAGTGGAAGTGGGAAAGCAATGAGCAGATTGGACCGGTTTTTGTTATCCAACAACTTGGCCTTGGCTTGGACGCTTAACAATCAGAGAATTGGAGGTCGCGACATTTCCGATCATTGTCCGGTCTGGCTGAAGCCTAATGTGATAGATTGGGGGGCAAAACCTTTTAAGTTCCTCAATTGCTGGTTTTCTCACAAGGATTTCGAATCCTTCATTAAATCTGAGTGGGATTCTCTAAGGGTGACTGGTAGAGGTGATTATGTCCTCTCTCAAAAGCTGAAGTTACTGAAAAGCAAGATTAGGACTTGGAACAAAGAAATCTTTGGCTGGCTGGACCTTAACATCAGCAAACAGGAAGATACCCTGGAGGAACTTGACAAGCTTCTGTCTGAAAACTACAACGTGGATACTAATTTCGATTCTTGGAAGGTCTTGAGAAACAAAATCAGCGATGAATTCTGGAAGAATTTGGCAACGAAAGAGGACTTGCTAAGGCTGAAGTCGAGACAATTGTGGCTCACAGAGGGAGATGGAAATTCAAGGTTTTTTCACCAATCTCTTAAGTCCAGACAGCATAGCAACAATATATCCATCTTAGAAGGTTCCAATGGCTACTTTGAAGATGCTGAGGAGATAAAAAATTCCATTTACTCTCACTTCTCAAACTTCTTCAAGGAAACAGACTTAGATCGCCCCGTGCCTGATGGAATTCCCCTCACAACTCTCTCTGCCGAGGACAGCGGTTGGCTCGAGAGACCCTTCTCTTTGGAAGAAATTAAAGATGCCATTTGGTCTTGTGATGGAAACAAGAGTGCCGGCCCAGATGGATTTTCTCTCGAATTCTACAAGAAGGGTTGGGATTTTTTAAAGTCTGATCTCCAAAGAATTTTTTCTAATTTCCACAGAAATGCAGTCCTTACAAAGTCTTGCACGACATCCTTTATAGCTTTGATCCCGAAACAGCAAAATCCTCAGAACATCTCTGACTACAGGCCAATTTATCTTGTAAATAGTATGTATAAGATCCTTGCCAAATTGCTTGCAGGAAGGATGAGCATGGTCATTGGGAAGCTGGTGTCCCCCAAACAAACTACCTTCATCAAAGGGCGGCATATTGCTGACGGTGTTCTTATTGTAAACGAACTTATTGATTTGGCTAGAAAGGAAGGTCGTGGCTGCTTTCTCATAAAGATGGATTACGAGAAGGCTTTCAATAATGTCAGCTGGAACTACCTAAAATTCATGCTCATTAATTTCGGCTTCGGAGACCGTTGGATTAAATGGATGGATAACTGTGTCTTTACGAGTTCGATGTCGATTATTGTCAATGGAGGTACAACCAAGGACTTCATTGTCGAGAGGGGATTAAGACAAGGTGACCCCCTCTCACCTTTTCTTTTTGTTCTTGTGATGCAAGGTCTCACAGGTCTTGTGGAGAAGGCGGTTAGCTCTAATCTGTACAATGGTTTCAGGTTCAACGGAGAGGATTCTATAGATATCTTGCAATTCGTGGACGACACCGTCCTTATTGGGGAGGCTAACATGGATAATTTCTGGGGCATCAAAACAATAATGAGAGGTTTCGAGCTTATGTCGGGATTGAAAGTTAATTTCTCCAAAAGTAATCTTTATGGCATAAATGTTCCAGATTGGTGTTTAAATGCTGGCTCTGTTTTCTTGTCGTGCTGTGTAGATAAAACGCCTTTTCGCTTCCTGGGAGTCATGATAGGAGACAATCCAAGGAAGCTCTCTATGTGGAAACCTCTCCTTGTTTCATTACGCAACAAACTGTCATGTTGGAAGGGCAAGAACTTGTCAATAGCCGGCAGAACAACTCTCATAAACTCTGTCTTGAATGCTATTCCGGTGTATACCTTCGTATTCTATAAAGCTCCGGTGACGATACTGAAAGAGATCAGGAGGATAATCTCTAACTTTTTATGGGCTGGCAGCCTAGATAAAAGATCAACTCACTGGGTTAGCTGGGTAGATGTTTGCAAACCAAAGTCGATGGGAGGATTGGGTATAAAGGATATCGAAATCACCAATAAAGCCTTACTTCTAAAATGGAAATGGAGGATACTGGTGGATAAGGAAGCGTGCTGGAAGAAATTGCTTTCTTATCGTTATGGTAATGTGGCGCTAAAGATTCAAATTGGTGATAGCTCGGTGTTATCTAACAGAGACTCTTCTTGGTGGAAAGATTTGATCTCAACAGATCTTAAATCTTCTCCTACTTCTGGTTTTTCTAACTCTTTTTCTTGCAGGATCGGAGACGGACATAACACCTCTTTCTGGCATGCCTTGTGGATCACTAACCAGTCCTTGAAGGAAGCTTTCCCTTCAATCTATCAGGCTTCTGACTCGCACCTTATTTCAGTTGCGGATGCAGACACCTGGTCTAATGGAAACTGGGTCTGGAATCAATTACTTATTACAAGTGGAGACGTCATGATGCAGGATTCGATTGGAGAAATGCAGCAATGGCTGGATGTTAACAAACCTCATCGGCATGGTGCAGATACTTTCCTTTGGCTGAGCGACAATGAAGAGGGCTACAACACCAGCTCTAGTATTGCTAGCTTTTTGGAGCACACTGCCACCTCCAGATTTGACGCAACCACCCTTAAAGCGCTGACTTCTCTTTGGACATTTCGGGCTTCGTCGAAGACCTTGATATTTGGATGGAGACTTCTGATAAATCGCCTCCCAACGAAAGACCTCCTGTTCAGCAGAGGAATTTTAACAGATAATCGAGATTCCATGTGCGCTCTTTGCTTCAGGTATAACGAAACTTCCCAACACTTGTTCAAGCATTGTTATATTGCCAAAAACCTATGGAACAAGGTTAGATCTTGGGTCGGCAGGGAAAACTTGGAGGTTATCAATGATTTGGCAGATTTTCCTGCAGAGAGTCATAAAATCAACAATTCAGCAAAACGTTGCCTTATAGGCTCTATTTGGTTGGCTACGACATGGTGCTTATGGATAAATCGAAATGTTGTAATTTTTAAGGGTGTAGTTTTTAGTTTCACGGATTGTTTGTCTGCGATAATTCATTTTTCATGGGTTTGGGCGGGTCTTTCTTGTAAGCATGCTTACTCTCCCCCTTTCCTTGATTGGCATCACTCTCCTCTCAACTCTTGTAGGAGTTAGTGGTGTTGTTCTCTGTTTTCCTGTATTCTTGGAGCACCCCTTTTGCTCTCACTAATATATTGCCTATTAAAAAAAACTCAAGTGAAAAAAGAAAAAAGAGGGACACACGTGTAACAAGTATCAAATGCAAGAATACTAAAAAAAATAATTGAAAATCGTATGCTAAAAATTCATAAGAATTGATTGAGACCTAACTTGAACACTTAACAAGTGTAACAAGTATCAAATGGATCTTTTCATAATAAAGGTGTAGTTGAAAACCTTATATTATGTATGATATGATGAATATATAAAAGATTGAAAGATGCCCAAAATCTTGTAAAGGAACAAAATATTTCATACGGTACGACTCAACCGTTGTCCTCATTTTACAAAACATAGAGGATATAGACTTGTAATTGCATGATAACCCCAACAGCTGGCCAATGGATTTTGCGTCACAATCCATAACATTCCATAACTAACTAAACTTTATACAAAAAAGATCATATGATAAACCTGATCGTTAAGGCTGGACCAGATCTTGTAAAATCGGGCCGCCAAGTGCATCAGGGATGTTGGTCGTATGGAGAGGAGGGGGTGTACCTGCAAGGTACTCCGAGAAAAGGGGCAAGTACAAAGTATGAATTCTTAGGGTGAATATTGGATACCTGACCCTCTCAAGCGAGAGGGTTTATATAGATCCCTCAGCGCGTGGCCAACGGTCCTATTTTCGGGGCGAAATAACCGTTTTCCCCAAAGAATAGGTAACTACCCAAACTAGTCGTTATGTCGGGCAGGGTGCCCAAAACTAGCTGTTATGTTGGGCATAGGCATAGCTCCGGGCATTTGCACATAGCTGTTCGGGGAGCATCGAAGCCGTGCGTGACGGGCAGTAATTCTAGGGAGGAATGTTGCATTCCTTGCCCGGCTGGAGGGGCAGAAAGGTAACTTTTTCCCCTCTGTGGATTGGACTTAGGCAATTTGGACTGCTCTGGAGTAGAGGCGGATTGGGCCAATTCTAGCCATTGGTCCATTCCAGAACAAGAGCCCCCCAAGTAGTTGCTCCCGAGCATGGGAGCGATGACTTAAGAACTGCTCGTTGCCCCGGGGAGTCAGGATGGAGTCGTCGGTTGAAGACGAAGAGGGTTGTCTCAAAGTGCTCGTGACCCCAGATGTTCGTGAGATTCATGGTCGTGACCTTGTTTCCCGGAGTTCGGAGAGACTAATGGTTAGACAGAATTGGAAACGTTGGGTTGCCACGTGTGCATCGAGCTCCGTGTAGCAGTTAATAGGTAATGATGGCTAGTTGGTAGCCATCATGGCCTACGAGCGCGTGTTTGCACGTGCCCCTTTGTATAAAAAGGGGGGAAATTCGTTCAGTTTGGAACTTTTCCTTTCTGATTTCTCCCCGCTTTCTTCAAGTTCTTTCCAGTCACCGTCTTCAGTCTTTCCAACCACCGTTACAAGTTTCGAGCAACCGCTTTTTTCTACTCAAATCAAGTAAGTTTTCTGATCCTTTGCTTGTTTTGCTCCCTTTTGTTGTCAATGGTAGGTTGCATGCGATTAGAGATAGGTTTAGAGGACGAAATGAGTAAGTTTCCGGCGATTGTTGGTGGTGGACGGTGGTTGTGCCATTATTCTACCTCTGACATGTCGCCGGAATTAGTGGCGCGTTTCAGCGAGCATGGTGATCTGTGGCGATGTTGCGACAGCTATGTATGCGTGGTCGCAGTGTCTGTTCATCATCTGAGTGGGTGATGAGTTTTCTGTTGGAACATTCCCAGATTCCGGTGAAGCTTTGCGATTTCCGGCGAAGCTTCAAACGAAAACTGGGCGTGAGTGCGAGGAAGCTCCTCGCTTGGGATTATTGGCTTCGAGCGTCTCCTCGCAGGGAGGTGTCTGCTTATCCTCTGATGTTAGGGCTTAGGTCGGGGACGTTGTCCTCAGCCCTTTCCGCGCCCTTTCACTTGACTTAGCAGTGGAAGGGTGCATTTGATTTACTTTCGAATTCACTTTCTTCTCTGCTTTTTAGATGATTATAATGGCGACGGGGCCAGAGAGAGAAGTTATCATAGATACGTCCGAGGAGGAAACGGGCTTCGAGGATAGCAACTCGACGGCCTCTAGTTTGGCGACTTCGAGTTCTTCTAACAATGTCGGGGGAGAGGAAGAATTGGACGTTATGGACGAGGACGTCGACGGGTTTTTCGTGGAGGATTGGGAGGTTGCCGAACCTGCCGAGCATGTGTCCAATTTTGCAAAGTCTTTGGTGGATGTTTTCACGGAGGTAGGACCGGAGGAAGAGTGGAAGGTGCACTTCCCTTCCTTGGACGAGCGGGTCTGCACGAATTTTGGGGACCGCTTCATAGTGAACGAGTATGCCTTTAAAGAGTTGGGTCTGAGGCTGCCTTTTACTTATTTTTAGGAGTCGGTGTTCAAGCACTTGAAGTTAGCCCCTACATAACTGCATCCTAACTCGCTTGCCTTCATCCGGGCCTTCGAGTTGGTGTGTGAGCATCTCTCTCTTGGGGCTACTCTCCCCCTGTTCTTCACTGTTTTCCATTTTTAGAGGCAGCTATCGGGGAGGAAGTACGGTTGGGGCTCTCTGAAGCAGCCTCACAAGCTGTTCAAGCCGTTTTCGGAGTCTATCTGGAAGTTCAAGGAACAGTACTACGTCATTGAGCACGTGTCCGAGGTCGCCCAGGACAGTACATATGTCTGGGAGATTGAAGTTGACGAGGACGGGAACGAGCTACACGATGAGGAGGGGAGGTATATTGGGTGGAGACTTTACAAGTTCCCCCTCCACTGGGCACCCGACCATTTTGACAAGAAGCCCAGCGATTATGTCTTCCAACCGAGCGATCTACACGGGCAGGATGCCGTGGCGTACGAGGCGCTGATGAATTGGGTCAACTCATTCCGTCTTGCTGAGTGATGGACGAGCAAGGGTTGCCTGATCTTCGAGGAAGACAGGAGCCAGAGGTTTGAGCGTAGATTCATCAACATTAAGGCACTGCTGGAGTGCAAGACTCCCGTGGATGCCGAGAAGCTGCTCGGTAGTTTTAGTCATTTAGATTTTGTTTGCGTTGTTTCTTTTCATCGTATCTAACATGTTCGTGTTTTGTTTGTGCAGGTGAGATGCCTCAAGCCGACGACAGGGTTGTAAGGAACGCTCTCATGAGGAATAAGGTCGGGGCGGCTCCTCCGAAATCCCAGTTTGTTGGTGCTCGTGCTCCTCCTCCTGTTCAAACTGCTGCGAGGACTTCTTCTTCTCCCACTTCTGCTCCCCGGGGGTCTCCTCTCTCTTTGACAGGTCGACCTAAGAAGCCGAGGATAGTTGACACTGTGGACCTTACCCGGGTGTCGGAGAAAGGGAAGTTCGAGCTTCCTCCTTGTATCCTTGATAGGAGGTTTTTTGAAGGCAACTCTTTGGTCATTCCCCGGGTGGAATCTCTTCGCTTGGAAGGTATGGATCGCCTGAGCAAGAGGGTGCTGGTGGCTCAAGACGCCTCTGCCTTGGTCAGGATGCTGGAGATGGCGGCTGTTTACGCTGAAGGGGACCTTGCGATTGAGTCCGAACTCAATGCTGCCCGGGCTTCTGTGGCATCCTTCAAGGAAGAAGTCAAGAGTGTCGGCAAAGCTCGGAAGAAGGCTGAAGAGGAGGCAGCTCATTTAAAGGAGGAGAACTCGACTCTGGTGGCGGAGAAGAAAGCTGCCGAGGAGCTGATCAGGGAGCTGAGGGCGGCCAATGCCCCCGGCGTCGACGAGCCGGACGATGTGAAAGAATTGAATACTAGATCCGAGCTGGTTGCTCGCATTCTGCTGGCCGAGGACGATAGTATTACCATCGCGGAGGAGTCTTTCAGAAATGTCGTGGCTCAACTGCGGGTGGTGAACCCTGAACTCGATTTTTCTGTCGAGGGTACTCACTACCTGGCGGATGTTGAGTACGGTCGTATTGTCATGCCCGACGGTCTCCTCGAAGGTACCCCGGAGGATCAGCCTGCAGAGGACCAGGGGTCTCAGCCAGAGCCGGCTGAGCACGTGGACGAGTGAGGCGTTCGTATTTTTTGATGTTGTTATAATTTGTCCGGCCTGTGTGCCGTGGAATTGTGTGTAATTTATTTCTGGGGGCGTGGCCCCCGTTTCATGTAACAAATTACTATCGTGGCCCTTGCGGCCACTTATTAAATTATCACATGTTTGATTCTGTTGTTTGTATGAATTTACTTGCTTTTATTTTTTTGCTAAGTAATGTATTCATGCTCGTTGTAAATGTGTCTCTGCCCGTGATTGGGAGTATTTGACTTGCACAGATATTTGAGGGGGATTGCCCGTTGTAGATGTGTTCGACAGTGAGGGGAACTGGTCGAACGACCGGGGAATTTCCTGGCGGGGTGCGGAGCTCAGGTCGCGTTAGAGGCCTGAGTTTGCGGCGTGTACATCCCATTGCGAGCTGGGGTTCTGCCAGTCATGGTACTTTGACGACAGTGGTGCTCAATCGAGGACCGCTGTCGAGCAGTTACCCGGCTTGTTACTGAGCGAGGTTCTGCTTTATTCATATGTGACGCTTGTACCTAGACGCGCATAGTGGTCGGTTGCCGACGTTCGTCGTTGCGACGGGTCGAACCGAGGATTTAGCTGTAGTATTGTTTTAGCTTTTTAGCATTCCATGGTCGAGCAAGTTCTTCCCCAGTGAGATGTTCCAGGTAGTAGGCCCCATTTTCTGTTTTTGCTCGGACGCGATAGGGTCCTTCTCAGTTGGCTGCTAGTTTTCCTTCACAAGAGTCCTTGTGGTTTCTTCTTAGGATGAGTGTTGCGGTGAAAATTGGATAACAAGCTATTAATTAACTTGCATCATATTTCTATTACAACCGACTTTGATTTATCCAAAGGAAAGGTTCAAGATCGTTAAAAAAAATCTAAAAGGGGAGAGATCTAAGGTTCGGGGGTTGGTTACGCCTAGGGAAGGTATTAGTACCCTAAACGTCCATAGTACTCTACGGGAACCTCTTGTTTTACTTGTTACATATTACTCGCTTGCTAAAGGTGCTATACTAGAGGTTGAAACCCTAGGGGTTTGTTTCTAAGTATACTCGACAAAGTATCGCACTTTGCGCCTACGTATCCTCACGGGAGTGGAATCAGAGTATCCGTAGTTCACCGATCTAAGGGTGAGGGATAGGAACCATTGACTATGGCCAAAGTTCCAAGGGGAAAATGAGTATGACTCATTTTAGAGTTCACGATAACTCTCTAAATCTATGTTATAGGGGAAAGTGAGTTCTCATGATGATGAGAATCACATGGAGTGTGAGAACTCCAATCCTACTTCTAGTTATGATTTCATTGACTCACGATAGTCAAGAAATAAAGGTGAATCTAGAAGGATAAGGTGAAGGTTGTTTAGTGACTTCAAAAGTCAAATTAAGGTCTCCCTTTGGAATGGGGGGAAAGATAAAAGTTGCAAAGATGCTAAAAGATAACAAGATTGTAATACAAATAAGATGATACAACAATACATGAAATAGATAATTATATGTAATAAAGTTTATGAAATCATACAAAGTAGAATCACATATGTTGGACAAAGATAAAGCATGATAGATAGACATAACATAGTATGACATGTTGAATAAAGAAGTGCAATAACATTCTTAATAAGAATTTATGATCTAATCATGCATAAAGGTCTTAAAAATTAATATTTTTGTCAATTTCTTTTTATATATGAAAAATAGGTTCAATTAAGAGTAATTAGCAAAAAGAAGGGAAGAGAAATGATAAAAAGTGAACAAGTTATGTTATTTTAAAGATTGAAGTACCAACTTAAAAATGATAAAACAACAAGTGATAAAAAAAAGAGAGGAAATGGCAAATCTAGGGCTTGAACCCATGACATCTCACTCACAACCTAAAACCAAAGTCAACTGAGCCAGTGCGCGCGTTTGATAAGTAATGAAAACACAACTCTATATTTAAAACAAGCGAAATTCAGGAAAAAATGAATAAAAGACTGGGGCGATGGGATTCGAACCCCAGTCTCTTGGGTCAGGCAAGGTGTGTTAAGATAATGGGGCTTGCCACTGGGGTGGCGATACTTCCCGTAATAAACTTGAATCAAATAATATATGAACCAAATCGTGTGCGCATATCCAAACAAAACCAACAAACACGCGGCCTGCCCATCATGATTCAAGTTTCAGCCAACCATGTTCACAGGTGCATGTCTCAATCAATTCTCCATCAAAATGAACAAGATAAAGGTCCAAAATCATCAGCAAAGAACATGGAATATGAAGAAATCCATCACTTACACTAAATCTAATCATACAAAACGTGCACTGGTCATAAAGATGAGGTGTTACTCAAATTCATAAGCAGCCATGAGGGAGCTACAACACTCATAACACACAAAATCAATGGTGAGGTACGCGAATGGCAATCATCAATACACAAATGATCAACACAAAAGCCAAGAAAGGGACAGTTGCATAAGACATGATTTCATTCTAAGTTAGATGTTGAGTTCAAAGTTCAAGAAAGGAAAATCAAGCAAGAATTAAGAGTGCACACAGTAGGGCACAACCAAAATGGTTGAACTGAGGATTTTGCACAAACAGATGGATACATAGCAGACATGAGTTCATATTTCAAAGCATCAAGGGGTGACAATGATACATAGAGATAACAGTCCTATTATTAATTCAAATCAAGATGAAACAGTTGGATTTAAATGGAATCACTAATTGATAAGTAGAACAGAATAGTAGCACATTGATCAAATGAGAAGGTTATGTTAGGCAGTCAAGCATTAACTTTGGCATACATAAAAGAAGGCACACAGTCTCATGCTCATTCAAAAGTAAATTGCAAAATAAGGACATATACAAATGCAGTATCAGCAGACATATGCATCAATGAGACATCATATAAGGTGACATAGCATCAAGGGGTGACAATGATTAACATATTATCTCATTATAGCACACAGACAGAGTTTTAAGATAAAGGCAAACTTGGACAAGCAAGCCTACACACATACGGACAAGGTTTGGGTTTGCACACATACTAAGGACACATGGCTTGGAAGAAACAAGTTCACAGTTTTGAAACAAATTAAATAATCAATTAAGGCCTATGATACAGTCTAAGCAAGAGTGGCATGGCATGAAATCATAAAAAGCAAATGAGCAAACTCATATGACATCTTAGTATACATAAGGCAGCAAGTCATGATGATAAATTATGTAATATTAAGAGATACACAGTTAAAAAAATGAGAATGAACTTGACATAAAGAAAGACTTAGCACTCAAGAAAAAGCAAATACGTTAATAGATTATGAACAACATCAAGACCACACAATCAACATAGACTTCAACAAGTTCAACAGTGTTAATAACCAACTTAAAGCATGAGAAAACCACTCAGTCAAGAATACAATATCAAAGGTGTGCCAGAGTTGTGTACAAGCAATGTGAACCAAACTGTGGTATAAGTCAGGCATGGATTACCAATATTACAACCAATATTCAAAGAACCCAACATATCACCACATAAGTTAGTGACAACACTTAGTTCAAAACAAAGAAACTCAGTTAGTAAATCAATATTACATGGACAAAGCTAGGGATTCAACTAGTGCAAGCAGTTCAAAAAAAAACAAAGACACATTCATAAACCATTAGAGTTAGAGGTGCATTTAACAGAGCAAGGAAGCAAAAAGCAAGCTGACATTTCAAAACAACTGTCTCAGGGAATAGCAACAATACACATAAGTCACATATATGAAACACATTTGAACCAACATATAGAAGACTAAAATCTCAGGCCAGGGTTCTAAGAAACTAACACAAGCATTGCTCAACAGAATGTGTTCAAAATTTAAGTCTCACACATAATACAAAAATCAGGGTATAAACATACACCTCCCAAAACCAGGGCCCTAGCTATCAGCAAACATCAGCAATCAAGAACAAATATTGATCCTTGGATAAACATAATATAGTGACAATTAAGAGGCTTGATCAGAACTTGACAGCATAACCATAAGAAGATGATGAATACAACCAAACCAAAAGACATGATCTACCTTAAAACGATTCATAGTACAACAGTTCAGAAATATTTCAAAGTTTGGCATCAACATTAGTATGCAGTCACAAACATGAGCAACAGTATGATGTTTAAAATGAGAAAATCATAAAAATGATAAAGGAAGAAGAGTTACTGAGTGGAGTGTGTCCACTGCACCTTCAACCTTGCTAAGATTCCTTTCTGAACTTGAGGCTCCAATAACCAAGCTCTTCTTGCTCGCAGCACTTGAAGGCTCAGAAAATTTGTGTGTTTGGGAGGAAAACAGTTGATGATCGTGAACCAAACCTGAACCTCTTTATATAGGCAATGATAGTGGGCCGGGTCAAGAGAATTCCAACCTTCAAATGTTGGAAGCTAGGGTTTGAAATGAACTCAAACATTGAACTCCAAGGGACATACGCTCCCCCTTCTGATCATTGACAGATGTTACAGGGTTGAACAATAACAAAATAGGCATTGCTTCTTAGCTCTCTTCTGTGGCAAACGATATAGGTATAGAGAAAGGAAACTGATAGTGACATGGCTCTGTTTAATTCGCAGGGTGTGCAGAGGAGAGACGAAAACGGTAATATTCAGAAGACCTTTGCTAAAACAAATCCTTGGAAGCTCAATGAGGAAAAGAGTTTTGGGATCAAAGATGAAGGGAGACGCGCCAAAGCTTGTCATTGAAACGGAAACGAATTCTTTGAACAAGTTGATGAGCTTGGCTTGGATTTCTTCCCTCCATTCTGATTCGCAAACGCAAGGAGGAAAAAACAAGACCAATTTCTTTTGTTTTCTCATGAATCCACATGTCAGCTCTCCATTGGCTACGAATGAGGGTTGAAAAGTCAACACTCAAAAACTTGATTTCCATTGGTTGTTGGCAAAACAAATTCTCCAATCATAAGCAACATAAATGCCACGGTGGACCACTTGGTGATAAAAGGAAAATGTTTCTTTTTTCTTAATTTGAATTAATAACATGATTAATAAAAATGATAATAAACTAATTAACATTCTAAATTAAAATTAGTTAGAAAAATAAACTAAATGAATAATTAGTCTAAATATTAAAACTAATTATTAAAATTAAATTGAATTAAAACTAAACAACTTAAATATAAAGGAAATAAAAATAGGCCATATTAAATGTAAATTAGAATAAAGACAGATAAAGATATTAAAATAAATATTAAGTTAAAATAGAGAGCAATAAATAAAACATCAACTAGCAAAAAAATGAGGGTAAAATTTGGGGTACAACATTGAGGCTTCCCACGTCGAACTCTCGCCGTATTACCTTGGCGTTGTGCCTGATGGTAATTTTTTGTTTTAGTGAGGCTTCATGGAGGGCTGCCCCGGTTCGGATTTCCTCGACGAGGTCTAGCTCTTCTCTCAACGATTCGTCGTTCATCTCCACGTCTAGGGGCGACTCTGTCCACCTAGAGGGCACGTGAACTTCGACGGGAATTACAGCCTCGCCCCCGTATGCTAGTCGGAAAGGTGTTTCCCCGGTCGTTGAGTGTGGAGTTGTGCGGTATGCCCACAGTACGTTGTGCAGTTCTTTGACCCATGCCTTCTTTGTTTCGTCCAGCCTTCGCTTGAGGCCTCGAAGGATGACTCGGTTGGCTGCTTCAGCCTGCCCGTTTGTTTGAGGGTGTTCCACGGATACGAAGTGCTGCTTCGTGCCCAGCTGGGCGACGAAGTCTTGGAACTTCCTGTCCATGAATTGCGTCCCGTTGTCCGTTACTATCGCTTGGGGAATGTCGAAGCGTGCAAGGATGTTTCGTTTGTAGAAACGCAGGATGTTAAGGGCAGTTATTTTGGCTAGAGCTTCTGCTTCTATCCATTTTGTGAAATAGTCTACGCCCACTATTAGGTACTTGTTTTGACTTGATCCTACCACGAAGGGTCCTAGGATGTCCAGGCCCCACTAGGCGAATGGCCACGGGGTGGACATAGCCTTGAGCTCGTTAGGCGGAGCCAGGTGCATGTCTCCGTGCCGTTGGCATTTATCGCATTTCTTCACGTGTTCTTTCGCGTCGTTTTGCATGGTTGGCCAATAGTAGCCTTCCCGGAGAGCCTTTCGAGCGAGGGACCTTCCGCCAAGATGTTGGGCATTGATTCCCTCGTGGATTTCACACAGGATGTGTGTGACCATTTCCTCCTCGACACATTTGAGCAGCGGAATGGAGAATCCCCGTCTGTAGAGTTTGTCTTCGACCAAAACATAAGAGCAGGCTCTTCGCCTGACTATGCTGGCCTCCTTTGGGTCGGACGGGAGCTCTTCTTTGGCGAGATAGTTATAGGTTGGGGTCATCCAGTAGTTGTTGTCACCGATCACCTGTACATCGAGTGTCGGGGAGGCCTTCTCGATACTGGGTCGAGAAAGCACTTCCTGTATGACGGATTTATTTCCGCCTTTCTTTTTCGTGCTGGCTAGTTTAGATAGCACGTCTGCTCGCACGTTATGTTCGCGGGGAACATGTTTCACTTCCACTGTTGTGAACTTCGCCATTTCCTTCTTTAACAGGGCCAAGTATTTGGTCAGGTTGTCATTTTTGGCTTGGTATTCTCCCCGGACCTGGAGGGCCACAAGTTGTGAGTCTGTGCAAATGACGACTTCCTCGGCGCCAAGGTCTTCGGCAGGGCGTAGCCCAGCGAGGAAGGCTTCATATTCAGCCTGGTTATTAGAGGTTGGGAAGGACAGTGTGAGTGATACCTCGGTGATAATTCCTTCGTTGCTCTCCAGTATGATGCCCGCGCCGCTTCCTGCTGAACTTGAGACACCGTCGACGAAGATGGTCCATCTGCGCGCTTCGCTCGCGGGGGAGTCTGCGAATGTCATTTCTGCGACGAAGTCGGCCAGAGCTTGGGCCTTGAGGGCCTTTCTGCCTTCGTATTGGATGTCAAATTTGGATAGTTCCAGCAACCATTTGAGCATTTGCCCTACCATATCTGGTCATCCGAGAAGTTGCTTTATGGGCTGATCTGTTCGAACCACGATCATGTAGGCCAGGAAGTAGTGTCTTAATCTTCTGGCTGCATTGATAAGGGCCAGCGCCACCTTCTCTATCTGTTGGTATCTTAACTCTGGTCCTTGTAGCGCTTTTCTCGTGAAATAAATGGGCTTTTGCCCGTCAGGCGTCTCGCGGATGAGAGCGGCACTTACTGCTTCGGGCGCTACGGCCAGTTATAGGTACAACGTTTTGCCATTTTCCAGGCGAGAGAGGACCGGTGACTCTGAGAGTGCTTGTTTCAGGTGGAGAAGGGCCCTGTCGTACTCCTCAGTCCATTCGAATGCTGCCTCTTTGCGGAGGAGTTTGAAGAATGGTAGGGCGTGCTGGGCGGACTTGGCCATGAAACGAGATAGTGACGCGAGCATCCCGTTGAGGGACTGGATGGATTTTTTGGACTTGGGCGTAGGAAACTCGGAGAATGCCCGACATTTGTCGGAATTGGCCTCGATTCCTCGTTCCGTTAAGTAGAAGCTGAGGAATTTGCCTGCTCGGACACCGAATGTGCACTTCTCTGGGTTAAAACACATTTTGTATTTCCTGGCCTGTTCGAAGACCTTTCTCAAATGGGCAGTATGATCGGTTTCCTCGTGGGATTTCATGATCATGTCGTCCATGTAGACTTCGAGCATGTCACCTATTTCTCCCCGGAATACTTTTTTTATCATTCGTTGGTATGTTGCTCCGACGTTCTTCAGGCCGAAGGGCATTACGTTGTAGTAATAGTTGCCTGATTCGGTCGTGAAGGCCGTATATTTTTTGACGGACATTGCCATTGGGATTTAGTTGTAGCCCGAGTAGGCGTCGATGAATGATAAAAGTTTAAAACCAGCAGAATTATCAACAAGTTTATCAATATTGGGGAGGGGGTAGGCATCCTTCGGGCATGGCTTATTGAGATCAGTATAATCAATGCACATGCGCCATTTTCCATTAGATTTTTTAACTAATACAACGTTGGACAACCAAGTGGTATACTTGGCCTCCGAAATAAATTTGGCCTCGAGGAGGTCCTTTACAGCTTTTTCAGCAGCCTCCGTTTTCTCCGGAGACTGCTTTCTCCTACGTTGTGCTACGGCCTTGACGGCCGGGTCGATGGTCAGCTGGTGACAGGTGACAGATGGATCCAAACCGGGCATTTCCGCAGCGCTCCATGCGAAGAGGTCGTCATTCTCTCGGAGGCATGCTTTGAGTTGCTTCCTCGCGATGTCAGGC
Source organism: Lathyrus tuberosus (assembly GCA_022829125.1). Classification (NCBI taxonomy): domain Eukaryota; kingdom Viridiplantae; phylum Streptophyta; class Magnoliopsida; order Fabales; family Fabaceae; genus Lathyrus; species Lathyrus tuberosus. The sequence continues at coordinate 2,086,441 of JALAZF010000721.1, forward strand.
AGGTCTGCTCCGATCTTCACTCCCTGTTGGGGGTCTTCGCCAAACAGAACTATATCGAAGTTGCCATCCGGGATTGGGCGCATCGGATGGGAGCTGCTATTGGATGGCGCGGACGGGCTGGCTGATGCTGCTCGTTCCTCCTGTTGGTCCTCGGGGAAGCGACTGTCGAGGTCGATAGACTCGACCTGGGGTAGAGGCTTGGCCTCCTCGGAGATGCTTAGCAGTGCTGGCTTGCTCGACACTTTTGGCTTGGGCGCAATGGTGTTGAGTCCCTTTACAGCTTCTTCGAAGCACCTTCGGGCAGCTTCTATATCGCCGTGAAGGGTGGCAACCATCCCTTTCGAAGTGTAATACTTCATCTTCAGGTGGACGGTTGAGGGAACTGCTACCAATTGGTAAAGCGACGGGCAGTCGATAACCAGAAATTGCACCTTGATGGATCTGGACGTCTCAGCTGATCCGAAAGTCACGATCAGTTCAATGTATCCCCACGACTTGGTCACGGACCTATTGAATCCCTGTAAATCGGACCCTACGTAGGGGGCAAGGTGCGATTCGTCCAGCTGAAGTGTTAAGAACAGCTGGGAATACATAATGTCGACCGAGCTGCCATAGTCGACGAGTATTCTGCGAACGTCGAAATTCGCCATCCGGGCTCTGACGAGCAAAGGTATGCTTGAGTTCGGGGAGCTGCCGAGGAGTTCCTCCCGGTAGAAGGAGATGGGGACGGAGCCCTTCTAGGCCTGATCAAGCGTGGTCACTTTGTTGGGGCTTGTGTTGATCAGATGTTCGAACTTCCGTTTCACGGAGCCCACAGTGACTTTGTTGAAACCCCCGCCAGAGATGGCCATGGTGGAGGGAAAAGTCTCCCATGGGCTGTGGGCCGCGAAATAAGCAGGGGCGCTGGCCCATCCGGGACGTAGAAGTCCTCCGGTCGCGATACAGACATAGCGACCTATATATTGGCGTCTTCCGAGAAGGGCACTTCCTCCTCTATCTTCTTGGACTCCTGGGCGTCCTGGCGAGGAGTATCCTTCTTCTTGGCGAATTGTTTCAGGTGCCCGTCCCTGATAAGTATTTCAATGGCATCCTTCAAGTGTATGCAGTCCTCCGTAGTATGGCCGTGACTTTTGTGGAAACAACAGTATTTTGATTTGTCCACATTTGGTCTGTTCGACAGTTGTTCAGGGAAACGGACCCCAGCTTGTTTGAACTCCGAATTGGCACATTCAGACAAGATCTTTTCCCTAGAGACGGTTAGGGGAGTTTAGTCATGGAACCGCCCAGAGGGCCCTTTGGTGTCACGGGAGTCACGAGGGCGGTCATTGCGCCTCCGTTCGCCCCGACGAGATGTCGAAGCTTATTCTCCTCTGGATGCCTGAGCATTCTCTTGATGGCGTGATGCTCGGACCTTTCTGGCCGCAACCTTTTCTTCGTACTGAATGTGTGATTGGGCTTTGAGGAGGAGGGCGTCTAAGTTCCTCGGTGGTGCGAGGCCAATGGCTTTAGAAAACTCGGAGCCTGGACGGAGCCCCTGTTCGAGCAGAAACCACTTCATTTTGTCCGTTGTCGGGACCTGTACAGGTTTCTTGTTGAACCTCTCAATATATGCGCAGAGAGGTTCGTCTTTCCCCTGGATTATGGCTCCAAGAGAGTCCTCAGTTTTGGGGTGGCGGCGAGATGCTGTGAAGTGCCGCGAGATCATCATGCCCAGCTGTCTCCACGAGGTGATGGACTCCTCGGGCAGTTGCTTATACCATGTCATCGCTCCCTTCCGGAGTGTGGTCGGGAATAATCTGCATTTGATTGGCGCCCCGTATGCCGCGGTAGTCTAACAGCGCATCGATGTTCTCGATGTGCTCGTCGGGGTCAGTGGTCCCGTCGTACGTGCTAAGTGGCGGGGGTTTCTTCAATCCTTTTGGGAGATGGGTAGCTAAGATCTCCTGGGACAACGGGCCACAAGGCTCATCGTCGCTGCTAGAACTGGTGTATGATGGTGACTGGACAGGTTGCTCGTGACGGCGGTTCCTTCGCGGGGAAGGTGAGCGGTTCCTTCGAGGAGAAGGTGGGTGGTTCCTTCGAGGAGAAGGTGAGCAGTTCTGTCGAGGAGAAAGTGAGCGTGCTCGTCCCTTAGACTTGATTGGGGGAGATTGCTCGTTCCTTCGAGTCCTCTTTTGGTCATGAGCGTGCTGATCACGCGAGGAGATCGGGTCGCACTTCCGGGCTATCCGGGGATCAGGTTCTTGTCGCAGTCTTCGGGAGATTTCTCTCCGGGGCTGCGGGCTTCTTGATCAATGCTGGTTCCTCCGCATAGGAGGGGATCTTGGACGGCGGGACTCTTCTAATGCCCCGATCCTCTCATTTTGCTGCAGGATCAGGGTGTTGGTTTTGTGATCGCCTCCAGGAGGGCTGCCACGACCGGGTAGGCGTTGGGCAGAACAGGAACGGACTGGAGGTCAAGTGATGGTTGATCGTTGTTGCGATCAGCAGGGGTAGGGGAAGGAGAAGCAGTGGCTCCGTCCCTGAGGAAACGGGCATCTCGGAGGAGAGATGGTTGGCCGTCAGCGTCAGATTTGTTGACGGGGAGGATGGTGGTTTGGAGAGCATTCTTGGTGCGATCTTGGGAAGCCATGATCGTGATGATGTTTGAGAATTGTTTTTGATCTTCGGTTTAGAAAGAAAGATGGGGAGAACAATGATTCCCACAGACGGCGCCACTGATCGTGAAGGTTGGATCAGATCCTGTAGAATCGGGCCACCAAGTGCATCAGGGATGCTGGTCGTATGGAGATGAGGGGGTGTACCTGCAAGGTACTCCGACGCTCAAGTAAGAAAGGGTCAGAGAAAAGGGGCAAGTACAAAGTATGAATTCTTAGGGTAAATATTGGATACCTGACCCTCTTAAGCGAGAGGGTTTATATAGATCCCCCCGCGCGTGGCCAACCGTCCTATTTTTGGGGTGAAATAACTGTTTTCCCCAAAGAATAGGTAACTACCCAAACTAACCGTTATGTCGGGCAGGGTGCCCAAAACTAGCCGTTATGTCGGGAATATGCATAGCTCCGGGCATCTGCACATAGCTGTTCGAGGAGAATCGAAGTCGTGCGTGACGGACAGTAATTCTGGGGAGGAATGTTGCATTCCTTGCCTGGCTGGAGGGGCAGAAAGGTAACTTTTGCCCCTCTGTGGATTGGACTTAGGCAATTTGGGCCGCTATGGAGTAGAGGCGGATTGAGCCAATTCTAACCATTGGTCCAGTCCAGAACAAAACCAATTAGGGATTTAATAAAGCAAATAAATAAAACAAATACCCTTCTTCGTTCTCCTTGCCAACATCATTATTCTCATTGATGTGTTCATTTTACCACCACACTCAACATCAGATGCTTTTTTGAATAACTCGACGTCCAACTCTTCTTTTTCTAGAGTAGAGGAACGAGAAATTTGGTAACTTGCAAGAGGAACGAGAAATTGATCTATTTTTCTAAAAATTCACTTTGCCAAATCTCACGCGTATATATGTTTTTCACTATATTCAACCTTACTAATATATATATATATATATATATATATATATATATATATATATATATATATATATAAAATAAAGGTTATAAATGTGTTGTTTCCGTTACAAATCAAGTCCTTTTTTGAATAAAGATTATAACATTTTTCAAAAAAATATGAGAGAAAGAAAAGGTCAATTTTTTTTTGTTGGATCAAAATTTATTCTTGATGATTAATGCCTAAATTTTGTTGTGTAAAAAGTGATCCATTATCCATTACAATCACAATAGCATGTCTTCTATAGGCTACGAACAAGAGTTACAAACCCAAAATAATGGGCCTGAGCTGAACAGGGCCCAATAAGCCCAAATACCAGCTAATACTCAAAAAACTCTCCCTTAAGTTGATCTCTATAAAGCTAAATATCAACTAACAAAACAAAGAATGCAAGTAATTGAAACAGATAAAAAACTGTCAACAATAAAGTTATTTGATGCAGCCAAGATCACACATTCATAAGCCCTCCCTTAATTTGCATAAAGGTTCCACCTTCAAGGATTTTGTCATAATATCAGTCATTTGGTCTTGTGATTTGCATAATTTTAGCTCAATAACTCCATCATTGTTGAGATCTCTAAGAAAATGGTACCTAGCATCAAATTTGTTTCCATCTCCCATGCATGATGGAATATTTTGAGAGTTTGATATAAGAACTGTTATCATAGTTTATAGTCGTACATTTGCTTTGGTTCAAATGCAAATGATTCAACATATTTCTCAACCAAATGCACTGACATGCACTAGAGACAACTGACACAAACTTAGCCTCAGTGGTGGACAAACTGACAATAGGTTGCTTCTTGAAAAACCAATAAATAACACTTAATCCCATTGTAGACACATAACCAGAGGTACTTTTTCTGTCAACATGATCATTGACATAATCATTGTCAGTCCATCCTTACATCATCAAATCACCATCAGTTTTACACCTATACATGATGCCAAAACTCAATGTTCCTTTCAAGTACCTCAAAATTCTCTTGACTGCAGCAAAATGCAACTCAGTTGGATTTTCCATATATCTTGCAGCTAAGCAAATAGAGAAGATCATGTCTAGTCGTGTGGCTAAAAGATACATCAAACATCCAATCATCTTTTTACACAATGTAACATCTATGGATTTTCCTTTTCCATCCTTCACTAACAGGCTTCTAGGTACAATTGGACTACAAACTTTATTGAAATTTTCCATTCCAAACCTTATCAGTATTTCAAAGGCATACTTTTGCTGTTAAATGAATATTCCTTGGTTACATTGACTTACTTCAACTCCCAAGAAATATTTCATTTTCTCAAGGCCAGTCATAGGAAACCTTTCTCTCATGGACCTTTTGAATGCTTCAATCAGCTCATCATCATTACTAGTAAAGATGAGGTCATCTACATACAAACTAACAATGAGAATCTTGCATTTACTTCCATACTTGACAAACATAGTTGGCTCACTAGGACACTTCTCAAAGTTTTCTGCATTGAAGTAAGATTTAATCTTACTGTATCAGGCTCTAGGTGCCTATCTTAGGCCATACAGAGCCTTCTTGAGCTTATAAACTTGATCATTTCCCCCTTTGTGATACCCCAATGGTTGTTCCACATACACTTCCTTAGTAATTCTCCATGTAAAAAAACACTTTTTACATCTAACTAAAATACACACTAGTGTCTATGAGCAGCCAGAGCTAGAATTTTCCTTATAGTATCCCATCTTGCGACTGGAGAAAAGACTTCACTATAATCAATTCCATATTTTTTTGTGTACCCCTTTTCCACAAGTCTTACCTTATGTTTCTATGCCTTTCCTTTTTCATTATATTTGGTCTTGAAAATCCATTTGTGGAAGAGTTGTCAGCTCCCAGGTATCATTATCCTCAATTGACTACATTTCACTCTCCATGGCCCTCTTCCAGGTATTTGATTTTACAACTTCTTCATAGGAGCTTGGATCTTCATTAGAGCTAAACATATCAACTGTCATATTTTGAAGGTGACCAAATTTTTTATTGTCTACATTTTCCAACCCAGTCACACAATCTCTGAGATAACCAGGTGGATTTCTTGTTCTTGTTGGAATATTTCTAGAGTTATCATGCTCAGTTTCAGATTCCTCACTTGAGTCCTCACTAGAATCAATATTTCTAGTTTCACCACTCTTGTCAAATGTATCATTCACTACAGTCTCATCTTGTTCATTAATCATCTCAATTTCACCATTGTCATCTATATCACTCACATGATCAATTGGTTTAGTTGCACCTTTATTATTCCAATTCCACCATTTGGATTCCTCAAATACAACATCCCTACTAACAATAATATTCTTCTCAATGGGATTATACAACTTATATGCCTTTGACTCTTCACTGACTCCAAGAAGGCACACTTGATGCTTTTACCATCCAACTTTTTCCTATGAACATCAGAGACATGAAAACACCTAAAAATCCTAAAGTGATGCACAGAAGGCTTGACTGCACTCCAAGCTTCTTATGGTTTAAGGTCCTTGACATCATGTGTAGCCATCTATTCATAACATATAAGGCCCAATTTATATCTTCATGCCAGAATTTCTTAGGTACACCTCTAGCTGACATCATGCTTCTAACCATATTTAACAAAGTTCAATTTTTACTCTAAGACACCCCATTTTGTTGAGGAGTATAAACTGCATTTAACTTCCTTTTCACACCATGAGAGCTACATAAATCATTAAACTCAGTTGATGTGAATTCACTTCCCATATCAGTTCTAAGACACTGAATTAAGCAGCTAGATTCATTTTCAACTAGGGATTTGAAACTTTTAAAAACATCAAAAGCATCTGAATCTTCTTGCAAGAAATAAATCCATGTTTTCCTATTGTAATCATCAATGAAGGTAATAAAGTACCTATTTCCACCATTTAATTGAGGATTAATGGATCAACAGTCAGAATGAACTAATTAAAGCTTCTTAGAAGCTCTCCATCTGGCTTGTTTTGGAATGCAATCTCTGTGTTGCTTTCCAACCAAGCAATCAGTACCCTTGTTATCAAGGTCCTTCAGGTATGGAAAACCTTTAACCATATGCCTTTTGTTTAGAGTCTTCAATCCTTTGATGCTGAGGTGAGTGTTGACTGCAGAATAGGGCAAGCAAGCAAAAATATTTATTTTCGGAAGAATTCCCTCGGGATTTATGTCGTGTCCACAGAGATCGGTTCGAGGGAAAGAATGCCGTTCGACAGTCTCTCGCGGTAATGAGTTTGGGTTAGAATCGTTTAAAGCAAGAAAACAGAAAAGTAAACATTACAACAAAAAGAACTTCATTCTTCAACAAGAAAAACTCGTCCGGCAATGCATATAAATCACTCCTCATAAACTTAAACTTACCGACCAGTTATACTCCACCTACAGTACTCCTCAAAATCACCCAGCATCGCTCACAACACAGGTTATGTCTAACGCAAAGTTGAGCAAGCAACCGTGTCACTCTCTTCCTCACTCTCGCGAGCGAAGCCTCGAAACACAGAAACATGAAGTTCCGACACCCAAACGGATTGTTAGCTCTAAATCTATCTCTAGAGTCCAGAAACTAACCGACAATTGTCCCTAATCGAAGTTTGCGACGGTTATGTCTAACGCAACCCAAACCCCGCGCATAAAGCAAAAATCAGAGACAATTACCAATTAAGATTTATAAAGCAAGTTTTATACAATGCCATGGGCGACAAATATACATGAGTTTGCAGCAAATACATATACACAACCCAACCATAAAGAAAAACACAAAGAAGAAGAGAAATGAACCAAACATCTCGCGGTTTGTCGGCGCCGGTCGACGATCAATCCACTCCGGATCATCCGTATGCATGCTCCACAGTTGTTTTCTAAGCTGATCCTATGAAGAAATGAAGTTTGATGGAGTTGGAGCAAAAACCCCCAAAACCATAACCTAAAAAATGCTGAAAAATGAAGTTTATAGGCAAAAGTTACTGCCCAGGTTCGCACTGCGAGCATCCATTCGCACTGCGAACCTACGCCGCCTTTCCAATGTCAAAAATTGTGTTTTTTAAGCATTCAGGCACTATTCATTCGCCCCCGGGTTCGCAGTGCGAGTGCGCCAGCGAGCGCTCGCCACGGGCATTCGCAGTGCGAACATGACAGTACACCAGCAACTTGTTTTGATCATAACTCATGAACCGTAACTCCGATTGAAGCACGGTTTGAAGCGTTGGAAAGCTTATTCAATGCTCTTTATGAATATGGAAAAATCCCATTGCTGGAATACCTGTAAAAATAAATGAAAGTAAATTAAACTCAATGATATTTACACGGTAACGCACTATACACACGAAAACGTAAAGTATACGTATTTACGAACAAAGCGGGGTTTATTCAACCAATTATAACACAAAGTAATGATAAGTGCAACAAAACTAATATACAAAAATAGGTACATTTTGCACTTATCAAACTCTCCCCAACTTACATAATTGTTTGTCCACAAACAAGAATCAAACAAACTTGAAAACGCATAAGCAAGATCCAAAGAATGACGAATCAACAGGTTTTGAAAAACGGAAACGAATGAATGGTTCAAATGAAAACGATACACACAAAAAGTAAATACTTACCACTAAACTACGACGATAACATAGTCACGAAACAAATGCAAAATACAAAAATCATGCCAAAAATTCTAAAACAACACAAGTTCCAAAGTGAATCACACCTAGTAAAAACAATCATCGGTAGATGCAAAACACACAATAAGGTACTTTACACTCACACAACACTCATGCAAACAAAAGACTAAATTATGCATACATCCACAAATTCACATTGAAAATACAAAGGCAAGAATCACAAGGACTTTCAAGGTTGTAACGTGGTCGGGTAAACAAACAAGGGGCAATTTCTAAAGGTAATTGAAACAAAAACTTGCCTAAACCTAAGGGAGTGAAAACTCACAAAGATTCACACACAAAATTTCAACCAACTTCTTCCAAAATCCCAAGTGCTACACAACACACAATACTTATTTAGCACAATTATTGAAACTCTTTTTGTTTCCTTTTTCAAGAATTTTTCTTTTTCTTCTTTTTTTCTTTCTTTTTCTCTTCCACAAATTTTTCTCTTTTTTCTTTTCTTTTTCAATCCGCATAGAATCCAACCAATGAGTACACAATCATTCTCTCCCCAACTTGAATTCAACCGCACCATCATGTGAATACTCCCTACTTTCTAAGGCAAGGAAAAAATCCATACAACAACACAAAGTTGAGGTCCAAGAAAAAACAAAATCCATTCAAAAATAAGTGAACTAAATACTCATAGACAAGCATTAAGTTCAAATAGAACATGGATCAAAAAGCTCAAAGGGGTTACAAATTCTCACACACTCACAAGGTGAATTGACTATTTGGCTAAGGTGGTTGTGCTCAAAATGAAACAATTGCCTTGATCCTTTTCATGCATTTATATAATCAACACAAACAAAAGATTCAACATAATAAAATCCAGTTAGAACAAGAATGTTGGTTCTCCGTGCATATATGAACAATGGAAAGCCACCTCACAAAAAGGTTGGGAACTAAAGTGATTCACAATAGAACAAGTATACAAAAGAATGGATGGCATGGAAGTTTGTAAAAATGCCTAAGTATCATGAATATGCTAAAGTATAGAAAGCGATAAATACATACCTCAGACGTGTACAAAACTTAACAAAATCATTACCATACATCCGAAAGTTGAAACGAACCAACTTGAAAAATCACAACAGCGTCCTCAAGTAAGTTAATCAAGACTTGCAACCAAACAACCAACAAAACTTTAGAAAAGAAAAACTATAAAACATGCTTGTTTTACGTCGTAAGCTCGACGCCTTTACGGTGCTTAATTAGAAACTTCCTTCATTCATGCCATGGTGATGTCTCACCGCGCAACCAAAAGTAAGCGTCCTAACCAAACACTTAAACAAATGTTAAAAGAAACAAAAATGTACAAGTATCAGTATAGACAAGTGAAAATATACAAAATATACTATATCTACAAAACTCAAAAACAAAGAAACTATCGCAATGCGATTCAATATCAAAACCAATCCCCGACAACGGCGCCATTTTGTTGACTACAGAATAGGGAAAGCAAGCAAAAATATTTATTTTTGGAAGAATTCCCTCCGGGATTTATGTCGTGTCCACAGAGATCGGTTCGAGGGAAAGAATGTCGTTTGACAGTCTCTCGCGGTAATGAGTTTGGGTTAGAATCGTTTAAAGCAAGAAAACAGAAAAGTAAACATTACAACAAAAAGAACTTCATTCTTCAACAAGAAAAACTCGTCCGGCAATGCATATAAATCACTCCTCACAAACTTAAACTTACCGACCAGTTATACTCCACCTACAGTACTCCTCAAAATCACCCAGCATCGCTCACAACACAGGTTATGTCTAACGCAAAGTTGAGCAAGCAACCGTGTCACTCTCTTCGTCACTCTCGCGAGCGAAGCCTCGAAACACGGAAACATGAAGTTCCGGCACCCAAACGGATTGTTAGCTCTAAATCTATCTCTAGAGTCCAGAAACTAACCGACAATTGTCCCTAATCGAAGTTTGCGACGGTTATGTCTAACGCAACCCAAACCCCGCGCATAAAGCAAAAATCAGAGACAATTACCAATTAAGATTTGTAAAGCAAGTTTTATACAACGCCATGGGCGACAAATATACATGAGTTTGCAGTAAATACATATACACAACCCAACCATAAAGAAAAACACAAAGAAGAAGAGAAATGAACCAAACATCTCGCGGTTTGTCGGCGCCGGTCGACGATCAATCCACTCCGGATCATCCGTATGCATGCTCCACAGTTGTTTTCTAAGCTAATCCTATGAAGAAATGAAGTTTGATGGAGTTGGAGCAAAAACCCCCAAAACCATAACCTAAAAAATGCTGAAAAATGAAGTTTATAGGCAAAAGTTACTGCCCAGGTTCGCACTGCGAGCATCCATTCGCACTGCGAACCTACGCCGCCTTTTCAACGTCAAAAATTGTGTTTTTTAAGCATTCAGGCACTATTCATTCGCCCCCGGGTTCGCAGTGCGAGTGCGCCAGCGAGCGCTCGCCACGGGCATTCGCAGTGCGAACATGACAGTACACCAGCAACTTGTTTTGATCATAACTCATGAACCGTAACTCCGATTGACGCACGGTTTGAAGCGTTGGAAAGCTTATTCAATGCTCTTTATGAATATGAAAAAATCCCATTGCTGGAACACCTGTAAAAATAAATGAAAGTAAATTAAACTCAATGATATTTACAAGGTAACGCACTATACACACGAAAACATAAAGTATACGTATTTACGAACAAAGCGGGGTTTATTCAACCAATTATAACACAAAGTAATGATAAGTGCAACAAAACTAATATGCAAAAATAGGTACATTTTACACTTATCAAACTCTCCCCAATTTACATAATTGTTTGCCCACAAACAAGAATCAAACAAACTTGAAAACGCACAAGCAAGATCCAAAGAATGACGAATCAACAGGTTTTGAAAAATGGAAACGAATGAATGGTTCAAATGAAAACGGTACACACAAAAAGTAAATACTTACCACTAAACTACGACGATAACATAGTCACGAAACAAATGCAAAATACAAAAATCATGCCAAAAATTCTAAAACAACACAAGTTCCAAAGTGAATCACACCTAGTAAAAACAATCATCGGTAGATGAAAAACACACAATAAGGTACTTTACACTCACACAACACTCATGCAAACGAAAGACTAAATTATGCATACATCCACAAATTCACATTGAAAATACAAAGGCAAGAATCACAAGGACTTTCAAGGTTGTAACGTGGTCGGGTAAACAAACAATGGGCAATTTCTAAAGGTAATTGAAACAAAAACTTGCCTAAACTTAAGGGAGTGAAAACTCACAAAGATTCACACACAAAATTTCAACCAACTTCTTCCAAAATCCCAAGTGCTACACAACACACAATACATATTTAGCACAATTATTGAAACTCTTTTTGTTTCCTTTTTCAAGGATTTTTCTTTTTCTTCTTTTTTTCTTTCTTTTTCTCTTCCACAAATTTTTCTCTTTTTTCTTTTCTTTTTCAATCCGCATAGAATCCAACCAATGAGTACACAATTATTCTCTCCCCAACTTGAATTCAACCGCACCATCATGTGAATACTCCCTACTTTCTAAGGCAAGGAAAAAATCCATACAACAACACAAAGTTGAGGTCCAAGAAAAAACAAAATCCATTCAAAAATAAGTGAACTAAATACTCATAGACAAGCATTAAGTTCAAATAAAACATGGATCAAAAAGCTCAAAGGGGTTACAAATTCTCACACACTCACAAGGTGAATTGACTATTTGGCTAAGGTGGTTGTGCTCAAAATGAAACAATTGCCTTGATCCTTTTCATGCATTTATATAATCAACACAAACAAAAGATTCAACATAATAAAATCCAGTTAGAACAAGAATGTTGGTTCTCCGCGCATATATGAACAATGGAAAGCCACCTCACAAAATGGTTGGGAACTAAAGTGATTCACAATAGAATAAGTATACAAAAGAATGGATGGCATGGAAGTTTGTAAAAATGCCTAAGTATCATGAATATGCTAAAGTATAGAAAGTGATAAATACATACCTCAGACGTGTACAAAACTTAACAAAATCATTACCATACATCCGCAAGTTGAAACGAACCAACTTGAAAAATCACAACAGCGTCCTCAAGTAAGTCAATCAAGACTTGCAACCAAACAACCAACAAAACTTTAGAAAAGAAAAACTATAAAACATGCTTGTTTTACGTCGTAAGCTCGACGCCTTTACGATGCTTAATTAGAAACTTCCTTCATTCATGCCATGGTGATGTCGCAACGCGCAACCAAAAGTAAGCGTCCTAACCAAACACTTAAACAAATGTTAAAAGAAACAAAAATGTACAAGTATCAGTATAGACAAGTGAAAATATACAAAATATACTATATCTACAAAACTCAAAAACAAAGAAACTATCGCAATGCGATTCAATATCAAAACCAATCCCCGGCAACGGCGCCATTTTGTTGACTGCAGAATAGGGCAAGCAAGCAAAAATATTTATTTTCGGAAGAATTCCCTCCGGGATTTATGTCGTGTCCACAGAGATCGGTTCGAGGGAAAGAATGTCGTTCGACAGTCTCTCGCGGTAATGAGTTTGGGTTAGAATCGTTTAAAGCAAGAAAACAGAAAAGTAAACATTACAACAAAAAGAACTTCATTCTTCAACAAGAAAAACTCATCCGGCAATGCATATAAATCACTCCTTACAAACTTAAACTTACCGACCAGTTATACTCCACCTACAGTACTCCTCAAAATCACCCAGCATCGCTCACAACACAGGTTATATCTAACGCAAAGTTGAGCAAGCAACCGTGTCACTCTCGCGAGCGAAGCCTCGAAACACGGAAACATGAAGTTCCGACACCCAAACGGATTATTAGCTCTAAATCTATCTCTAGAGTCCAGAAACTAACCGACAATTGTCCCTAATCGAAGTTTGCGACGGTTATGTCTAACGCAACCCAAACCCCGCGCATAAAGCAAAAATCAGAGACAATTACCAATTAAGATTTGTAAAGAAAGTTTTATACAACGCCATGGGCGACAAATATACATGAGTTTGCAGCAAATACATATACACAACCCAACCATAAAGAAAAATACAAAGAAGAAGAGAAATGAACCAAACATCTCGCGGTTTGTCGGCGCCGGTCGACGATCAATCCACTCCGGATCATCCGTATGCATGCTCCACAGTTGTTTTCTAGCTAATCCTATGAAGAAATGAAGTTTGATGGAGTTGGAGCAAAAACCCCCAAAACCATAACCTAAAAAATGCTGAAAAATGATGTTTATAGGCAAAAGTTACTGCCCAGGTTCGCACTGCGAGCATCCATTCGCACTGCGAACCTACGCCGCCTTTCCAACGTCAAAAATTGTGTTTTTTAAGCATTCAGGCACTATTCATTCGCCCCCGGGTTCGCAGTGCGAGTGCGCCAGCGAGCGCTCGCCACGGGCATTCGCAGTGCGAACATGACAGTACACCAGCAACTTGTTTTGATCATAACTCATGAACCGTAACTCCGATTGACGCACGGTTTGAAGCGTTGGAAAGCTTATTCAATGATCTTTATGAATATCGAAAAATCCCATTGCTGGAACACCTGTAAAAATAAATAAAAGTAAATTAAACTCAATGATATTTACACGGTAACGCACTATACACACGAAAACGTAAAGTATACGTATTTACGAACAAAGCGGGGTTTATTCAACCAATTATAACACAAAGTAATGATAAGTGCAACAAAACTAATATACAAAAATAGGTACATTTTACACTTATCAGTGAGCATATCAATTATGCCACATATTGGTTTCATCTGGAGTGGTAACTTTAAGACATGTAGGCAAGATCATAGATGTTTTGACAATATACATTCTATTGGTTGTCATTTTAGTTGTTTCATGTAACGGTTGACATACATCAGTTTTGAATACAATTATGAGATCCCTTTGTTGCACTTGCCCAACACTTAACAAATTATTACTCAAACCCAGTAGATAATACACATTTTTTATGACATGAATCCTTCCCTTAATGCATAAATTTACGTTTCCTCTACCCATAACCTCCATTTTAGAGTCATTTCCAAGCCTCACAGATTCTCTAAATTTGTCATCAAAATCAAAGAACCACTCCTTATTTCCCGCCATGTGATTGTTGCAGTCACTATCAATATAACATGCTTCTTCTTTGAATTCTCTATACTCATCAGAAAAATCCATCAACAACATCACTTCTTCGAGCTCAGCATAGCTAGTACTGTCTTCCCAATCACGACATTCATTAGGATATTGTCCAAGCTTATGACACTTATAACATTCCACAAGCTCTTTGTTCATTCTTCCTCTACCACGACCCCTCGAGGGATTTCTCCCTCTACCTCTACCAGTATTACTGATCTTGAAAGCTTGTTCATCACTATGATATTTTTGTCCTTTCATTCTTTGTTCATGAACAAGAGATTGCTCTAAAGCTCATCAATTGACATAAATAATACATCATTCAATTCCTCTATAGAGCACACCACATAATTGAATTTTCTAGACATGGACCTCAAGATTTTCTCCACAGCCACAACTTGTTCCATCTTTTCTTCATGTGATGTCATTCGATTTGCAATAGACATAGTTTTTGCAAAGTAATCACAGCGGATTCACCTCCCCCCATTGCAAGAATCTCAAATTCGCACTACAAAGATCGCAATTGCGCTGGCTTCGCCTTCGTCAAACCTTGGTACTTTCCTCGCATCGCCTCCCAAATATCCTTTGCAGAATCACGGACCAAGAATGTCTCAAGAATTGATCTATCAATCGATTGGAAGAGATAATTTTTGACCTTCAAATCACGTAATTTGCTATCATTGGCTGCTTTTTGTTCCTCCTGGGTGGCATTAGTCGTGGCGATGATGATCCCCGTTTCAGTCAAGCTCCAATACTCTTTAGAACGAAGAAGATTCTCCATCAACATCAACAAATGTTCGTAATAACCATCAAATTTAGGAATATAAATGGTTGTAAAAAATGACAGTTTTCCATCATGGATTCAATTGAGACTATAGCGGAGAGATGAAGAAGGATAGAATAAAAAAATGGATGAAGAGCAGAGGCAACAGTACAACCACCGTAATAGAAAAAACAAACTACAGTTTCTTTTTAAGTTCAAGGTCGGTGAATCTGCTTGCTACTGATACCACTTGTTGTGTAAAATGTAATTCATTAACCATTACATTCACAATAGCATACCTTGTATAGGCTACAAACAAGAGTTACAAACCCAAAGTAATGGCCTAATAGCTGAAGAGGGTCCAATAAATCCAAATATGAGCTAATACTCAACAAATTCTTCTATTTCAATCAATTACTACTGATTTATAATTTATAATTATCAATTATGGACTATTCATTATCAATATAATATTTCTAAAATAAAAATTGATATCCTATTTATTATAAAATTGATGATCTTTATTTATAAATTATTATTTGTTTCATTAAGTAAAACTTTTGAGATTTAAAAGACATCAATTGGCATGTGTTGTTAATTATAGTTAATATTTTATTTTATATTGATATACAATGCAATTGAAAAATTAAACTGGCTACGAATCTTTGTAAGTATGGCTGGAAATGAGTCAAGTCGAGTCGAACTCACCTCAACTCAGGTCGACTCGTTAAGAATTAGTTCAGCTCAAATTTCGGTTCGAGTTCGACACGAGCTTTTTTGTTAGCTCAAACTCGACTCGTTATAAGTTCACGACCTCTTCGATTCAACTCGTTAGGTTCATCTTGTTAGGTTCAGTTTACTTGCTTCACGGATTTAAAAGACATTTTTAAGTCTATTTTATTTATATATTTGACATTTTAAATTAGTATTCTTTTAAAAATAAAAGTTATCAGATTGAAATTTAATTGTCTCAAAAATCTACTAATTCAAAAATTACACAACTTTCAAGAGATACATTTGAAAGTCTAATTCAAACACTACTCAATTGGAATTTAAATTTGTCTCAAAAATCCATAACTTTATCTAAATATTTAGGAACTGTACAAATTCACTAGAAATTGATACATTTTCATCACAAAATAATTACACCACTTGAAACCTTCATTACACATGTTATTTTAGCAAATGCCATAATGCATCCAACAAGGATAACTCTAAATTCAATTATCACATTTACTGCCATAACTAGTACGAAAGGCATAATATAGAGTTAAAATTTGTAGTAAATCTGTTGTAAATAAGGATGCCTTTGAACAAAATATACTCAGTTTCTTTTTTATCAAGAAACACACAAGGGTTAGGGTTAAAGGAAAAACAAGAGAAAAACAACAAGGATTGGTTATAAACTGCTATTCTTTCCTTACTCCTTAAAACAAGGATTACAAGTATACAAGAATAGTAAACTAATCTCTCTCACCCTTATTAGGCTTTGTCACACATTAGAATGAGAGACTAGCATGCTATTTATACTAAAGCCTAGCACACTAAACTAATGGGCCTTTAACAAATTACCCATTACAAGCTAACTTAGGGTACAAGCTAACTTAAACAATTGGATCCTTAACACAAGGCCCAATTTAATATGCTAACAAACCTAGCAATATTAACTAATACATGTTAGAACAAACTTCGACTACAACACGCATTACTCCGACAACAACATGCGAACTGACTTCGACCTCATGCTTAATTCTTGTTGAACCAGAAGCTACCCTTCGACCATACTAGAGTTCGATCCAATATCTCACAAATATCCACCTTGGAACAAACTCTATAAGATCAAGGAATTAACTAGCTTTCTTCATGTAGTTTTATCAACTGCATACAGTGGAAAAACTTGCAACTTGGCAACGTCTTGGTGATCATATCAGCAACATTATGATCAGTCGAAACCTTCAGCACTTGGACTTCTCCACGCTCGATTACCCCTCTGACGAAATGCAGCCTCACATCAATGTGCTTAGTTCGCTCATGATAGGCTGAGTTTTTCGACAGGTGTATTGCACTTTAACTATCACATTTAACAGTGATAACTCGACCTTGAAGTTTCAGCTCCTTTGCAAAACCTTCAAGCCACAACGCTTCCTTCACAGCTTCAGTTAAAGCAATATATTCTGCTTCAGTGGTTGATAAGGCAAACACCTTCTGAAGTGTTGCTTTCTAACTGATTGTTGTCCCAAACATAGTGAACACATATCCAGAAATATATTTTTTGGAATCCATACAACCTGCATAATTCGAGTCGACATATCCTTCGTTGCTGCTTTACTATCATCACCCAAGGCTCCACCATAAATTAGGACTCTATTCAGAGACCCATTTATGTACCTTAAAATCCACTTTAATGCTTGCCAGTGAGCCTTTCCAGGATTCGCCATGTGCCTGCTTACAAGACCTACTGCATATGTTATGTCGGGTCTAGTACAGACCATAGCATACATCAAAGAACCAACTATATTAGCATATGGAATGCTATTCATATAAGCTCTTTCGACATCAGTACTGGGACACTGATCTATACTCAGCTTGAATTGAGGGTTTTTCGGAGTCACAACAAGCTTTGAATTCGACATACCATACTTTTCGAGAATCTTCCGTTGGTATGCCTCTTGAGATAAGCATAATCTCGACTGCTTTCTATCTCTTCGGATGTCAATCCCAAGAATCCTAGACGCAGCTCCCAGATCCGTCATTTCGAACTCTTTATTGAGTTTAGCCTTCACCCTCATTACCTCTTCGACATTGTTGCTTGCTATTAGAATATCATCCACATAAAGCAACAAAATAACAAATGAATTACCAGATCGAAATCTGAAGTAAACACAGTGGTCAAACTGACTTCTAATGAAACTTACGCGTGCCATGAACTTGTCGAATCTCTGATTCCACTGTCGAGGAGATTGTTTCAGTCCATATAAGATCTCTTCAGCTTGCACACATAATCTTCCTTCCCCTTTTCGACATATCCTTCAGGTTGCCTCATTAGGATCGTTTCATCTAGATCACCATACAAGAACATAGTCTTCACATCCATCTGTTCCAGTTCAAGGTCGAACTGTGCCACTGTGGCAAGAAACATTCGAATAGATTTATGCTTCACAACAGGAGAGAACACATCATTGAAGTCGACACCTTCTTTCTGAGTGAACCCCCTAGCAACCAACCTTGCCTTGTATCTCTTCGACGTTACTCCTTCGATTCCTTCCTTAACTTTGAAAATCCATTTACAGCTGACTAACCTGGCTCCAGTAGGTTTCTTGATCAATTACCATGTGTTTTTATCATGAAGAGATTTCATCTCATCATCCATGGCCTTCAGCCATTCAGTCTTCTTTCGACTCCTCATAACTTCCTTATAATCTCTAGGTTCTTCGTCGAGAACCTCACTTGCAGAGATTAAGGCATAAGCTATAAGATCTGCATACTCAAGTCTCTGAGGTGGCTTTATGAATCTTCTCGACCTATTCCTTGCTAGCAGGCAGTCATTATCAGTCTCCTCTTCTTCGACAGCATTTTCTGCTTCTTCTTCGACTTCATCTGGGGTACGCAATTCAGCATCAACATGCTCCACCTCAACAGGAATCTCTTCCTATTCCAGCTCTTCGTCAACATCATCAGTTTTCTTGAAAGCCATCTCAGCTTCATTGAAAACTACATCTCGACTGGTGATACATCTCCTGTGACCTGGCTCTGGGCACCATAGCCTATAAGCTTTGACTCCTTCAGGGTATCCCATGAACATGCACTTCAGAGCTCTAGGTTCGACCTTGTCTTGCCTAATGTGAGCATAGGCCACACAACCAAATACTCTCAGTCTGTCGAGACTAGGTGAATTTCCCGACCAAACTTCTTCAGGTGTCTTCATTCCCAAGGCAGTCGAGGGACATCTATTTATCAGATAAGCTGCTGTCGAAACAGCCTCTACCCAAAACACCTTCTTCAATCTAACACTAACCAATATGAATCTAACCCTTACAAGGATTGTTCGATTGAATCTCTCAGCTAAGCCATTTTTTTTAGGAGTACCTGCTACAGTCTTATGCCTTGCAATCCCAGACTCAACATAGAAACTGTCGAACGCTTTGTTGCAGAACTCAAGGCCATTGTCATTTCTTTACCTCTTAACCTTTTTGCCAGTTTAAGTTTTGATCATAACCTTCCAAATTTTGAAATTCTCAAAAGTTTCATCCTTCGTCTTCTGAATGAATACCTATAGCTTTATGGAAGAGTCATCAGCGATGGATATAAAATACCTTGCACCTGAGTGTGAAGGATTCTATGCAAGCCCCCAAAGGTCAGCATGAATGTAATCCAGGGATCCATGTGTTCTTTGCCTGCCTTTGTTAAACTTCGCCCTACAGGATTTTCCAAATACACAAGATTCACAAAAATCCAACTTTTCGACTTTGTCACCACCTAGCAGGTTCTGCTTGTGAGAGCAAGAGTTGTCTCTGCAAGTCGATCTATGTTTTGATGATAACAATACGTATTTGTGAAAGAACCATTTTATGTTCTAACGTGTGTTGTGTGCAGATCATAATTATAGAAGATATCAGATCTAACAAGCACCATCCAGATGAGCGTAATTGATAATATGTGAAGTTACTATGTGTGACACAAATCGCAAGAAGCAAGGATGCTTGTGTATCTGATCGTGATCAGTCAGATCCAAGGATGTCGATATTGCGGTTGCAATGCTCTTGTGGATGCTCTCTGAAAGTGGTCAAGATTCTAAAGATTGTGAAGCTTCTGAAAAAATAATCTTCCGGAGAACCGAAGTGCTGAAGACTCTCATGACTTGAAGTTCTGAAGGCGGAAGGCTCTGAAGACCAAGTGCAGAAAGACTCTGAAGACTTATGTGTTCTGAAGATTAAGGTTCTGAAAATCAAGTGCTGAAGACTCTGAAGACAGATTCCTAATGGACAAGCTCTGAAGTTTTGGAAGACTTGAAGAAGTAAAGGATAATGTTCTTAAAGACAAATGCTGAAGTTCTGAAGACTGATTCCTAATAGACTTCTTCAAATGACTGAAGACTTGACATATCAGATATCCTGTTAAGAAGACTCTACTCATGCTTCATCAATTTACCATCAGAAGCCTCTGAAGTTTAGAAGTCAAATGTTACCGTTGTGAACGACAGTACACACTACCCAAGAAAGATATATCCTATCACTTCTCCCATAGCAAAAAAGAGATGTGTCAGTACAACTAATTATTACGCAGCGTCTCTTTTCCAACAGCCAACGGTATTTCAAACGGTTATATTTCTACTGGGCTATTTAAAGGAAAGATTATTCGCTTTTGAATAATCGATTCATTCCATCGAAGGTGAATTGATCAAGTCATTGTGTGAAGATAGCAACAACGATGAGTTCTCATTATAACACTTAGAATATCCAAAGTTGTCATCAATTTACACATGGCCATTGTTGTTGAAGCTTAATCAAATCAACACAACAACAATAATTTGGAACATAAGCTGTTGATGAAGAAGACAACATTGAAAATCAGTCAAGTCATCAGCCACCTTCTCGTCAGTGCTACATTGAAGATCTGAAGCAAGGAGTTGCTACTCAAAGCATGCTTACCCCAGAAGACGAAGAAGAAGAAGATCTGCAAGATGTCAACAACTGTCAGATCAATATACATCTGTGTAGATTCTTAGAATAGCAAGGAGCTGCTGCTCACATCTTGCTTGAACACTTGTGTGTTCTTTGTACTTAAACTTAGGAGTAATCTGCTTGTTAAGAAGCATACTTGTAATCTCCAGTTGAACTAATTCTTGGTGAATTAGGATTCCTTGAGTGGTCAGTGTGATCGGAGAGTCGAGAAGACAATGGCGAGATGCCATTGTGGGCAAAGCCTGAAATAGGGTCAATGATAGTCATATCTCAAAGAGGATCATATGTTGATCAGACTCTTGTGGGATCCCTGATGAAACTCATTGTGATTCTTCCAGTGAACGTTATATCCTGATTGGATCCCTGAATGGTTCATTGATAGAGATGCCTCAAGGGATCATGTGATGGTCTGGGTACTTGAGATGACAATGACGTAAGTCATTATGGGTTAGTAACAGTGCGGCTGTGCAGGTTGTTAGTCACCGGCTGTTGCCCGTGCATCTGTAATCGATATTGATTATAGTGGATTAAGACCTTGTGTTCAAGGCGAAATCACCTGAGGAGGGTGGACTAGATTAGCCTTTATGGTGAACTAGGATATATCGTGTGTTCTTTACTCTTATGTTAATGTCTTTGTTTATGTTTCTATATTGAGTATCGGAACATTACATAAGCAAGTCAGAACCTTGGAACTCTGATAAGCTTTCGCTCTGCAAGTTCTGAATGTTTCCTCGCAGGCCAGAGTCTCTCAACGAACTCTGATATTACATAAACGTCTTAATAACAAGAAGTGAAAAGTTGTCAAAAGAGTAAATACACAATTCAACCCCCCCCCCCTTTCTTGTGTCTTTCTCGTACCTTCAATTGGTATCAGAGCTCCGATTATGTTATTGATGGAAATCAAACACTTAACAGTGTCAAAAAAAGATCTAGATGAGGTGCGCAGAAATACTCTAGGTGAGATTAAAATCCACTTACAATTTCTGTAATAGTTCAGAAGATGATTGTGTACAAAATTGTAATCAATCTGAGTACCTGAGCAAATCACTGATTCTGGAAGTTTTGCAGTTTTCAAACAACTAAACCTTCCTCACTTAAAGTCTTGTTGAAGATTGAAGAATCAGCTAATAAGATGGACTCATCAGATAAGAAGTAGTATCTGTTGAATGCTCAACTTGGAAGATACGTGTAAATAAGCCACATATTTGCTCAAAGTTAAATCATCAGAAAACAAGAAATCCTATTTGCTGAAGATTAATTCTTTATGAGTTTTTGAGATGTTTTCAAGAAACGGATTAGGTCCACTCTTGACTTTCTCGTTTAAAGCTCATTCAGAACCTCTTCATGTAAAGAAGAAAGGTTGTGTTCTATGATTTTGAATTTCAAGTAAAGTCTGTTGAAGTCAGAAATCTGAAGAATTCAAACTCTTAGAAAGGATCCAACATCTGAACCCTAAATGATCAGAAGTTAAAGGACTCAATGAAGAACTAAATATTGTTTTATTGAAAGCTATGCAGGAAACTGAAAGAATATTCAGGAAGAAGATTTCATAGATCCACCAAGTACTTGATCAAGAATTATCTCTTAAGTTTTGATTGAATCAGTGTAAGTAGGTTCTGATGACTTGAGACTATCTCATGGTTGAATCAAACTGTATTGATCAGATCTGTATCTGATAAGTTTCTCAGAACCTTCATAGTCCAGAATCAGAAGATGCTAGTCTAAACACTTAAGTCTTCTACCTAAAGTCAAAAGGATTCAAGTTGCTAACGTCATTCAAAATGAAGAAATCAGAAGTAGATATGCTGTGGACTATTCACAAACAAGTTAGATCAACATTATGAGATTAAGAAGCATCATGCAAACTATGTTTCATGTCTGATGATAATTGGTTCTGAACAAGGATATGCATCAGGATGAAGAAACAAGTCAGAGGATATTATGTAATATCAAAATCTCTCAGCACATAACCTCTCGACGGTTCATGTTATAGCCTTGAACTACATGACCTTCTGGAAATAAGGAAACCTTAAGGAAGGTTGTCGTTTTAATAGAGTAAATCAAAGTTTCTGATTGGTCATTCTCAAGAATCAGATAAGGCTGTCTGAACATGAAAAAGAATAGGATCAATTGATTCTAGTTCTCAAACCAATATCACAATTTAGAAAATAGTCATACTCTTCAGAAATCAGAATGGAAGCAAACTTTGAAAAATCCAAGAACCCAACAGGACACTCTGAAGGAAGCAAAAGCAGAGATGATAATCAGAAGTCGTGAGTCAGAATTAAATGCAAGATATGAAAACAGAAATTTATGTAAGGTATGATCTTCCCTATCTTAAATATTTAAACAATAATGCATGAATTTGGATCGGTAGGAAGAAATAAATGATCTGAAATATTTCCGTCTTACAAGAAAACCTCTTTACTATGCGTGCACTCAAAAGTAACCTCAATCATAATTGCGAATCTTTGGAAACTATACCATATCTCTGACAACATAATCTATTCTAAAATCTTATTAAATCTTTTTGTACGAATCTATGATTTTCCTAGACTAGGTACAACTTATCCTACCCATTTACGTGTATAAAATCGTGTCTTCCTATCAAATAACCTCATACTCAAAATTCTCTTTATAAAGTCATAAGTGTCAAAACCCTGTTGTCCATTTATCGTCATGCCTCCACTCACTTTTCTTGGTAACCAAGATCTTCTTGAAATCATTTTTGAAAACCAATTTGTAATCAATACCCCTCCTCTCTCGAGTTACATTGCTTGCAGTATAGCAGATGTGCTTTACACTCAACAATGGACTAGGTACTCCATGATGCTAGAAAAGCCTGTCAATGTCAATCTAGTCAAGGATTTATGGAAACATGCTGATCTTGACCTTGAAAGCAAGTGCATTACCTCCTTTGTGTTTGAAGTCCCAATCATCATCAACCTGTTCTCAGTCACTCTTGCTACTGGGTGTGAGGATGTTGGAATTCCTATTGATTTTGACAAAAACAAATTCTTTGCCTCTAAAAATTTTGCATCCCTTCATGACCTGACTTTAGGATACACTCCTTTCAATCCTGAAAATCTTCTACCCATTCCCAAAGCTTGGTACAAGCTCATGTTGTCCAATTTTCTTCCCAGAGGAGAAAGTCATGACATTCTTAGATTTCATGACCATCAATTCATTTCTTTACTAATGAATGATTTTCAGATAAACCTTCCACACACTATCTTCAACTGTCTCTTGAAAACCATCTCAGAGTCCAGAAATCTCACAACGTCCTACATTCCTTATGGAAGAGTTTTGTCTGAGATTTTCTTTAGAGATGCAATTGTGGACATGATCAAAGAAAGAATTAAAGAAGATGGTCCTGAAAGCCTTCCAGATAACTGCTTGTTGAAGACTAAGTGTGAAATCTTTAGTAACTAGGAAAACTAAATCTATCTATGTTTTAACTATGTATGTGGAGTGCATGTTTGAAATCGCAGTTGTTCTAAGTTGTTTCAATAGTGCCAGTTTGCCCTGAGGTATTTAAAGATTAATGAACTGTTCCTGTGAATCATTTTTTAACTTTTAATTCTAAAAATTATAAAATATTTGACAAAGCACTAATTGATATTATTTATTGAAAGTCCTTGGAAGATATTTTAGTGGCTCAAGAAACTGTCATTATTATTATAGAAGCCCTAGTGGCCACTCACTGCAAAGCAGTTGTTAACACGTTAACGCTTCTCAAAGTAAATTAGTAACTGCTTCGTTTTCTTTTCCCACACAGTTACGCCTTTTTGGCATACCCTAAGTAATCATGATCACCTAGGAAATAGTAAACCCAAATCCTTGAGTACCAATTCAGTTATTATACTCCTTACTCTCATTCGCCTATAAATAATAGGATTGTGCTTCACACTAAGTCATCCTCAAAATCTAGTTCGTCACTATCTCAAAACTCTTATTGTAACAAGATGATGAATTCCCAAAGAAATGGTCCAACCTTCTTAGGTAGAAAAGAAAACTTAGAGGTCATTCCTGAGAAAAGAACCAGCCATGCTCGTCTCGGAAACGATGTCTTAGAAATAATCAGAAGCATGCAGGCCCAGTCCTGGAAGTGTTATTACTCTCTACTAAATGGTCCTATCTTTCCCGACCTTGTTAAAGAGTTCTGGAAATTTGCTAAGGTCAGCAACGATGGAAACACCAACTTATTTGAGGTCCACTATCACTCCATTGCAATCTCTGTCTCCTCGATAGAAAAATTCACTGGCTGTATCTCCGACGGAGTCACCATTGATAATTTTCAATCAGACTTAAGCATGGTAGAAAAGTGCAGAACCCTGTTTGATGATTGTCGTACCTCGAAAAATACGATCCTCGCGATGGACGCGGAAAAAACTGTTCAAAACAGAGTCACCACCGAACTTTATTTATCCCAAAAGAGGGAAAGGAAAATATCGATAAAACCTTTGAAGGGAGATAAGAACATGGTCGTCGCAACCAAATTCGGGTTCGGGAGTCGGTTACGCAATGGGAATGTATTAGCACCCTCTACGTCCGTTGTACTCAACGGGAACCTCTTGATTCGATTCGTGAGAAAGTTATCTAGGTTTGTTTGTTTATCTTCTAAGGTAATCAATTTTAAGGGGAAAATGAGGTGGTTTTTTATTAGTGTGCTCGGCAAGGATTAGAACCCTTGTGCCTACATATTCCCTCGTGCAATGGGAAAGTCAGAGCATTCGTAGTTCGTGGGACTACGGTTATTTGTGTTTTTTAAATGAACGAGTGTTTAATTCGCATTCTAACTGCTAAACGTTGGCTTGTCTGCTCGTCAAGGGAGGCTGAAGCACTAGTTCATATGCGCGGAAGAATGGACTAAACAATGTTCTTTTTGTGAAAGTTGTTTGAGTATGAATTAAGAGTGTTAAGATTTGATTGAGAAAAGGAGTTTGATTTGGACGTGTTTTAGGCGAACGAGGGTTTAGGTTGCATTCTAACTGCTAAACATTGGCTTGTCTGCTCGCTAGGGGAGGCTGAAGCACGAGTTCACATGCGCGAAAGAATGAGTCAAACAATGTTCTTTGGGAAAGGCGTTTGAGTTGTGGATTAAGTATATTATAGATTTGATTGAGAAAAAGATTTGATTTGGACGTGTTTTAGGGTTTCGATCGCATGAGGCGAGAAAAGGAGTTTTATTCGTGTTGGATGTTTTAGAGGTGACAATTGCCCACACACGAGTAAGAGAACTCACACCCAAGCAATTGAGGAGAAGGGTCAAAGACTCGACCACCCTTACTTCACCTTTAGTAAAATGTGTTTAGATAGAGATTAAGTGTTTTAATGATTACTTGAAAAAAGTTTGAATGTTGTCGAGTTACAAGTGTTTTAGGTGGTGTCAATTGTCCACACACGAGTAAGAGAACTCGCACCTAAACAATCGACAGGTTAAAGCTTAAGTTTTGTTAGAGGCACCAATTGTTCGCACACGAGTAAGAGAACTCGCGCCTAAACACTCGGCAAGTTAGAGTTTAAGTTTTTAGAGGTGTCAATTGTTCACACACTAGTAAGAGAACTCGCACCTAAACAATCGATAGGTTAAAGTTTAAGCTTTTTTAGAGGTGACAATTGTTCACACACGAGTAAGAGAACTCGCACCCAAACAATTGAGGAGACGGATCAAAGACTCAACCCACCTCACTTCACCTTTTATAAAAGTAATGTTTGAATATAAATTACGTGTTTTAAGCGGTCAAGTGATTATAAAAACGTTTGAATAGTGTATGAACAATATGAATAATATGAACAATAATATAATCAAGATAATATGAACAAGATATAATATTGACATAAAAGTAAATCAAGATAATATTGATGAAAAATGTAAAGTTAGTGATTAATCAGATGAATCGGGTCCAATGTAGCGCTAAGCCATCGTAGCACGATCTATGACGAAGATCACACTATAGGAGGATGCGCAATTTGATCTTTGTGCTAAAACACGATGGGGAAATGATATTGAGGATCATTCTCCAATGAAATTGTGCCACACGAAAAGAAAAGGATAAAGATCTCGTCTTAATCACAAACTTTCGTCGATTAATCGAAGGTAATCTATCACGATCCCAAAGTATAGAAAGAAATCCCGATGATCACTCACTACAGATTTGAAATAATGAAGGTTAATCGCTTCAATAATCAACATTCGCGAATAGAAAAACTTCATCGATCGAAGATAAGAAAACAGAAGAAGATAATAGAAAATGAAATGGAAATAGAAAATAAATCGAAGTGGTCTCGTCTTAATCAAGATTTAATCGAGAAATCGATAATCAACGATATTTGACTTTCATTGACCCACAATGGATAAAGATAGTGAAAAGATAGTAGAAATGAAATAAAATTGAAAAGAGGTAAGAAAAAGAATAAAGGTCTCACCTTTATCAAGATTTTAGATCGAAAATCGATAAATCATTGATATTTGGTTTTCATTGACCCAAAAATGAATAAAAATAAAGGTGAAAATAAAATCGGTCTTGTCTTAATCAAGATCTTTAATCTTAGATCGATAAGCTATGATTTTTTGACTTTCATTGACCGATAAAGAAAATAAAAAAAGTGGCCTCATATAAATCAAGATTTTGAATCGATTTCAATAAATCAACTTAATCAAGATTTTTTCATATCATTGGCCCAAAAATGAATAAAAATTGCAAATAGAAACAAAATTAAAAAAATATTTTTAAGAAAAAGAAATCTAAAGAAAAAAATTATTAACTATAAACAACATTTAGAAAAGAAATTCAAATATCTATTTATAAAAGAAAATGTTATTATTAAAAAACTAATTAATAATAATGTTGGTAAAATTAAAGACTAAAAACAAGAAATTAATATTAATGAGAACATGGGCCAAAGAGAAAACAGTAAGGAAAGGAAAAGCCTGTTAGAACAACACCCGGCGGGTCGGGTCGGATAACATGATGACCCGCTTTGCTCTAAAATGAAACCTAAACCTAAACAGCACAAAAGAAGACGACTACCCTTCTCTCTTGATCGTGTTCAACACATTCACTTTCAAAATCAAAGAAACTGCTCGACTCACTTGCATCGCTTCAGTCTCCGCTTCCTCTACTTCTAATTAGTTATGAAACTCTGCTCGCGGATCTCTCTTTCTCACTGAAATAACCAGAGCACGTTTCCTAAGCTCAAATCGCAACTATTCTTAACCTCTCACTGAAATTCATCTTCTCTTCTCATTCAATTTCAAACCATTCTATCTCGCTCAGATTACGTTCCAATCTCGGATTTTCTCGCTCTTACGCTTCAACAACAAATCGGTAGAGATTTTCGCGTAGAAATGAATCGTTTACAGAAACGGAACTCGAATCAAAGCTATTCAGGTATAGATTCACGGGTGTGAAGGTGGAGAGTGATGATATGAGAAAAATTGAAGGTGGCGCAGTAAACGAATAGAGTGCGTGTTTGGCTGCAAGGCAAAGTGAAGGCCAAATAGTGAAGTTCTCGGAGGATGGCGAAGGTGAGCTTTGCGTTATACGTGGTCACAGGGTTAGTTTTGATGGTTTTGTGGGTGAAGGAGGTGGTGCGATGAAATGAATAAGGGTGAAGTGTGTCTCACACGGTGGCTGCGGTTTTGTAAATTATACTACAAAGTGCTACTTTTATTTTGTAGGTGGATAAATGTTAGAAAATGAGGTAACGATTGAGGATATCAAGGTTGATGAGTTATGGCTATGTTCTGGTTTTGTTGTGATCGATGGGGATATGGTTGAGAGGAGAGATTTGGAGTTGGCAGTTTGGTGACGTTTAAGGGTGATGGAAGTTGTAGGTTGCTCTTTGGAGAGTTTATCTCAGGTTTTTTTTCTTCCTCACTTTTAATCGTTCCCCCCTGTTCTAATTCCTCTCCTCTCTTTTTAAAACAAATCCCCAACTTGTTCATTAAGTTTCTGATACCATTTTTTGTCTGATATTGTATGAGACATCCATTTCACTGCAGGTTGTGGCAGTTGCTTATTGGTTGCAGCAGTGAAATGTTGTTTTCGTTTGTAGGTCGTTGTAGCAGAGTGTTGTAGGGAGGTACAAGTATTGTGTACAGTTCGCAGGTTTTTTTGGCATGGAGTGCTTGGATGATGTAGTTGTTTTGTGGGAGGATCATCATTCAACATTTGTATATGATTTTTTTTTGTCAACATTTTATTATGTAATCGAATGGGCTTTTGCAACTAGAGTTTTTGTAATTCATGGACCCATTTGTTGTATTGTAACATAGATGATGGACTTTGTTGAATTTGTAGAATGAGATTTGGATGAAGTGGATTTAGAAATGAATTTGAATTTAGAAATGTGGTCATGGCTTAAGAATTGAATATTGGATAAAAGTGGAAAATGAATGTGAAAATGAAAATAAGAAATGGATATTTATAAAATATATTGAAAATGAGTATTTATATTGGATAGTGGTTCAAAATGGATTTAGAAAAATGGTTAATGGAAATTGTAGCGAATTGAAAATGGACATGAAAATGGATAGTCGAATGAAAAATTGGATTGAAAAATGGGTAAATAACAAAATGGTTGCAGGAATGGATATGGATAACGGTAATGTGCATCCACCTTTGATTAACACTCAAAACCTCTGACAAACGAAACTTGCATACCACAATTATTGAATTAAGTCGAAGAAGATCCTCCTTGAATAAACTTCTAATTAATGACACCACAATCTCGAATCCGTCTTAACATGGTCTTGATTGAGCTATAAATCTGGCGAATCCTGGATCAATGACAAAGAACCTGGACCACACAATCAGTACTTGCACACAACTTGATAACTTGATCCACACACGGATAATCTGAATTGGCACAAAAACCATGACTGAAACTTCAGACACAAACACTTGAATCAATCACACCCAGGCCTTGGTCTCGAAACAAACTTTGTCTAACTGAACTAAAGCGGCATATTTTTTGGATTTTTTGAATATGGTTAGTGGATGGATGTATAAATGAAGATTATATACAGGTAGGACAAATTTGGGGTATGACAATGATTCAGTTCCCTACGAACCAAACAATCCTGAGAAGCTCCTTCCTACTCCCAAAACTTGGTTCAAATTTTCGTTGACCAACCTTCATCCATGAGCATCTGCAAAAGGCACTCTGACTCACGACGACAGAATCTTCATCTTCCTCCTAACCCATCATGTTACGATAGATCTTCCCAAGACCATTTTTAACCACATGAGGAGCTCCATCAGAGTCTCAAGAAACCAGATGCATTCTTACATTCCATATGGAAGAATAATATCTGAAATAATGTTGAAAGAAAAGGCCTGGGGATTGATAAGCAGGTTTGGATCATCAGGACCCTCACATGTTGAAACCAGATGCGAGAGAGTGGACAACGTTGAAGATTTTGATGACTAAGCTTTAAATCCTGGTGTATTTTCAAATAGTGCTATGTCTTGTTGATTATCGTTTTATTTTGTGCTGATGTTTCTGTCTCACTTTAATCAATAAAAATTGTGGTGCCTTCTGCTTTATCATATATGCTTATACCAACATCAAATTCATAATAATCTGAGATGCTTACTTTGCTTAAACAAATGATTAAAATACTTATCATAACCTAATAATGGTTGTTAGAATCAAAGACAGACAATAATGCATTAACATCCTTCAAGGTTAATGTCATCAAAATTCAAAGTTTAGAAGGTGCTTCTGGTTCCTGAATCGATCCCATAGGAATAAGAAATATCTGGACTGAGTTCCATGAAAGGATCTCTAAGGAAATTGTGAAGAGCAAGAGGCTGGCAATTACTCAAGCAGAAGAAACGCTGCATACCTCAAGAAATGATGATTCTGAAAACTTAATCTCATCTTCCTCATCATCATTAGGCTCCTATTAGTCTAAGCCTTAGGAACCTATCCCCATTAGGTCTATGTTTTGATTACCTTAAACCCTTTAGGATTAAGTCTAACCCATGCTTCATATTAAAACTTTTTGTGGTTATGTGTTAATATTTCAATCTAAGTATCCATCATTAAAAATGCTATAATTAATCTCTACAGATGCTCTAAAACCTTCAATTGGTAATCAGATGATTCCATCTAATTGTCCTTCAAATGAATATGCTATAGTTAAAGATGCTTATCACTAAATGATTTTGATTATTCTTAACTGCTCAAATGCTGGTTCTATGGTTCTATGGTTCTATGCTTAAATGCTCATATGCTTTAGCACTTTTTGATGATGTCAAAAAGGGGGAGAAATATAATGGTTTTGATTGTAAAGAGGAAATCTTAAATAATATAAAAGAATGCAGAACTCAAACAAGTAATCAATCATATAAAATGCGTTACTACTAACGTTTGATGTTTAATGTTATCCGAGGAACTCTAAACAAGTTCACTAGGCATTCTAAGAACAGGTTAAGAAAGAATAACTCTGTTAGAAGTTCTGTTGGTCATATGATAAGAAGTTGTACACTTCGTGAATATGTGTTCAGAATCAGATCTACCCAGTACTGTTCAGAAGTTGAAAACTGTATGAAAGTCAAAGTTTATCGTGATCTCTGTCTCACTTGATTCAAAAGCTGTAAGCTGTCTAAGAATATGAGATTCAGAATGCAAGAATTAAAAGAAGAAGGAAAACTCTGAAAGCAGTCAAGACAAAGTATACATATCAAGATGCTTACTCAGAAGAACTGTGCAAACCAGAAGTCAAAGAACTGTCTGAAGATCTGGATTGAAGATCCAAGAAGATGTAGTTCTGATGTTTACCAAGAACCAATTAAAATGAAAATGATTTGGTATCAGACTAAATCAACAATTGGTAATCAGAATCAGTACATAAAGATTTGTATCAGACTCAGTCTGCAGAGCAAAGCTGTGAATTATTGTCAAAATACCTTCATTGGTGTCAATTTCAGCACACCAAGGAAATACCCTTCAAGTGATATGAGAAGAATTCCTTCACTTAGTATCAAACTCAACATACTCTGGTATAAAACTCAGCACATCACCTGGTATCAGACTAAAATCAAATCATGTGTACCAGATTCAGAATCAAGCGTCGATTGATCACAAAAATTAAAACCTTCATTTGGTATCTGATCAAAAATCAAGCCTTGATGAACCATTGAGTTGTGACAGTAACAAGGTTCTAAGATGAAGACCTGTGTTCAAAAGTCAAACTTTGAAAAAGTCATGATCTACATTGGTGATTAAAAACTTACCATCCTGAATTATGATTCTGAAGATCCCAGTATCTGACTTATAGAAATTAGGGGGAGACTACCCTGAAGATTCAATTACAAAATCTAAAATCTTCACAAAGTCTGAAACTCAGGGGGAGTTTCTTAAAAGACAGTATCTGTCTCTGATGAATAGCGAGGCTATGTTATTAGATAAGAACTATTCTAGTTATGCTTAAATGAATCTGCTGAAAAGTGAAAATGCTTCAGAAGTCTCTGAAGATTACACGCTCTGATACGACTACAAAGGAATTGAGTTCTGAAGATGGAAGTTCTGATGAACTAGTCCAGATGTTGAAGACTCTCTGTTTTCTTAAAAGACAAGATAGAGAAGTAGTCATTTTCTATTCTTCGTTCTGGAAACTCAAGTTGTTATTCTGTATGTCTTCTGATTATATAAGATTCTAGATGATCACAGATAAAACTTTGAGGATAACACATTCAGGGGGAGCTGTTGTTCCAGACTCTGAATATGTTTGTTTGGTGATTACCTTGTATAAAATGTTCAATCAAAATACTTGGTTTTGTCATCATCAAAAAGGGGGAGATTGTGAGAGCAAGAGTTATCTTTACAAGTCGATCTATGTTTTGATGATAACAATACGTATTTGTGAAAGAACCATTTTATGTTCTAACGTGTGTTGTGTGTAGATCATAATTATAGAAGATATTAGATCCAACAAGCACCAGCCAGATGAGCGTAATTGATAATATGCGAAGCTACTATGTGTGACACAAGTCGTAAGAAGCAAGGATGCTTCTGTATCTGATCGTGATCAGTCAGATCCAAGGATGCCGATATTGCGATTGCAATGCTCTTGTGGATGCTCTCTGAAAGTGGTCGAGATTCTGAAGATTGCGAAGCTTCTGAAAAAGATAATCTTCTGGAGAACCGAAGTGCTGAAGACTTGCATGACTTGAAGTTCTGAAGGCGGAAGGCTCTGAAGACCAAGTGCAGAAAGACTCTGAAGACTTATGTGTTCTGAAGATTAAGGTTCTGAAAATCAAGTGCTGAAGACTCTGAAGATAGATTCCTAATGGACAAGCTCTGAAGTTTCGGAAGACTTGAATAAGTAAATGATAATGTTCTTAAAGACAAGTGCTGAAGTTCTGAAGACTGATTCCTAATGGACTTCTTCAAATGACTGAAGACTTGACATATCAGATATCCTGTTAAGAAGACTCTACTCATGCTTCATCAATTTACCATCGGAAGCCTCTGAAGTTTGGAAGTCAAATGTTACCTATCATACCCCAAATTTTGACCACTAAGACTTCCCATCATTGTGCAAATCATCATCACAATATGGATGAACCATCATGCCTCATCAAATGCCTCAAGGGTTATTGAGCATTTACTACAATCAGAATTAGGGTTTCAAGCCCTCTTAGAGTTCTTAGACAAAGAATCAATCAAGGAATGACATGATCTTCAACTTGTCTACACTCTCAAATATCTACAATGGATCAAACGGACTCCCACTTCAAGGATTAAGCACAAGGCTGCTCCCTTTTAGGTGGATCAAGTCTCAAGAGCGCCAGTATCACCAAATTAGGGTTTTGGTCGACCAGGGCCTCCAGATGAAACATTTCATCTGGACACCAGCCAAAGATCCAAAACACAACCTAATATACTCCATGGAGCCTCATGGACCCAACCATCAAGTCAATTTTACCTCAGGGGATGCATACATCAAAAATCAGGAATTAGGGTTTCTTGACCTAATTCACCCCTAAGTTGACTTTTGGGACAAATCATGAACCAAGACCTCAAGAGAGGATTTTAGGGTCTCTAATGAACTATATTGATCCATGTGGAACAATGGATTAATCCAAGAAGTTTGAGCAACAAGTCTCAATTTCATCTGCACCACAATTAGGGTTTTAAGGAAAAAGTCAACTGTAACTTTGACTTTTGACCAGGACATGCTCCCAAACCCTAGGACATGCCTCAATACACCCTATGACATCCATAAAACATGTCCATCAAGTTTGATTTAGGTCAAGGACATGATTTCCTGAAGAATTGCACAGTTTGGAATTCATTTGATAAAAAGTCAACTGTGCACAAAAGTCAACTTTGACTTTTTTGAGATTTTTCACCAAAATGGATTTTTAACCCTAAAATGATGTTAATGTATGATTTGAATCATCATTCATCAAGAAAAATCAAGAAAAGTTGGATAACTTGTAAAAGGGGTAACCATAGAAACTTAGAAAATTTTCTAAGTTAAAAATAAAGTGACACGGGTACCAACTTTGGAGGATCATAACTCCTAAACCACAAGGCCATTTTTTCTCATCCAAAGATAGATTTGTAGCCCTCATTACCCTCTACAAAAACTTCAACTAGACCTAAGTCCAATTCATTAAGGATTTTGAGTTATGGAGTGATAAAAATGGTTGAAAATTGAAAATGTCACTTTTTCCAACACTTAGTGAAATTTTCACTAAGTCAGATTCTGCCTTCACTTTTTGCCAAATGTAGGGACATTTTTCACTTGGATTCAAAAGAGATCAAAACCAAACATGTTCAAACAGTTGTTGTATCATGTAAGGGCTTTCCAAAATGGCCAAGAACATTGCCAAATTCCATTTGAGTCATGAGATATGACATTGGCAAGTTGCCTTGCTGAAATCTGTCAAAGGCAAGCCAGAATTTGCAACTTTGCTCGATTTTCCAAAATTATCCAAATTCAAATGCTCCTACCCACTTAGACACATCTGAGGATTGAATCTAAAGGGGACAATCACTGAGCCAAGCCTCCAAAGTCTTTGGAACAAGAAATAGCATGTTGAACCTAGAATGGCCAAAATAGGGACAAAACTTCAATTTTGGAATGAGGCATTCAATGGAAGCATCAAGGTGGCATGGACTGAGCCATTCTCATCTGAAATCAGTCAAGACTTATCCAAGACCAAGGGGACCAAAGCTCTGTGCCCTAACCTCTAGTCAATGGCTAAAGGAGACTTGGATTTTCATTTGCCAACATTGGGCAAACCTACTTAGCAGTTGCCATTCACTATTACTTGCAAAAAAAACTTACTCAACTATAAATAGAGCTCAATTGTGATCAGTTTGAGTACACCAAAGCCATCTAACAGATGCTTTCCTCAAAATCTCTTTCTCTTGGCAAAAATGCCTTTCTTAGCAAGGTAGCTATCGGGTTTTGAGTTTGAGAGCTTTTCCAATCAAACCAATCACTCACACACCTCACATACATCATATAGAAGTGATCCAAACACTCACATAACATCTGGAACACAGATTTCACAAAATCACCAGCCAATTACTCAAGTTTTTGACAGTTTTGCAGTTGAGGTGCCATCTTCAATTCCAAACCATTTCAATCCATTCCAAGCACTCAGACACATCACTTGGCACCTAGGGAATCTATCCACATCATTGGAACCTAGCTGTAACACCTCCAACACAAATCACGATCACCAGCTGCAAGTTGTAAGCATGAGCTCTTCTAACTCTATGATCCATGCAATTTTTGCTGCACAATAATTTGGCCATATGTTCATAATCATGCATGGAATGTTTTCCCTCAATTAATTAATTTGTTTGAATTGTGTATCAAAAATCCTAGCATTCATGCAGAAATTATGGTTCTTGAGGTTTCTTCGTGATTTCTTGTTGTATGTTTAATTTAAATGAAATTAATTGACATAGACATGATCGTGAGGTTGAGACGAGCATAATGATATGTGGATTGCATGATATAATCAAGTATTCAGTGAGATTGGGGAGAAAATGCAAATCAGCCAAACCCAGAACACGCGCGTGTTCTTGGTGTGTTCTTGGCGCCATTTTCAGAAATTCAAATATTTGAATTTTGTGATTTTATTTAATTGATTCAAAAATTAATTTCTCTCTGAGTTTTAATGATTTTGAGTTGATTCTTTTTGCAATAATTCACAAAAATGTTAAATTATTTTATTTTAACAAAAAATCCCAAAAATATTATTTATTTTATATAATTGATATTTTTGCAAAGAATTAATATTTTAATTGTTTTTGACATTTTAAATATTTTTTCTACATTGATTTTGCAACTTTTAATGCTTTCTAATTATTTTGTAGGTCAATACTTAATTTTTGAAGCATTAATCCAAGATCATAATTTGTTTTCCATATGTAAAACAATTTTGATCATTTTAATTGAATTTTTATTCAATTAAACACATTTTTGAAAACAAATTAGGGTTTTTGGATTAATTCAACCCTCATATATCATTTTCAAAACACTTTGGGCCTCTAATAGAGTGTAAGACCCAATCCCTTTTTTGACCAATCATTTTGGGCCTCAGTGTATTGTATAAGTCCCTATACCGTAAAAAACCAACGGCGCGATCGTCGCCTTTTGAAAAATAACTTCTGGGCCTACCCTCGGGTAGTAAGACCCATTTCTTTTCTTAAAATACACTTGAGCCTCTATTAGAGTGTAAGACCCAACCCACTTGTACATAAATATTTTGGGCCTCATTCGTTGTATAAGTCCCTCTGTACATTTTCAAATAAACGGCGCGATCGTCGCCTTTTCAAAAATAAACCATTGGGCCTCTCCTTGAGCTATAAGACCCATTCAAAACTTTTGGGCCTCTAATAGAGTGTAAGACCCAACCCCCTTTTAACCAAAACCATTTTGGGCCTCACTTATTGTATAAGTCCCTCTGCGTTAAAAGAAAACCTCGGCGCGATCGCCATTTTTAACGAAAAGTCATCTGGGCCTACCCTCGTGTTATAAGCCCCACTCTTTTTTTAAACCTTTTGGGCCTCTTGAGAGAGTGTAAGACCCATCCCTTTGTATAGAAAACATTTTGGGCCACAGTCACTTGTATAAGTCCCTCTGTACAAATTCAATAGTGCGCTCACTGATAAAACCCTGGGCCTCTCCTTGAGCTGTAAGCCCCAAATCTTTCTTTTTTAAAGCACTTTCTCCTTTGATTTTGAATATATTGTTGTTTTCAATCTTTCTTTGTTGAACAACTAACCAAACAGCATGGAAGCTCTACAACCGAGTAAGTGGTTATTGCTTTCATTTACCGCTTTCATATACATATAACTGTATTGTGGGATTGTTTCACTATAAGTCTTTTTTCATAAACTCATATCAACTGTGTAATAATAGTATAGATATTTAGAGTTTCCCCGGCAACTACGTCTAGAACTAGGTGACGCCGTTTCGTTTATTCGTAGAAATAGACAACTAGCTCCCCAATGGGATCACCAGATACAGTCTTCTCTTTGGCTGTCCTCATTAGGAATTGTCAAGAAACTCTACTCCCAGAGATGAATGTATTCTCCGTGAATGGCATCTTTGAGTTTCTTCCAAATTCTTGAACTTTCCTGACTTGATTTATTCCTTGTGAATAGCTTGCCTTGAATTTCTCGGGGTTTGGGGATCCACGGGCTTCTTAAAAGTATCAGCCTCCTCTTGGGCATCGTTCAAGGACCCACAGGCTTCCTAAAAGCAACCCCACCTCCTCTTGGGCTTAGTACAAGGACCCACGGCTTCTTAGAAGTATTTACAACCTCCTCTTAGGCTTCGTATAATGATCTCTTCCTCCGGGAATGATAGCCTCCTCTTGGGCTTAATACAAGGACCCGTCGGCTTCTTAAAAGATTTCAGCCTCCTCTTGGGCTTCGTACCAATTGTCCCGACGACCCCCTAGAGGTATAGGAATAGAACCTAGTCATCCTCATAGAACAGTCCTTTCAAAGAGTCTACTACTGTTTCTCAAAGCATAGTACAAAAGATAAAACTCTAGACACGGACAGTCTAACTTCCTTGAGTCTCAAAGACATTCTCAAGTGACCCCTTCGTTAAATAGGAAGGAAAACCGCAGACTCG
Source organism: Lathyrus tuberosus (assembly GCA_022829125.1). NCBI lineage: Eukaryota > Viridiplantae > Streptophyta > Magnoliopsida > Fabales > Fabaceae > Lathyrus > Lathyrus tuberosus. Next base: position 2,124,410 of record JALAZF010000721.1, read on the forward strand.
GACAGTCTCAATACCCTTCAGATTTCCCGATTCCTTAAAGAACAGGAATAACCCGGATCCTCGAATCAAATCCTTGAGTACAGTGTTGCTCATATAAGAACTGATTTTCTCTTTCAAAATCAGCACACTGGACCTGTCACTTAACTGGACAGTCACCATAGCCTCCATCTCGGGCTTCGTACGAGATACAAAAGACTCCCTCGTTGAGTCAAACAATGTTTAGCCTCTCTCTCGGGCTTTGTACGAGACACATAAGAGACTCCCTCGTTGAGTCAATCCCCTTTCGCCTCCATCTCGGGCTTTATACGAGATACAAAAAGGTTCTTATGGAGCCAAACAAATTTTAGCCTTCATCTCGGGCTTTATACGAGATACCAAAAGATTCCTTCGTTGAGTCAAAACCTTTTAGCCTCTCTCTCGGGCTTTGTACGAGACACATAATAGCCTCCTCTTAGGCTTTGTATAAGAAAACCACTGGTTAATCCAATTAACCTTTTAGCATCAAAGCTGTGCCTCGTTCACTGTACATAAACATCAACAACTCCTTCCCCTTCATCTAATTGCTGTAAGCGGCAAGCCTCTGGATCATCTATATCCATGCCACTGTCCCTCTTTTAGCATGAGAAATTCCTAAGGAAAGATGGCATTACTCTACACTGAGTTAAAGTCTTCTCTTTCAGGTTAAATCCCCTATGAAGGAAATTATGGCATTGCCAGATTCACATATCCCGGTTAAAGTAATTCTCCTTTATAAACAGTTGTGACATACAACCCCCTCTTTAGAGATGACAAATTCTCTCTAAAGTCAACACCCTTTCAGCTTCACATCTTGGGCTTTGAACAAGATACAAATCACCTTTCGCTTCACGTCTTGGGCTTTGAACAAAACACCAAAACACCATTTCCTCCCATAGAATAGGGGGAACTACGAACGCTCTGATTTCCTTGTTTTGGTAAACGGGAATACATAGGCATAAGATCGAAAGAAAAGATCTTAGCGAGCACAATCAACAAAAAACCCAAATCCCATATCTCCATCAATCAAAAGCAGTAATTCAAAAACATCAGTCCTAACATCCTAATCCTTGTTCCCCGCCAGAAACATTCTGTCAAGTCCTAGAAAGAATCATTATTGGCCAAAATACAAATAACAAGTACAAAGGCCCCCCACATTGATAGCATCCGTAACCTAACAGACCGCTGTTTAAACTCAGTATACAAAGCAGGGTTAATTGGAGACATCTATTTCCCTTCCTTCATCAGCTTTAATAGGATAAAAAATGAATCGACCTATAGTAAGCTCAACCGCAGAGAGCGGCCAGCGCTTAAGAACTGCGTCCAAAATCGCTCGCTACAGAAAAATGGCGCCCACCGTGGGGCCTTTCAAAGTTAGATCTAGGCACGGTCTTCCTTCTCTTCACTTATGTGAAAACCACAGATTGGGGCTTCCGCCGGGGAACCCATTTTTTGTCAGGAACTTAGGATTCATTGCTTTAAAGGTCTAGGATGTTTAGGACAAATATATATACTGCTTTTCCTAATTGCTATACGTGTTTATTTTTCTGCTAATGGGAATGCGGGTGATGCCGTATGTGGAAAGATTGAGTATACACTTAAGATAAGTGATGGGCCGATTGTTAAGTCTGAGAAGCTGAGGAGCCAAACCCTTTCGTAGTGCGGAAACTATCGGAAATAGTTGTTACGCGATACTACCCTCATTTGAGGCTAATGATCTATTCTCGGTGAATGGCACTTACTCTAAGATTGCTCCACAACTCGTTGGCGATCCGCTTGTTGTTTTGCTTTTCTGGGAGGAGCTGATGATAATGAGTACAGGTACAAAAATCACCTTGGTATAAACCTTTGGGGATGGGTAGAGCCTTGACTTCATGACAACGACCCTTTGACCCCATGTTTTTTCTATGTTTTTGTGTGCTGCATTCATGCATTCATCTAAAAAACATTAAAACATTCAAAAAATCTTCTCTTCTAGTCTCTCTGTTTTTCAAATTAAACTAAGACTATGATTGCAAATATCAGAGAAAAGGATTGCACTAATGGATTTCGGTAGAAGGAGAACTCACCAGTATACCTTCAAGGTTCCAAAACTAGAGGATTTGAGAAGGTTAGCAAGGATAATCACTAACCCTGAGGCTTTTAGAGCCAAGCACAGAGGTTTACTACCACTGTTAAGAGTCCATGTGATTGAGGGAATCATGGATGCGCTCATTCAGTTTTATGATCCAGTTTATCACTGTTTCACATTCCCGGATTACCAGTTAGCACCAACGCTGGAGGAGTATTCTCATCTGATCGATCTACACATTACAGATCGAGCTCCATTTTCTGGACTGGAAGAAATTCCAAAGAATCAGACCATTGCAAGAGCAATTCATTTGGACGAGTCTGAGGTCAAGACTCACCTGACCACTAGGGGTGGCATCCAAGGTTTGCCAGCCCAGTTCTTGACAAAGAAGGCCCTGTATTTTGCCAGTATAGGAAACGTGATTGCTTTTGAAAGCATCTTTGTCTTACTAACCTACGGGTTATTTTTGTTTCCCAACATCAATAACTTCGTCGATATTAACTCCATTAAGGTTTTTCTCATTGGAAACCCTGTGCCGACTTTGCTCGCAGATGCGTATCATTCTGTACACTTGGGGAATTTGTACAATGGAGGGGAGATCACGTGCTGTGTACCTCTGCTTTATAAATGGTTTATCTCTCACTTGCCCAAGTCTGCTGCTTTTTGGGATTGCAAGAGTGTCTTACGTTGGTCGCAGAAGATCATGTCTTTTACCAACTCTGATATAGATTGGTGTAGTAGGATCTATGAGGGAATCAGAATCATTGATCGTTGTGGAAACTTCCCCAACATACCCCTTATAGGAACTAAGGGAGGAATCAACTACCATCCGGTATTGGTTCGTCGTCAATTTGGATACCCGATGAGACACGTCCCACGGGGTGTTCATCTGGAAGGTCTTTTCTTCAAGGAAGGAGAAAACGACAGAGCACTAAAATTGGAAATAGTGCAAGCTTGGAAGCACTTTCATAAGAAAGGACGAGAGTCTCTAGGAAAACCAGACTGTGTCTCGGTGGAGCCTTACCTCCATTGGGTACAAACTAGAGCTCTCAAGCTAAAGATGCCTTATCCTCAATACGAAATTCTTCCGCCAAAGGAGTCTATCATGCACTTCATGACTGAGACCGAAAAGCTTCAGGTTGCTCTCAACAAAGTTCAAAAGGAGAGAAGGTCTTGGAAGAACAAGTACCACACCCTTGACGTAGAGTGCATCAAAATACAGCAATTACTGAAAGAGAAAGATGCTCTGATTGAAATTTTGGAGCAATATGCTGTGGATAATCAGGATGACCAAAGGAATTTGCTCGCTCCTTTCACTTGGCAAAGGAATGACAACCCGACAACGGCCCAAGAGTCCCGGTCAAAGAAAAGGAGGATACCAGAATCAGCACCTGATTTCTCTTCAGAGAGGACTCGGGACCCATTAGCTTAGGTTTCTGTTTCCGCACTTTGTAATCTACTGTATTTCCTTTTCTGTAATCCTTTGAATTCAATAAAAAGGGGTTTCCCCACTGTTTGATATTTGCAATCTAATTGTCAAAGTTTATTTTGATTAAACCTTAAATAATTAATATAATCATTGCATTCATCATTCTCACATTGCGTATTCTTCTTACCTACGAATCTCACGTTTGTGTCTCGGCTCTAGAGTTAAACTGTCTCATTCGTATAATACTCGGGCCAATCATCAGAAAAAGATGGATGATCTTGAGGAAGAAAACAGAGAGTTGAAAGAAGAGATCAACGCTCTGAGAGAGGATATGAGAAAGCTTCGTAACGACATGTAAGCCATGGCAGAAGCTCAGCTACAAAGAACTGTGATCTCAGAGATCACTTGAATGCCCGTAGTGGAGAGGTATGATCCTAGGTATCAGATACCGAAAGATCATCCTTGGGGCATGCCTGTTAACTATATCCTGGAAGGATATGTTCTGCCGATCACTAAAGATCAGGGAATCATAGCAGAAGCCGTTGGGCCTGAAGGTTACAAACTTTGGGAAAGCGAAGATGCCAGGGGCATACTGAAGACTCCTGAAGGTTACAAACTTCGAGAAACGCCAAGACTCACTGTCGTAGTCACGGTACCACCCCCTGTAGTGCACACTGTCCCGAAAGGATAGATTCCACAGACACCTTCTGGTAAGAAGGAAACTATGTTTGACAGAATGGAGGAATTCCAGGAGTAGTTCTTGGAAATGCAGAAGGAGCTGCAAGCCATTCGCGGTCAGGATCTATTCGGAAATGACGTCGCAGATCTCTGCTTGGTCCCCAATGTGAAAGTCCCGCACAAATTTCAAGTACCCAACTTTGAAAAGTACAAGGGTAACTCTTGCCCTCAAAGCCATCTGGTGATGTACGCTCGGCGAATGTCAGCTCAGATGGAAAATCAGGACCTGTTGATTCACTACTTTCAGGATAGTTTAACCGGTGCCGCCTTAAAATGGTACATGGGTTTAAAACGTACTACGATCAGTACATTCAGAGTCTTGGCACTGCCTTCGTCCAACAATACAAATACAATTTGGACATGGCACCCGACAGAGATCAACTCAGATCGATGTTGCAAAAGGACAAGGAAACCTTCAAGGAGTATGCTCAAAGGTGGCGTGAAATTGCCGCTCAAATTTGTCCACCTCTTGAGGAAAAAGAAATGACAAAGATCTTCTTAAAGACCTTAAGCTCATTTTACTATGACTGAATGGTTGCCAGTGTGCCCAGTGATTTCACCGAAATGGTTGGCATGGGTGTACGTCTTGAGGAAGCCGTCCGAGAAGGACGTCTGGTAAAAGACACTGGATCGACGAGTGGTACTAAAAAATACGGTAGTGCTCTCCCTAAGAAAAAAGATCAGGATATTGGGAATATCTCTCTCAGAAAGCAAAGGCGACGTTATCAGCCGGTAGCAGTTGTGACTCCTACTATCAGCCCTGTGCCTATTCCTACGTATCAACCTCAGGTTGCGCAGAGCCAACCTGATTAACAAAGGACACAATAGCCTCTTCAGCAGGCTCGTCCTCCATATAACAACAACCGTACAACATGGCCACCAGGATTTGATCCTATACCCGTGACGTACGCAGAGCTGTTTCCATTACTACTGGCTAAGGGGCACATTCAGACTAAGTCCCCTCTTACAGTGCCAGAAAATCCGCCTTTTTGGTTTAAGGTGGATCAAACATGCCCTTATCATCAAGGAGGTTCAGGGCATAACATAGAGACTTGCCTCAATTTCAAGTCCGACGTGCAAAAGCTTGTTAGGAGCGGGCTCTTATCTTTCAAGGATACGAATCCTAATGTTCTCACGAACCCGCTGCCTCAACACGAGAAAGCTGCTGTCAACCTGATTGAGAAAGAATTTAACAACGTCTATCAAATTCACGATGTACTCTTATTGAGGACCAATTTGGTCAAGATGCATTGTAGACAGAGTGGATATGGCCATGTGCTACCTCATAACTATCACTAGTGTGATATCTGCTCTAAAGACAACCAGGGATGTTCTATAGTGCAAGCAGCTCTACAGGAATAGATGGATCTCGGATGGATCCAAGAGCACCGAGTTCGTGAAGTTAACATGGTCTATATGAACTCCAACGTCGTTCAGAACCACGACATCCGTGCAATGAATGTCAACTTGGTGGCAATGCACTCAAGGCAAAGCCAATACCATAATCTGTCATGGCACGATTACAGTTCTTGTCTGACGTGCTCGGTAAACAAACAGGGATGCTCTTTCATACAAGAGGCCCTCCAGCGTCAGATGGATCTTGGATGGATCCAAGACTACCATGATAGGAACCCATATCAGATCAACATGGTTCAGATCTTTGATATTCGCGTAATGAATACCAACCTGGTAGAGTTACATGCTGAGCAGGTCCGACTCGGATTCTTAATATCACATGACTATCAAAGCTGTAAAGCAGGTTGCGAAAATGATCGAGGTTGTACCCTTGTCCAGGAGGCACTTCAGCACTTGTTAAATCACTGGTGGATGCCAATCTATATGGATGAAGATACTCAGCAAATTAGTATCAGTAACAGGAATCCTACTCGTCGTCAAAGTCAGGATGTCCGATCTGTGGAAGCTAACCTGGTGAGGTTACATTGTACTCAAAGTGGGCCTGGCCAGGTGCCACCACACAACTATGAACGTTGCGGCGTCTGTTCGGAAAGTAACCAAGGGTGTTACCTTGTGAGAGCAGCTCTTCAGAGTCAGGTGGATCGTGGAGAGATTCGTCCATATCCGGGTTCTGGACCCATCAACTGGACGCCAAATTACCTTGCTGATCAAGTTAAGGATGTTGCCACCATCTCTGGTAGTCACAGGACCAGGGATGTTTTTGCCATTATCCCTCTACTTGACGAATCTAAAGTTCCCAACCGGGAACGAATCGAGATTACTTATGATGGTCAAAAAAATCAGAAGGTTCCCATAGTTATCTATCTACCGGGACCACTACCGTATGAATCAACTAAGGCTATCCCTTACAAATACGGTGCAACAACAATTGAGAATGGAAAGGAAATTCCATTACCCTCTGTCGTGAATATTGCAGACATCAGTTGTGTAACACGGAGCGGTCGAATCTTCAACCGAGGGGTTGGGGAACCTAACAAAGAAAAGGAACTTCAGACAGAAGCTCCCGATCCATCAGTCGGTCAATCCAGTAATCCCGACCTTTCGAAAAATGATGATGAGATGTTAAAGCTCATCCAAAGGAGTGAATACAACATTGTTGATCAGCTGTTACAGACTCCTTCAAAGATCTCGGTATTATCACTGTTACTCAGTTCAGAAGCGCACAGAGAGGCTCTACAGAAAGTCTTGGAGCAAGCCTTTGTGGAACAGGATGTAACAATCAGACAGTTCGATAGTATTGTCTCTAACATCACTTCCTATAATAATTTGGGATTTAGTGATGAGGAATTACCCGAAGAGGGTCGCCGTCATAACATGGCGCTCAATATCACAGTTAACTGCCAGGACGATGCTTTAGCCAGCGTACTGGTAGACACGGGGTCAGCCTTGAATGTTATGCCGAAGTCCACTTTGATGCAATTATCATTCAAGGGCCCTCCGATGAGAGTCAGCGAGGTCGTCGTCAAAGCATTCGACGGATCCAGAAAAACAGTTATCGGCGAAGTTGATCTTCCCATAACTATTGGTCCTCACACTTTCCAAGTCACTTTCCAGGTCATGGACATCCGGGCAACATACAGTTGTTTATTAGGAAGACCTTGGATACATCAGGCCAGGGCGGTCACCTCGACCCTCCACCAAAAGCTAAAGTTCGTTCAGAACGGCCAACTTGTCACAGTCTGTGGGGAACAAGCCTTGCTTGTAAGCAACTTGTCATCATCTGCTGGTATAGAACCCGAGGAGGTTATTGGAACTCAGTTCCAAGCACTGTCAGTGAGCAAGGACAATCAATCCCAAGGAGGAACCTCGATTTCCTCATACAAAGATGCTATCAAAGTGGTCGAGAGTACCTATATGACAGGATGGGGACAACTTGTCATTCCTACTAACAATAAAACAAAGAAGGGTCTTGGTTTTCCCGCAACCTGTACCCAGGCAGCTGCCAACGGTGAAAGTCTTCATACCCTTCAAAACTTATTCCACAGTGGAGGTTTCCTTCACCCGGTGTCTCAAGTAGTACATGCTATCAATGAGGAAGATCCCTCTGACACGGATGAAGAATGGAAGTCCTATCTTAACAAGGACGGTTATATGTCTCAGGACGAAACACAAACTCCTTTTTGCTTTCCTACAGAGAGTCCGAGATTTATACCCAGGTCAGACATCAAAATGATATACGGGGATTGTGATCCAGAAGGATGCCGTGCTCCGCCAAATTCATTAGAGGAAGACACTCTGATGAAAGACAACTTTGACCACAATTACTATGGCCCAATGGATGGTCTGCCAATGTGGCAACCTTATCCAGGAGACTTGGAGCAAGAGAGTCAGCCGAACAATGAAAATCAGCTGACCGTCATTGAATAAAATACCTGTTTTCCCACCATGTCATGGGATCAACACTCAGGTCATTCAGAAGCTACTCAACATGAAGATGAATTCGCAACGTTTGCAGGACTTGAATTCATCAACTATGCTTTTCCCGAGGTCAACGTCATCGAGAGAGATGACTCCTCTAGTTCCAGAGAAGTATGGGACACCTTGGGACAACCGAGTGGGAAATACGACTATATGGTCAAGTACACCGTTCCCGAAAGCTCTCGTATCAGGCTCGAAGATATCCAGCCAACTGGATGGGGAAATACAGCTGAGACCACAAATGCTATGCAAAATGCAACAGAGGAATCCTCCTACAACAATTCTGCCTGGGAGACAGATTCCAATGATCCTGCTCCACCAGAAATCAGCGTCATTTCTGAAGACAAATCAAGGAAGGTGCCAGACTTTGTGATTCACCGAGGAGTTCGCCGCCAATGGGTTGCCGTCGAGGTTTCGAAGGTCGTTCGCCAGTCAAAGTAATTGGCATCTTTAAACCTTTCACCCTGCCCAGGTGAAACGGATGTTTTGATAGAGCTCACTTTCTATAAATTTTCCCTCTTCGCTTCGCCCAAAGCGACATAGTTTTGTTTTATAGGGCTGTAGTTTCAAGATTCAACTTGTTCATTAATAAAATAACGTCGTTCTGTAATTTCCGCATTAATTGCTATTTTCTCTTTTCGTTTTTCAGAAAATGGTAATCCTAAAAAACAATTCAAATAAAAACAAGCAGTAAAATAAAAACACTGCACACACTTGCATTCTCTCTATCTCTTCTAAACACAAATCATCACGTCATGCAAATTGCTTGTTTTACACCCCGTTGAAACATACGATCCGATGCCTTCTCCCAACTTTGAGTTCCCGGTATTCGAGGCTGAAGAAGAAGTTGACAACGAAATTCCAGAAGAGATCTCCCGACTACTCCGACAAGAGGAAAGGTCCATTAAACCTCATAAAGAACCATTGGAAATGGTAAACTTGGGTTCAGAGTAAGAGAGAAAAGAAATCAGGATTGGGGCACTGCTCAGTCCAACTGCCAGAGAGGGTTTAATAAAGCTTCTCAGAGAATTTCCCGATGTATTCGCTTGGTCCTATCAGGATATTCCAGGGTTGGATACCAGCATCGTGGAACATCACTTACCGTTAAGATCGAAATGTCCACTAGTAAAACAAAGGTTGAGACGCACTCACCCGGACATGGCCATCAAAATCAAAGAAGAGGTACAGAAACAGATTGACGCGGGTTTCCTCGCTACGTCTGAATATCCTCAATGGTTAGCCAACATCGTACCCGTTCCAAAAAAGGATGGAAAGTTCAGAATGTGTGTTGATTACAGGGATCTGAACTAGGCAAGTCCAAAGGACGACTTTCCTTTACCACACATTGACATGCTGGTAGACAGCACAGCAAAGTTCAAAGTTTTTTCCTTCATGGATGGATTCTCGGGCTATAACCAGATCAAAATGGCGCCGAAAGACATGGAGAAAACTTCGTTCATTACCCCATGGGGCACCTTTTGTTACAAGGTAATGTCGTTCGGTTTGAAGAACGCCGGGGCAACCTATCAAAGGGCCATGACTACTCTGTTTCATGACATGATACACAAAGAAATCGAGGTATATGTCGATGATATGATTGCAAAATCAAAAATAGAGAGTGAGCACGTTGAACATCTGTCAAAATTGTTCGAACGTTTAAGAAAATTCAAGCTCCGCTTGAATCCCAACAAGTGCACCTTTGGTGTCCGCTCAGGGAAACTACTAGGGTTCATCGTCAGCCAGAAAGGAATTGAGGTTGATCCTGACAAGGTCAAGGCTATTCAAGAAATGCCTTCTCCGAAAACTGAAAAACAAGTCAGAGGATTCCTGGGACATTTGAACTACATCTCCAGATTCATATTCCTCATGACAGTGACATGTGCGCCGATTTTCAAATTACTCAAAAAGAACCAGGATTGCGTTTGGTCAGAAGATTGCCAAACCGCCTTCGACAGTATTAAGGAATACCTGTTGAATCCGCCGATTCTCTCACCTCCAGTGGAAGGAAGACTACTGATCATTTACCTCACAGTCCTAGAGGACTCGATGGGATGTGTACTTGGCCAACAAGACGAAACCAAGAGGAAAGAGTCTGCCATCTACTATTTAAGCAAGAAATTCACCGACTGCGAAACTCGGTACACGATGCTTGAGAAAACTTGTTGTGCTTTGGCTTGGGCAGCCAAACTTCTACGCCAGTACATGATTCGTCACACTACTTGGTTGGTCTCAGAAATGGACCCAATCAAGTACGTTTTCGAAAAACCTGCTCTCACGGGAAGAATTGCCCGTTGGCAGATGTTGTTATCAGAATATGACATAGAGTACCACGCTCAGAAATCCGTTAAAGGAAGTATTTTAGCCGATCATTTGGCTCATCAACCGATTGACGATCGACAATTAATCGGGTTTGACTTCCCAGACGAAGATGTCATGTATCTAAAAATGAAAGATTGCGATGAACCGTTACCCAGTGAAGGGCCATAACCAGGTTCCCAATGGGGACTTATCTTTGACGGAGTAGTTAATCATTATGGGAATGGAATTGGGACAATCATTGTTACCCCTCAGGGTACCCCACATTCCTTTCACCGCTCGACTTACGTTCAAATGTACGAACAACGAGGCTGAATACGAAGCTTATATTATGGGTCTCGAAGAAGCGATTGATTTAAGGATCAAAAACTTGGACGTATACGGCGACTCAGCCTTGGTTATCAATCAGATCAAAGGAGATTGGAACACATACCAATCAGGACTGATTCCTTATAAAGACTACGCAAGAAGGTTGCTACCCTTCTTCAACAGAGTTGAGTTTCATCACATCCCTCCTGATGAGAATCACATGGCTGATGCATTAGCCACTATCTCTTCCATGATTAGTGTAGGTCAATGGAATGACCTACCTAAGATCGACATAATGCGCCTTGAACGGCCCGCCTACGTCTTCACGATTGAAGCAGTCATAGACGACAAACCTTGGTATCATGATATCAAATGCTTCCTTCAGAAACAAGAATACCCGCCTGGGGCATCCAGGAAAGATAGGAAAACCCTCAGAAGATTGGCTGGAAACTTCTTCTTGAGCGGTGACACTCTCTATAACAGAAATTTTGACATGGTCTTGCTCCGATGCGTAGACAGGCCAGAAGCAGACATGCTGATGAAAGAAATTCATGAAGGATCCTTTAGCACTCATGCCAACGGACACACAATGGTGAGAAAAATTCTAAGAGCAGGGTATTACTGGTTGACCATGGAATTCGACTACTACAAGTACACGAGGAGGTGTCACAAGTGTCAGATATACTCCGACAAAATTCATGTACCGCCATCACATCTCAAAGTTCTCTCTTCCCCATGGCCATTTTCCATATGGGGAATCGACATGATTGGCATGATTGAGCCCAATGCTTCAAACGAACATCGGTTCATCCTAGTAGCCATTGATTACTTCACCAAGTGGGTCGAAGCAGCGTCATTCGCCAATGTAACCAGACAAGTGGTGATCCGATTTATCAAAAACAATATCATTTGTCGTTATGGTGTTCCAAGCGAGATCATTACCGATAATGGATATAACTTGAACAACAAGATGATGAAAGAGTTCTGCACTGAGTTCAAGATCGAACACCATAACTCATCTCCCTACCGACCCAAGATGAACGGAGCGGTAGAAGTGGCTAACAAGAACATCAAGAAGATTGTTCAAAAGATGGTTGTAGCCTACAAAGACTGGCACGAGATGCTACCCTTTGCTCTTCACGGTTATCGCACATCTGTCCGCATTTCAACAGGGGCTACCCCTTTCTGTCTAGTGTATGGCATAGAGGCAGTTCTCCCCATAGAAGTAGAGATCCCATTAATCCGGGTATTGATGGAAGCTAAGCTCACCGAAGCTGAATGGTGTCAAAGCCGACACGATGAATTAAACCTGATTGAAGAGAAGAGAATCACGGCACTATGCCACGGTCAGTTGTATCAATAGAGGATGAAGAAGGCATTCGACAAAAAGGTCCGACCTCGTGTCTTCAGAAAAGGAGACCTCGTGCTCAAGAAGATACAATCGTTTCTCACTGACTCTCGGGGCAAAGGTACCCCAAATTATGATGGCCCCTATGTGGTCACGAAAGCTTTCTCAGGCGGCGCCTTGAGACTTGCAACCATGGACGGAGAGGAATTTTCCTACCCCACGAATGTTGATGTAGTCAAGAAATACTTCGCCTAAAAAAAACGTCTCGGTGGATTGAAAACCCGAAAGGGCGGTCCAGGCAAAAGTTAGAGACAAAATAAAAAAATCATCCCGATGGATTGGAAACATCACAGTATAATCCAGGAAAAAATTAGGGATAATGGCAAGTAACTATGTTCAACAGAGGCAAGTCCCTCAGCAGCAGCAGTTACATCATCCGTCAGGAAAACTCCAGTCAAGGTCATCTTCGACAGAAGCTCAGGATTCCCCGAATTCAAAATTGGTAGAAGAATAGTGGTCGTTATGTTTCAACGTAGCCCTTTTCCCTGTAAATTACCATTTTCTAACTTTGTAAATACTCTTTGGAATCACGCGTTTGGCTGATCTCCATCTTATCAATAAAATTTGAGCCCTTGTGCTTTTGTTTATAATTCTTATTTGTTTTAGCTTTACAGAACGACGTTGTTAACATGATTAATGATTCTTGAAAGAAAACAAAAATGAATTTCCTTGTTATAACTTTTTCTGCTTTTAAAATAAAGTCGGCAATTTCTTTTGACTGTTGAACATCAAAAGAACCTCAACCGCTTCTCCGGAAGTAAGCGAACTTCAAAGTGCAGAATCAAGGTACTCCTTCTACGCCAGTGCGCCTGAATGAAGGATCAACAATGTCGGATGCGACTATTCCATCAGACATCTTCGGCCGAGTTCTCATCTCCTAAGCCCGACCAACATAGCTCCCAACAGGGACTATCTCTCCTAAGCAAGGTGGAATTGCTATTCTTAACCAATGGTACTTCTTCGCCCCGCGATGGCCGAGTATCCAGTCGTGTTCACTCGTCAGTCTGTATGTCGCGTCAGTTTTGTCAGCATATACATACACACATCATGCATTATGGATTTGCATTCACATTTCACATTGCATCACTATCACTCTAGTTGGTCTTGTCCCCTAGTGATAACAGTCTTCTCAATCGAGTTGTCAGTTCTTGTCTCATCAGGAAATGTTGCGTCTGAACAATCTCTCCTCCAGTATATCTTTGGATTGGAGTCGGCACTCGACCACTATGATAACTTGAACCTCTGAAAAGCCAGAGAAGCTTTCTACAAATGTCACTCTTTGCCATTGAAGATGATATCCTTGCTTTCCCGGATTTAAGAAAAATCCCCAGAGAAAGCCTCCTAAGCAGAGATTCGGCAGTACAACTGCCTTTCTCCGAAGGACCGCTGATGAAAAGGTCATCGACACCTCGAAATTGGACCCCATCATATGGCATTTCTCCGGGAAGATCCCGAGAAAAGTATGATGTAAGATCCCAAGCGACAGCAGTCTCTCAAGAGACCTGCTTTCCCCCAAGTAGACACAAATGGCGTCTCCAACAGAGAAGTTTGTACACCTCTACAACTCAGACGAATGGGTTCCCCAGCAAGTCTGACATCATTTCTTCCACTCAAATGGCATCTCCCCAGGAAAATTCGGCGAGAAGTTTGAAGGAAAGCCACTACGAATAGCGTCCCTTGTCAATAAAGTTTATTGACAAAAGAAACTAAGACCAATTCCTTGGTAGGAAACCAGGATCGAGGGGAAGTTTACAAAAGAAACTAAGACCAGTTTCTTGGTAGGAAACCAGGGTCGAGGGGAAGTTTACTAGAGAAACTAAGACCAGTTCCTTGGTAGGAAACCAGGATCGAGGGGAAGTTTACATCAGAAACTGAGACCAGTTCCTTGGCTGAAGACCAGGATCGAGGGGAAGTTTACCTTTTCTAAGCATCATCGCTTAGCTAAAGAAGATGAATGCGTAAGCTACCATTCATAGCCATCAAAATTTCGGGTATTCCGATATTTAATCCTCTTGCACCCCGAATGCCCGAATACCTTCGTCATTCACACCTTCGGGTCCAAGAAGATTAAATAGGGGCATCTGTCATACCCCAAATTTTGACCACTAAGATTTCCCATCATTGTGCAAATCATCATCACAATATGGATGAACCATCATGCCTCATCAAATGCCTCAAGGGTTGTTGAGCATTTACTACAATTAGAATTAGGGTTTCAAGCCCTCATAGAGTTCTTAGACAAAGAATCAATAAAGGAATGACATGATCTTCAACTTGTCTACACTCTCAAATATCCACAATGGATCAAAAGGACTCCCACTTCAAGGATTAAGCACAAGGCTGCTCCCTTTTAGGTGGATCAAGTCTCAAGATCGCCAGTATCACCAAATTAGGGTTTTGGTCGACCAGGGCCTCCAGATGAAAAATTTCATTTGGACACCAGCCAAAGATCCAAAACACAACCTAATATACTCCATGGAGCCTCATGTACCCAACCATCAAGTCAATTTTGCCTCAGGGGATGCATACATCAAAAATCAGGAATTGGGGTTTCTTGACCTAATTCACCCCTAAGTTGACTTTTGGGACAAATCATGAACCAAGACCTCAAGATAGGGTTTTAGGGTCTCTAATGAACTATATTGATCCATGTGGAACAATGGATTAATCCAAGAAGTTTGAGCAACAAGTCTCAATTTCATCTGCACCACAATTAGGGTTTTAAGGAAAAAGTCAACTATAACTTTGACTTTTGACCAGGACATGCTCTCAAACCCTAGGACATGCCTCAATACACCCTATTACATCCATTAAACATGTCCATCAAGTTTGATTTAGGTCAAGGACATGATTTCCTGAAGAATTGCACAGTTTGGAATTCATCAGATAAAAAGTCAACTGTGCACAAAAGTCAACTTTGACTTTTTTGAGATTTTTCACCAAAATGGATTTTTAACCCTAAAATGATGTTAATGTATGATTTGAATCATCATTCATCAAGAAATATCAAGAAAAATTGGATAACTTGTAAAAGTGGTAACTATAGAAACTTAGAAAATGTTCTAAGTTAAAAATAAAGTGACAAGGGTACCAACTTTGGAGGATCATAACTCCTAAACCACAAGGCCATTTTTTCTCATCCAAAGATGGATTTGTATCCCTCATTACCCTCTACAAAAACTTCAACTAGACCTAAGTCCAATTCATTAAGGATTTTTAGTTATGGAGTGATCAAAATGGCTGAAAATTGAAAATGTCACTTTTCCAACACTTAGTGAAATTTTCACTAAGTCAGATTCTGCCTTCACTTTTTGCCAAATGTAGGGACATTTTTCACTTGGATTCAAAAGAGATTAAAACCAAACATGTTCAAACAGTTGTTGTATCATGTAAGGGCTTTCCAAAATGGCCAAGAACATTGCCAAATTCCATTTGAGTCATGAGATATGACATTGGCAAGTTGCCTTGCTGAAATCTGTCAAAGGCAAGCCAGAATTTACAACTTTGCCCGATTTTCCAAAATTAGCCAAATTCAAATGCTCCTATCCACTTAGACACATCTGAGGATTGAATCTAAAGGGGACAATCAATGAGCCAAGCCTCTAAAGTCTTTGGAACAAGAAATAGCATGTTGAACCTAGAATGGCCAAAATAGGGACAAGACTTCAATTTTGGAATGAGGCATTCAATGGAAGCATTAAGGTGGCATGGACTGAGCCATTCTCATATGAAATCAGTCAAGACTTATCCAAGACCAAGGGGACCAAAGCTCTGTGCCCTAACCTCTAGTCAATGGCTAGAGGAGACTTGGATTTTCATTTGCCAACATTGGCCAAACCTACTTAGCAGTTGCCATTCACTATTCCTTGCAAAACAAACTTGCTATACTATAAATAGAGCTTAATTGTGATCAGTTTGAGTACACCAAAGCCATCTTACAGATGCTTTCCTCAAAATCTCTTTCTCTTGGCAAAAATGTCTTTCTTAGCAAGGTAGCTATCGGGTTTTGAGTTTGAGAGCTTTTCCAATCAAACCAATCACTCACACACCTCACATACATCATATAGAAGTGATCCAAACACTCACATAACATCTAGAACACAGATTTCACAAAATCACCAGCCAATTGCTCAAGTTCTTGACAGTTTTGGAGTTGAGGTGACATCTTCAATTCCAAACCATTTCAATCCATTCCAAGCACTCAGACACATCAATTGGCACCTAGGGAAGCTATCCACATCATTGGAACCTAGCTGTAACACCTCTAACACAAATCACGATCACCAGCTGCAAGTGGTAAGCATGAGCTCTTCTAACTCTATGATCCATGCAATTTTTGTTGCACAATAATTTGGCCATATGTTCATAATCATGCATGGAATGTTTTCCCTCAATTAATTGCTTTGTTTAAACCGTGTATCAAAAATCCTAGCCTTCATGCAGAAATTAGGGTTCTTGAGGTTTCTTCGTGATTTCTTGTTGTATGTTTAATTTAAATGAAATTAATTGACATAGACATGATCGTGAGGTTGAGACGAGCATAATGATATGTGGATTGCATGATATAATCAAGTATTCAGTGAGATTGAGGAGAAAATGAAAATCAACCAAACCCAGAACACGCGCGTGTTCTTGGCGCCATTTTCAGAAATTCAAATATTTGAATTTTGTGATTTTATTTAATTGATTCAAAAATTAATTTCTCTCTGAGTTTTAATGATTTTGAGTTGATTCTTTTTGCAATAATTCACAAAAATGTTAAATTATTTTATTTTAACAAAAAATCCCAAAAATATTATTTATTTTATATAATTGATATTTTTGCAAAGAATTAATATTTTAATTATTTTTGACATTTTAAATATTTTTTCTACATTGATTTTGCAACTTTTAATGCTTTCTAATTATTTTGTAGGTCAATACTTAATTTTTGAAGCATTAATCCAAGATCATAATTTGTTTTCCATATGTAAAACAATTTTGATCATTTTAATTGAATTTTTATTCAATTAAACACATTTTTGAAAACAAATTAGGGTTTTTGGATTAATTCAACCCGAATAAATCATTTTCAAAACACTTTGGGCCTCTAATAGAGTGTAAGACCCAATCCCTTTTTTGACCAATCATTTTGGGCCTCAGTGTATTGTATAAGTCCTGATACCGTCAAAAACAAACGGCGTGATCGTCGCCTTTTGAAAAATAACTTCTGGGCCTACCCTCGAGTAGTAAGACCCATTTCTTTTCTTAAAATACACTTGGGCCTCTATTAGAGTGTAAAAACCAACCCACTTGTACAGAAATATTTTGTGCCTCATTCGTTGTATAAGCCCCTCTGTACATTTTCAAATAAACGGCGCGATCGTCGCCTTTTCAAAAATAAACCATTGGGCCTCTCCTTGAGCTATAAGACCCATTCAAAACTTTTGGGCCTCTAATAGAGTGTAAGACCCAACCCCCTTTTAACCAAAACCATTTTGGGCCTCACTTATTGTATAAGTCCCTCTGCGTTAAAAGAAGACCTCGGCACAATCGCCATTTTTTAACGAAAAGTCATCTGGGCCTACCCTCGTGTTATAAGCCCCACTCTTTTTTTAAACCTTTTGGGCCTCTTGAGAGAGTGTAAGACCCATCCCTTTGTATAGAAAACATTTTGGGCCACAGTCACTTGTATAAGTCCCTCTGTACAAATTCAACAGTGCACTCACTGATAAAACCCTGGGCCTCTCCTTGAGCTGTAAGCCCAAAATCTTTCTTTTTTAAAGCACTTTCTCCTTTGATTTTGAATATATTGTTGTTTTCAATCTTTCTTTGTTGAACAACTAACCAAACAGCATGGAAGCTCTACAACCGAGTAAGTGGTTATTGCTTTCATTTACCGCTTTCATATACATATAACTGTATTGTGGGGCTGTTTCACTGTAAGTCTTCTTTCATAAACTCATATCAACTGTGTAATAATAGTATAGATATTTAGAGTTTCCCCGGCAACTACGTCTAGAACTAGGTGACGCCGTTTCGTTTATTCGTAGAAATAGACAACTAGCTCCCCAATAGGATCACCAGATACAGTCTTCTCTTCGGCTGTCCTCATTAGGAATTGTCAAGAAACTCTACTCCCAGAGATGAATGTATTCTCTGTGAATGGCATCTTTGAGTTTCTTCCAAATTCTCAAACTTTCCTGACTTGATTTATTCCTTGTGAATAGCTTGCCTTGAATTTCTCTGGGTTTGGGGACCCACGGGCTTCTTAAAAGCATCGACCTCCTCTTGGGCATCGTTCAAGGACCCACAGGCTTCCTAAAAGCAACCCCGCCTCCTCTTGGGCTTAGTACAAGGACCCACGGCTTCTTAGAAGTATTTACAGCCTCCTCTTAGGCTTCGTATAATGATCTCTTCCTCCGGGAATGATAGCCTCCTCTTGGGCTTAATACAAGGACCCGTCGGCTTCTTAAAAGATTCCAGCCTCCTCTTGGGCTTCGTACCAATTGTCCCGACGACCCCCTAGAGGTATAGGAACAGAACCTAGTCATCCTCATAGAACAGTCCTTCCAAAGAGTCTACTACTGTTTCTCAAAGCATAGTACAAAAGATAAAACTCTAGACACAGACAGTCTAACTTCCTTGAGTCTCAAAGACATTCTCAAGTGACCCCTTCGTTAAATAGGAAGGAAAACCGCAGACTCGGATAGTCTCAATACCCTTCGGATTTCCCAATTCCTTAAAGAACAGGAATAACCCGGATCCTCGAATCAAATCCTTGAGTACAGTGCTGCTCATATAAGAACTGATTTTCTCTTTCAAAATCAGCACACTGGACCTGTCACTTAACTGGACAGTCACCATAGCCTCCATCTCGGGCTTCGTACGAGATACAAAAGACTCCCTCATTGAGTCAAACAACGTTTAGCCTCTCTCTCGGGCTTTGTACGAGACACATAAGAGACTCCCTCATTGAGTCAATCCTCTTTCGCCTCTATCTCGGGCTTTATTCGAGATACAAAAAGGTTCTTATGGAGCCAAACAAGTTTTAGCCTTCATCTCGGGCTTTATACGAGATACCAAAAGATTCTCTCGTTGAGTCAAAACCTTTTAGCCTCTCTCTCGGGCTTTGTACGAGACACATAATAGCCTCCTCTTAGGCTTTATATAAGAAAACCACTGGTTAATCCAATTAACCTTTTAACATCAAAGTTGTGCCTCATTCACAGTACACAAACATCAACAACTCCTTCCCCTTCATCTAATTGTTGTAAGCGGCAAGCCTCTGGATCATCTATATCCATGCCACTGTCCCTCTTTTAGCATGAGAAATTCCTAAGGAAAGATGGCATTACTCTACACTGAGTTAAAGTCTTCTCCTTCAGGTTAAATCCCCTATGAAGGAAATTATAGCATTGTCGGATTCACATATCCCGGTTAAAGTAATTCTCCTTTATAAACAGTTATGACATACAACCCCTTCTTTAGAGATGATAAATTCTCTCTAAAGTCAACACCCTTTCAGCTTCACATCTTGGGATTTGAACAAGATACAAATCACCTTTCGCTTCACGTCTTGGGCTTTGAACAAGACACCAAAACACCATTTCCTCCCATAGAATAGGGGGAACTACGAACGCTCTGATTTCCCTGTTTCGGTAAACAGGAATACGTAGGCATAAGATCGAAAGAAAAGATCTTAGCGAGCACAATCAACAAAAAACCCAAATCCCATATCTCCATCAATCAAAAGCAGTAATTCAAAAACATCAGTCCTAACATCCTAATCCTTGTTCCCCGCCAGAAACATTCTGTCAAGTCCTAGAAAGAATCAGTATTGGCGAAAATACAAATAACCAGTACAAAGGCCCCCCCACATTGATAGCATCCGTAACCTAACAAACCGTTGTTTAAACTCAGTATGCAAAGCAGGGTTAATTGGAGACATCTATTTCCCTTCCTTCATCAGCTTTAATAGGATAAAAAATGAATCGACCTGTAGTAAGCTCAACCGCAGAGAGCGACCAGCGCTTAAGAACCTCGTCCAAAATCGCTCGCTACATTACCGTTTTGAACGACTGTACACACTGCCCAAGAAAGATATATCCTATCAGTTCTCCCACAGCAAAAAGGAGATGTGTCAGTACAGCTAATTATTACGCAACGTCTATTTTCCAACAGCCAACGGTATTTCAAACGACTATATTTCTACTGGGCTATTTAAAGGAAAGAGTATTCACTTTTGAATAATCGATTCATTCCATCAAAGGTGAATTGATTAAGTCATTGTGTGAAGATATCAACAACGATGAGTTCTCGTTGTAACACTTAGAATGTCTAAAGCTGTCATCAATTTCCACATGGCCATTGTTGTTAAAGCTTAATCAAATCAATGCAACAACAACAACAATTTGGAACAGAAGCTGTTGATGAAGAAGACAACATTGAAAATCAGTCAAGTCATCAGCCACCTTCTCGTCAGTGCTACATTGAAGATCTGAAGCAAGAAGTTGCTACTCAAAGCTTGCTCACCCCAGAAGACGAAGAAGAAGATCTGCAAGACGTCAACAATTGTCAAATCAATATACATCTGTGTAGATTCTTAGAATAGCAAGGAGCTGCTACTCACATCTTGCTTGAACACTTGTGTGTTCTTTGTACTTAAACTTAGGGGTAATCTGCTTGTTAAGAAGCATACTTGTAATCTCCAGTTGAACTAATTCTTGGTGAATTAGGATTCCTTGAGTGGTCAGTGTGACCGGAGACTCGAGAAGACAATGGTGAGAATTGTGGGTAAAGCCTGAAATAGGGTCAATGATAGTCATATTTCAAAGAGGATCATATGTTGATCAGATTCTTGTGGGATCCCTGATGGAACTCATTCGGATTCCTCCAGTGAATGTTATATCCTTATTGGATCCCTGAACGGTTTATTGAGAGAGAAGCCTCAAGGGATCATGTGATGATCTGGGTACTTGAGATGACAATGATGTAAGTCACTGTGGGTTAGTCACAGTGCGGCTGTGCAGGTTGTTAGTCACCGGCTGTTGCTCGTGCATCTGTAATTGAGATTGATTATAGTGGATTAAGACCTTGTGTTCAAGGAGAAATCACCTAAGGAGGGTGGACTGGATTAGCCTTTGTGGTGAACCAGGATATATCGTGTGTTCTTTACTCTTATGTTAATGTCTTCGTTTATGTTTCTATATTGAGTATCAGAACATTACATAAGTAAGTCAGAACCTTACAACTCTGATAAGCTTCCGCTCTGCAAGTTCTGAATGTTTCCTCGCAGGTCAGAGTCTCTCAACGAACTCTGATATTACATAAACGTCTTAATAACAAGAAGTGAAAAGTTGTCAAAAGAGTAAATACATAATTCAACCCCCCCCCCTTTCTTGTGTCTTTCTCGTACCTTCACTGCTTTCCCAATTTGACCATGCCTCTTTCGCTGACATGGCCCAATCTCATGTGCCATAATTTTGTCTTCGACACAGGTTTCGTGGATGCAACATTTGTCGAAGCACTTACAACCTTAGCCTCAAGGGTATACAAGCCTTGTTTCTTCACGGCTCTCAAGACTTCCTTCGACCCCTTCATGACTCTTAGGATACTTTTCTCTCCTTGGAAAACATATCCCTTCTTGTCGAATTCACCAAGAGAAATTAAATTTTTCTTCAAATCAGGTATATATCTGACTTCAGTCAATAACCTTATTGACTCATCATGGAGCTTGAATCTCACAGATTCCATACCTGCAATTTCGCAGGATTTGTTGTTTCCCAGCAGCATAGATCCACCATCTTGATCACATAGCTCTTCAAACAATTCTCTGTTTGGAGTCATGTGCCAAGTGCAACCTGAATCCATAATCCACTATTTTCTTGAGTCGGCGCTTAAAACTACAAGGACATCAGATGAGTCGAAGTCATCTTGAACAATGGATGCGTTGCCATTATCCTTACCTCCATGATCTTTCAGGCGTTCAGGGCACACCTTTCTTGTGTGACCCTCCTTCTTACAATGATAGCATCGAAAACCAGATGCTTCGCCTCTATAAGACTTATGCTGACTTTTACCTTTCTTCTTGTCGAACTTACCATCCTTTCACAAGAACTTTCCCTTAACGGCCAAACCTTCACCAACCGTCGAAGGTTTATGCTCCTTTCGTTCGTTCAGGTCCTTAGAATACAAGGATGATTGAACTTCTTCAAAGCTTAGGGACTCCCTTCCATACAAGAGAGTTTCTTTGAAGTGAGCATGTGTTCTGGGAAAAGCATACAACAACAACAGTGCTTAATCTTCGTCATCAATCTTCACATCAATATTTTCAAGATCAAGAATCAGCTTGTTGAACATATCCAACTGCTCAGGAAAATCTTTGTCTTCACTCATCTTGAACGAATACAAAGCTTGCTTCAGGTAGAGTCGATTCACCAGAGATTTGGTCATATACAAACTTTCGAGTTTCACCCATAATCCTGACGCCGTAGTCTCCTTTGATACCTGTCGAAGAACCTTATCACCAAGGCTCAACAATATTGAGTTGTGGGCTTTCTCGATCATGACCATCTTTTCTCTTTCCGTTAACGCAACGTCCATGGCTACTGTCCGTTCAACGCTTCCAAACAACCCTGCTGTACCAGTAGGGCTTTCATCTTCAAGCGCCACAGACCGAAATCGTTCACTCTGGTGAACTTTTCAATCTCATACTTTGTTGAAGACATCTTCTCCACGTTCACCGCACCAATTTGTTATGAATAAGGATGTCTTTTAACAAAATATACTCGATTTCTTTTTGATCAAGAAACACATAAGGGTTAGGGTGAAAGGAAAAACAAGAGAAAAACAACAAGGATTGGTTATAAACTGCTATTCTTTCCTTACTCCTTAAAACGAGGATTACAAGTATACATGAATAGCAAACTAACCTCTCTCACCCTTATTAGGTTTTGTCACACGTTAGAATGAGAGACTAGCATGTTATTTATAATAAAACCTAACACACTAAACTAATGGGTCTTTAACAAATTACCCATTACAAGCTAACTTAGGGTACAAGCTAACTTAAACAATTGGATCCTTAACACAATGCCCAATTCAATATGCTAACAAACCTAGCAATATTAACTAATACATGTTAGAACAAACTTCGACTACAACACGCATTACTCCGACAACAGCATGCAAACTGACTTCGACCTCATGCTTAATTCCTATCGAACCAGAAGCTACCCTTCGACCATACTAGAGTTCAATCCAATATCTCACAAAATCTTTAAACATACTCTAAAAAACAGTATAATACTTCTCATATATAATCGAGTTGACTCATAAACCTAACGAGTCGATCTATGTATAGTTCAAGTTTAGCTCATTTAGTTAACGAACTTAGTTTTTTGCTCATATTCAGCTCATTTGATTTATGAACCTAGTTCAACGATTTAATTGTCGAATTGAGTTCCGAACTATTTTTGAGTTGATTCAATTTATTGTCAGCCCTATTTATAAGTTATAGTGCAGGTAAATTCAATAATTTAGTTTTACAATTAACTAGTTCTCTGGATGTATATTGGATTGACCAGTCGGCGTCATTATTGTTTGAAAGAAGAATTATAACTATTTTTATATTTTTATTTTTTACTTGTTCACTTGCATTTTGAAAAATTCTTAAAGACAAACTAAAATTATATTATTTGTATCATATGTTTGTGTTAATATTAAAATAGAGTTTTATTTATAATATAATATAACAGTGTATTCTTTAATTAAGAATTTTTTTAGAAGACAATATAATTTAAAAGTCTTTAAAGTAAGAGTGTACGTGAATCGGTTTGGGTTGAGTTTAACCTAATTCAATATTCAATTTATATAAGACACTCCAGTTTGGATGAGGTAAAATAACCATCTGTTATACCAATGAATCGGTTTGAACAAACTCACTAATTTTCATATTGAGTTAGGTTGGGTAGTGGATTGCCCAAATAATTTTTCTATTTTATTAATATTAAAAGACTAAATCAGATGTAATCATATATTTTTCAAAAAAATTAATTAATATTTTTATCTTTTTAAAAAAAATTAGATAACATATTTTTACTATTTTTTTGCATCATAAAATAATAAATAATATCATTAACTAATAAAAATTATCATAAATACTAACAACAATCTAAAGCCGTGTGATATAAAATTGTATTAACATCGAATATCTAAAGTGTGAAACATTCAAAATTAGTTACAATTATGGTTAACTAAAGCAGTAAATATTAAGAGACTAAAATTGCAACAAATAAGTTAATATTCATGAAAATTATTAAAATTATAATAATAAATGTTTGATTAGTAGATCAGTGAGTTTTGTGGATTTGGATTTGTTCTTACCCAAAACCCAACTTTTTAATGGATTTTTTAATTTTTAAACTCATATCCACCAAATTATCCAACCTAACCCACTTTTTTGAATTTTTTATGTGAATTTGACCGGGTTTTGTGGGTTGACTCAACCCATGTACACCCATACTTTAAAGTTCATTGATTCTATTTATTAGGATGCATGTCACGTTCTCTCGGAGGTTAGTCATAATTTATTCTTAAATCTCTTGTGATATATTATATTATTGCATATATAAAGAAACTTGTTTTTAATATAATCTACTACTTTGAAAATTATAAAATGTGCAATTATATAAATATTTTTATTTTTTAGATTATTTTGAAATTAAAAATCTCTATTTATTTTCATAAATTAATTTCTTATTATATATTTAAACAAATATATATAAATAAAAGTTTAGTCTTATGAGTATATTAGATATCTTATTATTTGAGACTTATATAATGGATAATTAAGTAATCAATTTTATAAATGTAATCTCATATATCATAGATTTAATTATTCAAATATTTTTATTTTGAATAAAATATAATCATTCTTAATTTGTATGATTGTAACCCGTCTATCGTAGATATAATTGTATAAATTTTGCTTAGTAAAATAATTAAATTTATTTTAATTATAATAAATATTATATTAATAATATTTATACATTATCAACGTGTTATTATTTATATAACTTTTTTCCAATGTACTTGTGATTTATGATTACGTAAAATTATGGTTCGAGTACCCTATCGGTATTAGAATTTTTGTGACATAACATTTGTACATTGGTGTTAATAATTGATTTTTATTATTATTATCCAAGTAGGAGATTGTTAGATTAATTATTTAATTAATCATGACGTAGTCTATTATTTATTAATTATATTATGGTCAATTATCATTAAACACTAATTTAATTGATGAAATGTTTGATTGGATTTTAGTTGGTGCACAAGGTGAAGAAGATGAAGATGGAAGAAGAGAGAAAAGAAAAAAATAACAAACTTTCACTACTCTTCTAAAACAGTTACACCCCTATTATGGTTATGCACATTACTCGCTACATTTTCACTGCTACAACTATTGACAACTACACTTGTTTATATACACAAAGAATAATGTCACGCAGTCAAAATGCTAACCTACACTAGCTACGTTAAGCTTAACAAAACTAATACTACTCTACTAAATATGAATTACTTCTAAAACCATCCCTTAATTCATATTCAGTTAATCAAAACTAACAACTCCAATTTCATTCCTCAAGTGGAGAAATTGATCAGTCTTGATCGCTTTCGTCAGAACATCTTCCAGCTGCTTCTGGGTGCCATAGTGCACAACTTCTAGAACTCCATTCTTAACCTGATTCCTCAAAAAATGATACTTAGTCTCAATATGATTGCTTCTCCCATGAATCAATGGGTTCTTGGCAAGATTGATAGAAAAAATTATTAACCACCATCAGCATCAGAGACTTATTTACCTTGATCTTCAGATCATGCAGTAAATTCAGAAGCCTAACAACTTGACATGCAGCCACAACACCTGTAATGTATTCAGCTTCACAAGTTCACAAAGCAACAATCGGTTGCTTCTTGAAACACCAAGAAATAGGACCTCCTAGATACTTAAGCAAATATCCATAAGTACTTCTTTTGCCAACTTTGTCTCCACACCAATCAGAGTCTGAGTAACACATCAACTCTGAATTAGCCTTTTCACCAGAAGGGAACAACACTCCATACTTCAGAGTGCCCTTAATATACCTCAGAATCCTGACAACAGCTTGGTAATGAGACCACTTTGGTTTTCTCATGAACCTACTAACCATTCCAAATGCATAACAAATATCATGTCTGGTATTACACAGATACCTCAAAGATCCAACCAACTGCTTGAAAGTTGTAGTATCTACATCATCGCCCTCAAGATTATAATCCAACTTCTGATTTATTTATGAAGGCGTGATAGTGGCCTTACAATTCAGCAATACGAATCTCTTCAGAAGCTTAAGTTCATGCTTCAGGTGATACAAAACGATACCCTTCTCAAACTTATTCATTAGCACCTTCTTGAACTTAGCTATCTCATATTCACAACTCCTTGTTAGCAATATGTCATCAACTTAGAGACATACCAAAATCATATTACCTTCAGAAGTATGTTGAACATAAACACCATACTCTATCTCACACTTTCTTGAAAAATGAATCAATTTTTAAATTACAAGCTCTAGGAGCTTGTTTCAGTCCATACAACGCTTTATGTAACTTGTACACCATTCCTTCCTGATTTTTTTTCTCAATTCCAGGAGGTTGTGACTCGTATACCTCTTCTTGCAATGGACCATTTAGAAATGCAGATTTCACATCTAAATGCATCATAGGCCAATTCCTGTTAGCATTTATCGCAATCACCAATCTGATTGTCTGATCCCTCGCTACAGGTGAAAACACTTCAAAGTAATCTAAGCCAAGATTATGTAGAAATCCTCTTTCTACTAACCTTGCTTTGTGTTTGCCAATTGATCCATCTGGCTTTAGTTTCTCCTTGAAAACCCATCTGACACTAATGGCTTTCTTGTCCTTTGGAAGCTTAGTCAACTCCCAAATCTTGTTTCTTTATATAGCCTTAAGTTCTTCTTTCATGGCTTTCAATCACACTTTCTTATTGAGTGCTTCTTTTGTACTCACAGGTTCAGAGTCTACTAACATGTCACACTGAATGACTTCCCCTATAGAGTCAATTATAGTATCTTATAACACATCAAACTCTACAACTCTCCTTAGTATGCTTTTGATTCTTTATAGCCTCTGAACTTGTACAAAATCTTCTTCGGACGTTGGAACAGTATAAGATGTTGGAACCCCAGAAGTACCACCTTTAGAGGCATGACCACCTTCAGAGTCTGGAATATTCCCAGAGTTTGGATCTCCACCAAAGTCTGAATCACCATCAAAATTGTATCAGAATCAGGTTCACCTTTAGAGTCTTCTTCAGCTTCAGAGTCACCTTCGGACTCTGAATCACGATCAAACTCACCTTCAGAATCAACATCTGATTCTGACTCGTCTTCAGAACCTTTTGATTTTGAAGTATCTTCAAAATTTAACTCAGGTGTTAACACTGCACCTAAGTTGGATTGAGACTTGCTCCAATCCCACATTTCTGACTCTTTCACAATGACATCTGTGCTAAATTCAACCTTGTTAGTGACAAGACCGTAGAGCTTATAAACACTTGTGCTATGGTACCCTACAAGAAACATAACTATGGTTCTATCATCCAACTTCCTTCTCTTAGCATCTGGAACATGTTTGTAACAAACAGAACTAAATACCTTTAAATGACTCACACTTTACTTATCTCTAGTCCACTTCTCCAAAGGAATAATTTACTTCAACTTCTTGGTTGGACACCTATTGAGCACATATGTTGCCGTGACAATAGCTTCTTCCCATAAGGTGTGAGGGAGTTTCTTCTCCTTCAGCATGCTCCTTATCATATCAAGCAAAGTTCAATTTCTTCTTTCAACAAGACCATTGTGTTGAGGAGTGTATGGAGCACTCACCTCATGCTCAATTCCATTCTCCTCACAGTACTTCTTGAACTCTGTAGAGTTATAATCACCTCCACCATTAGTTCTGAGAATCTTCAGAGTTTAACCACTATGATTCTTAACCTTGATTCTGAATTTCATAAATTCAGCAAACATAGCGTGTCTGAACTTTATAAGGGATACCTACGCGATCCTTGTGAACTAATCCAGAAATGACACAAAATATTTATTCCCTCCAAGTGAAGGTACTAGAAATTGTCCACACATATCAGAATGCACCACACCCAATGCATGCTTTGCTCTTGGAGGCATTTCAGATGCAAACGGCAGTCTTGGTTGCTTCCCTTTCATGCACACATTGCATGACTTCTATGGCTTCTTAATTGTAAGAATTCCTTGTACCAACTTATTTGAATTTAGATACCCTAAGCTTCTGAAGTTCAAAGACCAAATCTTTTGTGCCATAACTCACTTTCCTTCACAACACTTATTGCACTAAGGCATTCAAAGTATGCAGTTTTAAAATTCACTTTGAAAGTTCTATTCCTTCCCTGCTCTGACTTGATAATTAGCTTCTGATTACAGTCATACATCTTCAAAATATTGTCCTTCATGGTAACTGAAAAACCTTTCTAAATTAATTGGCATACACTCATCAGATTACTTTTCATGCAAGGAACATACCACACATTCTGAATCACTGCAGTTTTACCATTATTCAGAACTACTCTGACATTTCACATACCTTCAGCGTTGAGGTATTTATCATCAACACATTTGATCTTTTTCCTATTTCTAGAGTCAAAGGCAACCAATAATTTCTTATTTCTAGTAAGATGATTTGAGCAGCCACTATCCATATACCACTAGTCTACCAATTAGGCATCATCAAATTCAAAAGCCATCAATAGCAAAGATTCATCATCAGAATCTCTTATGGCTATGTTTGCT
The DNA here is from genome assembly GCA_022829125.1 of Lathyrus tuberosus. Classification (NCBI taxonomy): domain Eukaryota; kingdom Viridiplantae; phylum Streptophyta; class Magnoliopsida; order Fabales; family Fabaceae; genus Lathyrus; species Lathyrus tuberosus. Next base: position 2,153,467 of record JALAZF010000721.1, read on the forward strand.
TCTTTTTACTTCTTTTCCTTGTTTGACCAACAATTAGCAGCGAAGTGGCCAAACATATTACAACAGTAGCACTTAACCTTTCTCTTGTCATACTTCTCCTTCCCCTTCTGAGCACTCTTATACCTTTCAAAAGTTGAGGTTTCTGACTTCTGAACACCATAAGATCTCTTTCTGGCTTCTGATCAAGACTGCTTATGATATTTCTTGCTAGAAGTTGCTTTCAGAGCCTGCTGCTCTACCTCTCTTTCAGCGTTTCTCTCATTCAGATGCAACTCTTGTGCCTATAGACTGCTTTGCAGCCCTTCAATTGCTACAACGATGCAATTAAACTGAGGAGCAAGAGATATAAGTACCTTCTTAATTATCTTTTCATCAGAGAGATTTTCTCCATACGACTTCATCTCATATGTGATTAGAATCACTCTAGAAATATAGTCATGTACCTTTTCATTGTTCTTCATACTGAGATTCTCATACTGCTTACATAGAGACTGAAGCTTCACCTTTTTCACTAATGCATCACCATCGTAGCATTGTACCAATGTGTCCCACGCTGCCTTCGCCGTCGTCGAATTAGCGGTTTTCTCAAACATGTTTGCATCCACCAACTGATGGATGTAGAACAACGCCTTCTGATCCTTCTTCCTCGGATCACGCTGAGCATTCCTTTGTGCATCTGTTGCATTTATTGGAAGTTCAATTGGAATGTAACCGTCGTTGACGAGATCAAGAACATCTTGAGCTCCAAACAACAAACACATCTGAATCATCCACCAATTCTAGTTCTTGCCATCGAACACTAGAAGCTTAGTACTCAAATTACCATTTATGTTCATCTTTAACCTTGTGCAATCACTCAGACATCACCAAACACTAGTGTTTCCCAATCCCGCATAATCAATAAATGTTATTCTATTATGATTTCGATCAAGAAATTCAACTCGAATCCAAGAAACGAAATCAATCACACAACTCTTCACTGTTCACTCGTAGGCATGGCAACGGTGCGAGTCGAGGGCGGGTTTAGCTAGCCCCGAACCCACACCCACCTCCCTGTTATAGACCCGCCCCCGCCCCCAAACTCAGTCGAGGGTGAAAATTTACCACCCAGACCCGCCCCCGATAGAAACGGGTTTGCCCGCACCCGCACCCGCCCCTACCCGCAAAAAGATATTTTTTTAAATAGTAGTAAAAATTAACAATTTTTTTAAAAACTTAACCATTTTAATAATAAACTTGTTTCTAAAGATGTGAGTTTGAGTGAATGGTGAGAAATGATTAATGATGATTTTTAATTACTTCTTCAAAAGTGAATAAATGTGATATAAAATAATTTAAATATGGGTATTAAAGTAAATATTATAAGACCGGGCCGGGGAGGGGGCGGGTGCGGGCGGGTAGTAGTCCCCGCACCCGCACCAGCAATTACGAACCGGGTTTTACCCGCACCCACACCCAATCAAATCGGATTTCCCCCGTTAATTTCGGGTCGGGTCCGGGCGGTCCCCGGCGGGCCCGGGTTTTCTTGCCATGCCTATTCACTCGTGTTTCCCTATGGATCTGAACCGTGCTCTGATACCAATTGTTGGTGCACAAGATGAAGAAAATGGAGATGTAAGAAGAGAGGGAAGAGAGAAAAATAACAAACTTCCATTACTTTTCTAAAACGGTTACACCACTATTATGGTTATGCGAACTACTCGCTACTTTTTTGCTGCTATAACTATTGACAACTACACTTGTTTATATACACAATCAATAATGCCACGTAGGGATAATGCTAACCTACACTAGCTAGGTTAAGCTTAATAAAACAAATACTACTATAGTGAATGTGAATTACTTCTAACAATTTTGTGTCTGAATGAACTGTGATGGGTTGGAACATTCAGTTAAACCGAACGAGAGGTCTCAATCACAACCTAGATATTTAAACGTTATCCATTAGACGATTAAAATATACTTTAAAACTCTAGACAACAATGAGGGTAGTAATCATCTCATACTTTTCTCTCTGACGAGAGTATCTCTAATCCTAAAAGGTACGCCATTCATATTATTCTTTATTATTCTATATAAAAAAGTATACTATGATTTGTGTCTATACAATTCAATTAAATATATCATAATGGACTACTGATATTTTTGAAGTTGATTGCTATTCTTGATGTACATGATGATGTAATATTAATATTATTTGAACTATGTGTTTTCTTGTTTGCCTAAGTGATGTTTGTCTAAGTGTTGCACTACTAAAAAAAGTGTTTTTAATGTTGGACAAGAAATGCATTTTACCTTGGCTGCAGTAGCGCGGTAACAAAGGGAGTCATGAAAAGTAACGACTTATTACCTCGATTTTTAAAACATCGAGGGGTAAATTAATTTTCACATGGGTTCGAACCCCATCATCTGCATTTTTATTATTTACAAAACTAGCGCGTCATACAACTCAGTTTACAATAAAACCGATGGGTAAGATATATTTTTTTATTTGAAATTCGTTACATTGTTTACACATAAAATAAATTTAAAAAAATTGTTTACATGCTACAATGTTTACTCAGAATATTACATTATTTACACAGGATATTAAAATAAAAATTAATTTATCCCTGAAGATTACATGTTGGATCTTCAACTCCTTGATATTTGGGCAAGATCAAATGCTTCACCTCGCAGTTATTTAGTTTTGATATAAAACAAAAAAAGGGTTAGAAAAAAAAGGTTTATAAAAATAAATGATTTCTGCTCAAATGAATATTTAAAAACATAAACCTTGAACCCAAATAATTTTCCGTACTTTCGATCCAGCATAGAGAACTCTTAATGACAAAAGTTAAAGTGGAGGATGTAGATAATTTCAAGTGCTTCATGACGTTTCTTTTTCAATTATAGATATCAGAAGGTCTTTATAATGAGAATTTTATAGGTTTCACGCAGATCATTAATGGCAATTTCTTGAGCGTTGATAATCATGAAATGGACGACAAAAATTTGGTTAAGGACGGTGATCAATATCTAAAATTATCACGCTAAGTTATCCCCTCGATTTTGTTAAAAATCGAGGTGAACATTATTTTTATTTCATTTTTTTAAAATTACATTGTTTACACAGAATATTGAAAAACAATAATACAACAAACGAATAATTTTGATGTAAGAAGTTACCTGGTTCAAATATTGCACGCATCCAATTTCTAGAAATTATCTGATCTAACCATTGAATGCATCCAACTTCTAATGGAATCATCTGTTCCAACTATTGAAATTTTTTTTTTTCTGCACTTCCAATTCATCATATAGAACTTTTTCAAACTTCTAAATACAACAACAATAACAACACCACCATTTTGTGAGATGAATCCCAAAAGAATGTTGCATTTGAGTTTGGAGCGACTACATATAAGTTAGGATTAGAGTAAAATATGTTTAACGAGTGCTTTTATTGTAAAATATAATTATCTTATCCCTCGATTATTAACGAAACCGATAGGATATATCGTTTAGTTTACAAAAAAAATATAATAATAAAAAAATGTTCCTAAATTGTTTTTCCCCTCAGATTTTTTGAATAACTGAGATAATAAGTTGATTGTCCCTTTAGTTTTGTTAAAACCGAGGTAATATGTTGTTTTTATATATAAAAAAAATAAATCATGGCGCGCATTACAATCATATCACTAGAATATCAATGATCATCCATATTCAAAAATGTAATGTATCTTTTGGATTTTCAAGGAGGCGTTTGAGCTTCTCTAATTGTTTCACTTCCTACTCTCCACTTTATTTAAACATTATTTCTAGTTTCAACGTCTCATTTTCAACTCTTTGTGTTTTCAAACTTAGTTTCAAAGTTTTTTCTTTTGTTCAAAAATGTCTTCAACAACCTTAGATGAAAATCTTTTGTTCGTTATCAATGAAAAGTTTGTTGATTTTGATGATTTGAAAGACAAATGTTTTGATCTAAGGAAACTATTCGAAAACAAAAGTTGAATGGTTAATTTGACATTCTTCATGGACCCATCTACATTAATCTCGTTAAAGAGTTCTGGTTAAATGCCTCCGTTGGGCCATCTGGTCATGATGCTGAGTTAATTCAGTCCTATGTCAATGACTCTCTTATCACAATTACTCAGTCACTTATTGCTTATACAATAAATTGTGAAGAGGCAAGTTGTTGTGTTGAACATTATAGATTCAACAATGTCTACTCAGATCACTTTCGCCTAGTTTATGCCAGCAACAATAATCTCTGCAGTCCTGCTATTCTACTACCGATTAGAAAAGTTTTGTATAAACTTCTAGTGTCAAATCTTCGTCCAAGAGAGAAACAATTGAAAATGTTTACTTGGGATGACAAACATTTCTTGTTATTCCTTACTAAGAACATCAGAGTTAATCTTCCTGTTACCATTTTTAACTTCTTAAAGGAAATGATAATCATCTCTAAGGAGGAAATGACTTTCCTCATACCATCTGGAAGAGTTCTTTCTGACCTTTTCTCTCAGTTAGACATAGTTAATAGGGATACTATTGAAGTTGAGTGAAGTCAGAAATTTTAATATGTGAAATAGTTATTAGTTGTCATTTTTTAATTAATGAAATATTTCCTTACATATTATTGCCTATTCGTTTTTATTGATAACAAAAATTTTGAGAATTACTAATTAAAAAGAAAAAAATGTATAAAAAAATTTAACTAAGAAAAAAAGGAAAGATTGGAAGGCACCAAGTGAGAGATCACTGAAAAAACATTAAATGCAGTTACAATGATTCAAAGTGTGTTCCCTTATAGATATATTTCCTTGGTTTTCAAAAATACAGAGGCAATAGGTTTATTATTTTTTATGAAGAAAATCTGGTGCTCACTTATAACTATATTACCTCGGTTTTATAAAAATACGAAAGAAAAATTTTGTCTTTTAAAAAAAAAAAAAACTAACATTTCGCTCCGTTAACCTATACGCTCGATTTTTTTCCATCTTCGAGATGAAAGTTTCGTTATAAAAAATATATTTGTCGTAGTGTTGTTTGCCTAAGGAGTGATATTGTATATTAAAATTTATGATTTTTGTCATGTGCATGATGTTATATTATTATTTGAATTGTATGATTACAAGCGTGATTCGTATTTTTCATTGGTATGCGATTCATTATGTGTGGTGCCTTAATTGACACCAAGGTATCATGACACCAAATCCTATCCGTTTATTATTATTAATCTAAAGGTTAAGATGTATTCACTTAAAACTAACTGATAACACGCAAATATATCGTATTTTTAGACCCGATTTGAATGCAATTTAGTTTCGTTTTATTTATTTTCCTTGATTTATATATTATTATGCCGGTATTTATTTTCTTTTTCAGGTAGCTTGGATTAATTCATAAAAGAAAGAAAAGAAAAGAATTGAAGGAAGAAATGTGAAGAAAAGAAGAAGTTATGAAGAAAATATGAAAGAAGTAGAAAAGAAGAATTAAAAAAAAAAGAAAAAAAAGTGGGTGGGGCCCACCACACAACATAAGTGTGACGAACGTCACACCTTATGTTAGGCGCCCACCTTTAATAAATTAGGACCGTGATGACCGTCACAAGTCCATGACGACCGTCACGTATTGCGTGACGACCGACACAGGAATAATTCTCAGAATTCACGTTTAAGTACGTGGGCCACTCAACGGTACCAATTCCACTCAAATCACGTTCAACCGGTCAAGGAGTGTTGGAGATAAATTCGGTCATTAACTTCCACTATTTTTTCTCTCTTTCACAACAACTTCTCAAGCTATAAAATGGGAAGTTTGCTACACGATGGGGATCTCTCTTTCTCTTTCTCATTCTTTCGCCAGATTTATTTTGTTTAGTTTTTAAAAGTTCTCATTGATGTAAAAGTAATAGTTCTCCACATTGGGGGACTATTACAAATATAGTTTTAGGATTTATTTTTAGAGTTTAATTTATGTATTTGATTCAAAGCCCGCCGGTGTATTACGACTTCAGTTCAAGCATTGTTTCCAGTTCCATTTAATTACAGGTTCTATTTTATTGTTTACTTTACTGTCCTAAATTAATTGCTTAATTCCGTCTTGCCTTATATTAAATTAGTTTAAATCGCTTATTATGTTTTTGTCTAATTCAAAAACCCAAAATTGTTTATTTGTTTTCTTATCTATGTCTTTCTAAATAGTTTAGAGTCCGGCGTATGAGGACCGTCGTTACCGACGGGACTCGGTAGAAAATAATAGGAACGAACTTATGATTAAAATTCTGTTTTGGTTTTAATTTCCAATTCTAATTTAAATAACTTTGTCACGAGAGTGAGAGGTTATTTAACACGATTTTGTCACGAGAGTGAGAAATTAATTAAGGTTAGAGCCGACACTGCGAGAGCGTGGGGATCGAACCGGATAGTGGAAATTAGGCAACAAGTCTAAATACAGCGAGAGCGCTTTAGATGCGTTTAGGATATTATTGGCTTTCAAAATATATTTCCTAGTTACCGGGCGAGCGGGAGCAAAATCTTGGGATTAGGGAACATGACTTTAGTTAATACCGCGAGAGCGTGAGGCAAAGTCTTTAAGTTGATATATTCTACGGAACTAAGTTATAGTCGTAATTAGTACCTGAATTCTACAAAGTCCTTTAGGAACGCGGAATCCATATTTCGGCCTCTCTTTATTATAATATTCTCTTAGTTTTAGTTTAGTTCTAGTCTTAGTTTCCCTTTTATCAATTATCATTAGCCTTAGCTTTGCAACACAACGATAGATAACGGTAGGTTGACATTGGTCTCTGTGGGTTCGACAATCTTTTATATTACTTCGATAAATCCGTGCGCTTGCGGAGCATCAGTTTTTGGCGCCGTTGTCGGGGACCAACAGTCAATATTGTGATTCCGTTGTTGCACCGTATAGACTAAGGCACTCCTAAATATATATATATATATATATATATATATATATATATATATATATAAAATAAATAAAAAATTAAAAAATTAAAAACTATGTATCACCCAAATTTTCTCTATGATAACCACTCACAATATCTTGAGGAGCCGCACCCAAATTTTTTCTACAATTATCAACCGCAATACTCCTAATATTTTGAGGAACCGCAACCAAATTTTTCCTATGATTACCATTCCCAAAATTTTGAGGAACCGCAACCAAATTTTTCCTATGATTACCATTCCCAAAATTTTGAGGAACCGCAAGAATCACATAATTCCAATCTCGAAACACTAATGGAAGATTTCCACGCGACGTTATCTCATTTCCGCCCAAATCACCACTCTCAATATTTTGAAGAACCAGAAGAATTCGTTCAGTCCAACCTCGAAACATTAATGGAGGATTTCATTGAAACATCAACCAATGCTAGACTAGAATCTATGATGGAGCACTTTATGGACGCACAAACTATCCAGAATGAAGAGCTTGAAAGACAACATCTCGATAATCATGAAACCCTTAGGCGGATGAACACTATGGTCGAGTCCCTCGTGACTCACACTGAGGCATTGGAGACCCAAATCTTACTACTTGCACTGACACCTATAGAACCCCTTGAGGAGCATGTGGATGTTGTAACAATCATTAATGAAGAACAAATCGAGAATCCCAAGGAGAGTGATATTGAGGTTGAGAAGAGTTTTGGTGAGGAAGAAGTAGAGATTGAGAAAAATTCACCATCCACAAACGAGGTTATCGAAGAGGTAAAGAATGAAGCACGAATTGTTGATCACCCTCCATATACCCCACCATATCCTTTCCCGTATAAGGTTGCAGACTCCAAAACGTATATACATGTATGGAAAATTATCCACGCACCCTTGTCTGAGGTCTTGCATAAAAAGAGAAAATTTGAAGACCAAACTAAGGAAATTGAAATTCTGGTATCAGACGTGTGATGTTAAGGTGCGATGTCACAACAACACACTATGCATAATGGACAAAATAAACAACAGAAGAACACACCAAATTGTTCACCCAGTTCGGTCTAACTACCTATGTCTGGGGGCTACCAAGCCAGGGATGAAATTCACTACTTGTAGAATTAATTTACAGACTCAACAACCCAGTTGAAAATCTCCTAAACTTAATTCCTACTAGTGGCTTTCTACCTAAGAACCCACTTAGATATGAGAACACTACTCAATCCCTAAAACACTCAAAGAACAACCTCTTTGAGAAACCTTGATCTTGCTTCCTAGCTTCGATCAAGTTACACAACTCTCTTTGCTTCACAGCTTTAGAGAGAACAGATCACCAATTCACACTTGAATGGTTTACTCACAATTCGTACAAATATCTACGACACTCAGCCTCTGCTCTTTATCTTCAATCTGTACTTTTTCCTTTGGTCTTGTGCGCTTTATATAGCATCCTGAATTGGGCTTGGACTTGTCACAATATTTGATCAGATTTGTTAATTAAAACTGAATCTTCAAAACAGATTTTATCCCCAAAATCTTTTTAAATCTTCAACCTTTTAATTCTCCAACAGACCTGCAATCAAATCTCCCATGTAACAGAAAATATCTATCCCAAGATATTCTCATCCAATGAGTCAACCACTTGCCACAATTCCAGCTAACACGCGTGCCCTAATAACATCACAAAACCTGATGTTATTAATTCTGCAGATCTAATGTCACAACATCGCCATGTGACATCAGACATCCACTTAAACAACTTAACACAGCCCAGTGTTAAGCACAATGTTGTGACATCAAGCCCATGACATCAAACATTGTTAACCTTCACAACTTAGTACAGCCCAGTACTAAGACTCAATGTTGTAATATCAACACCATGACATCACCATTGAACACCTTGTTGTTTTACCAAAATTCCAGCCAATCCAGGATCTTACAATCTCCCCATTTGGCTAATTTTGGCTAAAACACCCTCTGAACCCTCAGAGTCTTCAGCAGCGGAAAATCTTCAGTAATTTGAAATCTTCATCAGCAGCAGTTTGACAATCTTCATAGTCTTCATCACTTGATCTGCTGCAGCACCGTCTTCAATATTGACAACAGCCAATTGGTGTTCCCCCTCAAAAACATGAACCAGCATCACAGCTGTTCAGTAGCTCACAATGTGCAGCACTTCTCCCCCTTGATGTCTGCTTGGCTGCACTCTTCAAATGCTATGATATCTTCACTAGCAGCTCGGACTAAATAAACAGACAAACAGCTACACTTCACAATGCTTTCAGCATGCTGTACAAACACACAAACTCCAGCACTAACCAGCAGCATGGAATAAATCTCCCCCTTTTTAGCCACAATTTGACAAACTCAACATATTCTTCATCCATCCAGTTATGAAGGCTTCACACAATCATCCACAAGATCTGAAGCACGCAATCTTCACAATGCACATTTGCTGCAAAATCCATAGACAAGTACTCCCCCTGTCATGATTAACAATTGCTCTAGATGAATATGAACATTTGAGCACACTTGCTGAGCACGTTCATTTTGGTACCACTGTCCCTTTTTCCACAGACAATCATTCCCTATCATAATCTTCATCATCAGACTTCCTGATCAACTTCAGTCTTCTCTACATTCTCCATCCAAGGCAAACCTTCTACTTCATCATTCTCCCGTATGACTATGCAGATGCTCCTTAGATATAATGTAAGCACTAAGCTTCAGATCCAGAACAAAGACATCCTTCACCAAGGATACTCTTGACACTCTTGACACCAGGGTATTACATATGCTCCACTACTGGATTTACTATCAGCAAAATAATCCAAACTCAACACTGTGTCACAAACTCCACAAATTCTCAGCTTACTTAAAAGCTTTATTGAGATCCAGACTCTTCAAGAGATAATGATCAGATCACAATACCTCTACCATTACATCCACCAGTAGTTATTGATACTAGTGAAGTCTTCAAAATCAGTAGTCATGCTAAACTTCACATTCTAATTCACATAAACAGAAACACTTCTTCTACATGTCCAATCTTAATCATCTTCCAGATATAACCACCAGCAAACGTGATGTTACAACATCTTTGGGACATCAGCTTCACCATCCAAAGGACTCATTGCACAAAGAAGTCCTTCAAGAAGCTAAAAAAAAAACACAGTCAGAGCAGCTTAGTCAGGTTATACACACCTGAATACCATAAGTTCCCACACCCTCTCTGAACCATATCTTAGCAAATTCAACCATATCCGGAGTATTTATACCAAATTCTTTTTCCAGAACATACTTCCACCATTTTATGAAAAGCTCAGGAATGTTATCTAGTATGGCCTTTTGAATTTTCTCAGAAGTTCTAACAACAACAGCTTCCTTTATTTGAGAGATATCCTGGACATTATCATCAGACTTATCTCTGATCTTCCTATTTCTGGAAGAGATGAACACTTTACCCCTGGATTTTGTAGTACCATTCACATAGATCTTCTGCTTATCAGTTCTCATCTTTGGAGGTGACTCATTAGCTTTCCTCTTCCTTGATTTCAGTCGTTTAGCAACCCTAGGAACCACTTTTACAATTAGTTCATCATCACTCTTCTTTATTTTAAGGCTAGAAGTACCTTTCTTGACTTGAAATGTTTTAACATCAGCTCTAACATCTGCATCTTCCAACCTAAGGATTGTCAACTTGTGAAATTTTTCTTCTGAACTATAGGAGTCATTAGTCAGGTTGTCATCTTTCTTGGCCTTGCAAGTATTCAGCTCCTAACACTTCTTAAGGTCACAGCTTTTGATCCTTCCATCAGCATTGTTGACCCCTTCATCTTGCTCACATAACTGACTAATCAAGTTGGCTTTTAACACATCATCAATCTTAGGAGTAACAGCACCATAAGTCATTAACCCAGATTGACTTTTCACCATACTTTCACCCTTGATGTCACCATCTGATGTTACAGCATCATCACTAGATAAGCTGTCCACTTGAGGTATCCACTGATAGCAATTATCTTTGGATTTTACTCCCTTCATCACTACCTCATTCTGCTCATCAGCTACCACACATTCATCTTTGGTGTAGCTTACCTTGTAACCTTCATCACAAAGTTGACTTATGCTAATTAAATTAGCACTCAACCCTTGAACAAGGAGCACATTATCAAGAGTAAGACCTTCATGATTCTTCACTCTTCCAACTCCTTCTACTACTCCTTTTTCACCATTGCCAAAAATAACATCATTTGCATGGCAAGGATTAAACTCTACCAAATTCTTCTTGGATCCAGTCATATGCTTTGAACATCCACTGTCAAAGTACCATGCATCCATAGAAAAATGTCCATCTGATGTGTGAGCCAATAGACATGTGACCTGAGCTTTAGGAACCCATTGTTTTACTACTTTGGGCCTGACCTCCTTCTGTCTGGGTTGAGGAGCAGAATTTGGATAACCATGAAGCTTGAAGCAAGAGAACTGCATATGTCCAAATCTGCCACAGTAGAAGCATCTAACTCTGTCATCTCTAAAGTGGTTAAACCTTCTGCCACCATGATGATGATGTTGCTGGTGCTGCCATCCATAGTGTTAATTTCTTCTTCTATGATAAGGCTGTTGTCTTCTACTACCATAGTTTGACTGTTTTCTATGGTAAGGATACTGTCTTTTGAACTGTCTCCTATGGTGATGAGGCTTCCTTCTTCCATAGTAATGAGGCACAACATTGTTGTATCCATATTCATACATGTTCCCCTGATGTTGATAAACCATATACTGACTAGCTCCCTGAGACTGCACCTTCTTCTAATGATGAGCATTCTTCTTCTCAACATTCTGAGGCAGTGGATGAGTAACCTTCTTAGGTGTAGAATCATGTCTCTTTGTTTGATGCTGAGACATTGGTTGAGACATCTCCTTCTTGGTTCCTGAAGTGCTTGCTTCAGCAGATACCTTTTTCTCAGCCATAAATCCTAATCCAGTCTTGTCTCCAGCTACCCTTTCTGTCTGAAGGATCTTATCGAGTGTGTCTGTACCACTGTTCAACATCCTAACAGATTTGGTCATATGATCAAGATGAGCTTTGACCAATAAGACTTCATTTTCCAAATAAGCTTTAGCAGTCTCAAGCTGGACAATCTGTATCTTCTGTTTTTCACTTTCTTGACAGATTTCTGCACTCTTCAGACACAGCTCATGATAGGAGGCTGCTAACTCCTCAAAGGTCAGTTCCTCATCACTAGAATCACCATCAGAAAAAACTGTTCCTGTTAAGGCTCTAACATGCTTTGCTGACTTACTTTCACTATCAGATTCAGACCAAGAAACTGTCATGCCCTTCTTCTGCTTCTTCAAGAATGTGGGACATTCTTTCTTGACATGTCCATAACCTTCACATTCAAAGCACTGAACTCCTTTATCTTGGGCATTCTTCTCTTCATCCTTCTCTTTTGACTTGCTGATGTCAGAAGAGATGTTCTTGACATTAGGCCTGGAGTTATTATTCATTCTCTTGAACACTTTGTTGAACTGTCTTCCCAACATAACAATGGCTTGAGACAGATCTTCCTGAGAATCATCATCTGTACCTTTCTTAGCTTTTGCAGGAGTGGAGACTAAGGCTATACTTTTGGGCTTCTTTTCTGGTTCTTCCTCATTCAAACCGAGCTCAAAAGTTTGAAGAGATCCAATGAGCTCATCAACCCTCATCTTGCTGATGTCTTGAGCTTCTTCAATTGCAGTAACCTTCATCTTATACTTCTTAGGTAGGGACCTAAGGATCTTCCTCATAAGCTTTTCATCTGACATCTTTTCACCAAGAGCACTGGATGCATTAGCCAGCTCAAGAACACTCATGTGGAAGTCATGGATAGTCTCATCTTCCTTCATCTTCAGACTTTCAAACTTTGATGTTAGAAGCTGAAGTCTTGACATCTTCACTCTGGATGTTCCTTCATGTGTAGCCTTCAAAATATCCCATGCAACCTTAGCAGCTTCACATGAGTTGATCAACCTGAATATGTTCTTGTCAACTCCATTGAAGATAGTATTTAGGGCTTTTGAATTTCCAAGGGCAAGCTCATCTTCTTCCTTGGTCCATTCTTCTTCAGGTTTCAGCCTTGAGATGCCTTCTTTATCTTCGCCAGCGTCATCTTTCTTACACATAACAGGTGCTTTCCATTCTTTAATGACAGCCTTCCAAGCCCTGCTGTCCAAGGATTTTAAGAAGGTGGTCATCCTTGGTTTCCAATAGTCATAATTGGATCCATCTAAAATAGGGGGTCTGTTGACGAATCCTCCCACTTCTTTGTCTATCTTTACACCAGAAAGTAACTTCCCTAGATCTCACCCAGAGACAGACAGGATGCCTGCTCTGATACTAATTGAAATTCTGGTATCAGACGTGTGATGTTAAGGTGCGATGTCACAACAACACACTCTACATAATGGACAAAATAAACAATAGAAGAACACACCAAATTGTTCACCCAGTTCGTTCTAACTACCTACGTCTGGGGGCTACCAAGCCAGGGATGAAATTCACTACTTGTAGAATTAATTTACAGACTCAACAACCCAGTTGATAATCTCCTAAACTTAATTCCTACTAGTGGCTTTCTACCTAAGAACCCACTTAGATATGAGAACACTACTCAATCCCTAAAACACTCAAAGAACAACCTCTTTGAGAAACCTTGATCTTGCTTCCTAGCTTCGATCAAGTCACACAACTCTCTTTGCTTCACAGCTTTAGGGAGGACAGATCACCAATTCACACTTGAATGGTTTACTCACAATTCGTACAAATATCTACGACACTCAGCCTCTGCTCTTGATCTTCAATCTGTACTTTTTCCTTTGGTCTTGTGCGCTTTATATAGCATCCTGAATTGGGCTTGGACTTGTCACAATATTTGATCAGATTTGTTAATTAAAACTGAATCTTCAAAACAGATTTTATCCCCAAAATCTTTTTAAATCTTCAACCTTTTAATTCTCCAACAGACCTGCAATCAAATCTCCCATGTAACAAAAAATATCTATCCCAAGATATTCTCATCCAATGAGTTAACCACTCTCCACAATTCCAGCTAACACGCGTGCCCTAATAACATCACAAAACCTGATGTTATTAATTCTGCAGATCTAATGTCACAACATCGCCATGTGACATCAGACATCCACTTAAACAACTTAACACAGCCCAGTGTTAAGCACAATGTTGTGACATCAAGCCCATGACATCAAACATTGTTAACCTTCACAACTTAGTACAACCCAGTACTAAGACTCAATGTTGTAATATCAACACCATGACATCATCATTGAACACCTTGTTGTTTTACCAAAATTCCAGCCAATCCAGGAACTTACAGAAATCATTAGTATTAAGAGGGTAAGGTTAAACTTTGAGGAGGTGGATGACATAACTAAGCCAAAACTTGAAAAGCTGATACTTAGCATAGATCCAGAACCACCACCACAAGTTCAAAAGAACGAACCACCCCACAGAAGAAAGAAAAGAAAAGGTGAGGGATATGTGAGATGGCTTGATAAATGGCCATGGAAACCTCATATTAACAATCCTAACCGTCGAGCTATCGATGTTAAACAAAGCCCTGCGTGGGTGGCAACCCGCGAGCTTTTAACTTAATGTTTTACTTTTATTGTTTGTGTTTGCAGAGAATAAAGAATTGTATCGCTTGTCACGTCTCAGCTGCATTTAGGCAAAAGATCTTTAGATGACAATCCCTTGAGATGACCTGGTGCCCACGCACATTCCTACTAATGTCGTTGCTGGTGGTGACGCCAATGATGAGTATGATGGAGAGAGAGCATGTCTCTCTCGTCCGTAACTTACATCCTCTTTGTCCTTTCGCTTGGTCAGGTTCCACCTGCACACACCGCACCCTATTTTTCCAACCATTTTTTACAGGTACTTCCTTCGGTATTATGCAATATGATGAGCGGCTTCAAGAAAATAAAGTTTCAGCAAATTCAGATAACTCGTAGTACAAGACACCGGAGTAGAAGTGGCAAGCGAAGACAGGGACAACAAGGGAAGAATTAGCGCGAATTTGGCCGTGGTAGCACGAAATGACATTCATACAGGTTCTATCTTTCCTTTTTCACCTTTTATCAAAACATTGAGGACAATGTTTGGTTTAAGTGTGGGGGAGGAACATTTACCGCTTTCACTTTACTGTTTTCTAGTTAGATTTACTGCTTTCCAGCATGATTTTAAAAAATTTTCTATTTTCGTTGCATCTTTGCATGTGCTGTCAAGTCTTTATATGCGATTTTGTGTTTATCGATTTCCCACTCCCTTGAGCCACACCAAATATTTTGAAATTTTTTGCGTTAAAAATAGTGTCTCTTTTGAAAATCTTAGGTTACAGACGAAATTGAGGTTAGATTGTGAGACTTGGGAAAATTCTGCAAGATCGGTATCGTCTTAACACCGTGAGCCTCTCAATTATGGAAATCGATTTGAGTACTTGTTATGCCATAGCCTTAAGTTCTCACCCCTTTAGTAGTCCCTAAGTAGTTTATTTAGCAGTCAGCACCATCCTAAGCATACACTAAGTAGGAAGCCGATGCAAATAAGTGTATGATCTCAAGCTTAAAAGGTAAAAGAAAAAAATATGACGAATGAAAAGAAATGCTCCTTCTAAGTTAGGTGATCCTCACTCGATCATTTAGCCCAACGGTGTAAACTTCTTTATTTTATTGATATTTAAGCCAATGTGCAAAAGAAAAAAAAAATTGATAATAATAATGAGATCATAGTCACTAACAGGTTATCCTACCATGAGTGTGAAAGGATAACGGGCTTAATGTGATTGCGCCAGAATGAAAAGGGATGAAAGAAGGATGAGTTAGTTAGGTTTAGGTATAATGACATGATTCAGATTGGTTTGTATAGGAGGGAGGTTGATGACCGCAAAAGCGGAATTGTGTTGTTACGATATCCTTAGTGTGTAAGCTAGTACCTATGACACAAACTCAACCGAAGTAGAGTTGGTAGCCTAGGATGAGTATCCGTATGCACTATTTTTCTTATGAGTCATGGTTTGCTTGAGGACAAGCAAATGTTTAAGTGTGGGGGAGTTTGATAACACGAAAATATATCGTATTTTTAGACCCGATTTGCATGCAATTTAGTTTCGTTTTATTTATTTTCCTTGATTTATATATTATTATGCCGGTATTTATTTCCTTTTTCAGGTAGCTTGGATTAATTCACAAAAGAAAGAAAAAAAAGAATTGAAGGAAGAAATGTGAAGAAAAGAAGAAGTTATGAAGAAAATATGAAAGAAGTAGAAAAGAAGAATTTTAAAAAAAAAAAAGTGGGTGGGGCCCACCACACAACATAAGTGTTCGTCACACCTTATGTTAGGCGCCCACCTTTAATAAATTAGGACCGTGACGACCGTCACAAATTCACGTTTAAGTACGTGGGCCACTCAACGGTACCAATTCCACTCAAATGACGTTCAACCGGTCAAGGAGTGTTGGAGATAAATTCGGTCATTAACTTCCACTATTTTTTCTCTCTTTCACAACAACTTCTCAAGCTATAAAATGGGCAGTTTGCTACACGATGGGGATCTCTCTTTCTCTTTCTCATTCTTTCGCCAGATTTATTTTGTTTAGTTTTTAACAGTTCTCATTGATGTAAAAGTAATAGTTCTCCACATTGGGGGACTATTACAAATATAGTTTTAGGATTTATTTTCAGAGTTTAATTTATGTATTTGATTCAAATCCCGCCGGTGTATTACGACTTCAGTTCAAGCATTGTTTCCAGTTCCATTTAATTACATGTTCTATTTTATTGTTTACTTTACTGTCCTAAATTAATTTCTTAATTCCGTCTTGCCTTATATTAAATTAGTTTAAATCGCTTATTATGTTTTCGTCTAATTCAAAAACCCAAAATTGTTTATTTGTTTTCTTATCTATGTCTTTCTAAATAGTTTAGAGTCCGGCGTATGAGGACCGTCGTTACCGACGGGACTCGGTAGAAAATAATAGGAACGAACTTATGATTAAAATTCTGTTTTGGTTTTAATTTCCAATTCTAATTTAAATAACTTTGTCACGAGAATGAGAGGTTATTTAACACGATTTTTTCACGAGAGTGAGAAATTAATTAAGGTTAGAGCCGGCACTGCGAGAGCGTGGGTATCGAACCGGATAATGGAAATTAGGCAACAAGTCTAAATACAGCGAGAGCGCTTTAGATGCGTTTAGGATATTATTGGCTTTCAAAATATATTTCCTAGTTACCGGGCGAGCGGGAGCAAAATCTTGAGATTAGGGAACATGACTTTAGTTAATACCGCGAGAGCGTGAGGCGAAGTCTTTAAGTTGATATATTCTACGGAACTAAGTTATAGTCGTAATTAGTACCTGAATTCTACAAAGTCCTTTAGGAACGCGGAATCCATATTCCGGCCTCTCTTTATTATCATATTCTCTTAGTTTTATTTTAGTTCTAGTCTTAGTTTCCCTTTTATCAATTATCATTAGCCTTAGCTTTGCAACGCAACGATAGATAACGGTAGATTGACATTGGTCTCTGTGGGTTCGACAATCTTTTATATTACTTCGATAAATCCGTGCGCTTGCGGAACATCACTAACACATGAGTTTTTCAAGGAAATTTATCTTAGCCATTGTATTGATAATAATAAAGGGCTAGAATTTGGTGTCAAAATTAATATTTGACACTGGTGTCAAATGATCCCCTCCCTATATATATATATATAACTTTTCATTGATTGATTTATGTGTTTGAAATTTTTTTATGTTTTCGAGATATGTGTAAATATATTTAAATAACTTAAATATTTATTTTATTGAATGGTTAATAAATATTAATCTTGAGTTATCTTAATATATCATTTTCATAAAAGATGTTAATATATTAACTTTAAGAATATTGAGTTATATTTTTGAGAATACGAGTTGTCTTGTGAAGACAAATGTTTAATTAAAAAGATATATTTATTTAGGATGTGGGATTAAACCTGTTTAAAATAATTTTAAAAATCTATTTTTAATTTTGGCAATATATATATATATATATATATATATATATATATATATATATATATATATATATATATATATATATATATTGATTTTAATATTTTTATCTTTTAAATTTGGGAAATTTTATAACCTTCTATTTATTAAAGTTTTGGCAAAAGAATAGTGTACTCATATTCACATATGTGGTTTATAGAAATTGATCTTTTACCAATAATATTTTAGGTACACTAATTTAAATATATGAAGTGAATTTGATGTGATGTTTGTATGTGCTCGCGAGAATATAAAATTAAATTTTTTATTTAAATTTTAATTTAATTTAAGATTAAAATAAAAAAATAATTGTTTTTTAAGTAAAAATAAATTCTTAAATAAGATCTTGAAACAAAATTTAATGTGTTACCGTGCTTGCGAGATGAAAAAGAAGGTGACAGCTCTTACAGATGAAGGGAGATACGGTGAGCTGTATCACTTTATTTTTAAGACTTACCAATAAAAGGCTTATTAATTTTTACTACAATGCATTAAAGTTCCCCTAGAAATTGCTAAGAAAAACTATAAGAAGTATAATTTTGAAGGCCAAATACGATGTTGTTGATCAAATTTTAGAGTGACATGGAGAATTTTCTCAATATAAATGTTGAAATTAGGGTGGTGTATAGTGTTTAGTCTAATGATTTAAAGAATGTTAGCTCGTATAGAATGAAGAAGGTTTATATGTAAGATTAATTGTTATAGTATTCAAATGCATTTGATTTTGTAAAGGGTAATGCTGCCATCATGATAATACACCAACAAATATGGAATTCCTATTTTATTTTGTAAATGGGCTTTTGATTCAAAAGAATTACAAGATTGTTTCTTTTTAGATTACAAAAGAATGACTAAGATTGTTGAAATTTCAAACGTTTGATTAAAAGTGACATAAGGTTCTTGATTTACACATTTCAAATATTACAAGCAAACTACATTCAAAGACGTCAAACTACTTCAAAGTATCATTACATTTTCTGGAGGTTACAAATACACATTCAACCTACTCCAACCGTTCAGACTACAATCCCCAATATAACATTTAACCATTCCAAGATATTCAAGAATGTCACAAGTTTCTTAAATCCCAATCCTAATGGGTTACAAGCCAAGGGGCATTTTCTTATGTCAAGTCTTCCTCTATATTCAAGTATTTCCTTGCATATCAAAGCCAAGTTGTTTCATGCTAATATACCTCGATTTGATTGAATTTCTACACTATTATTGTTTCATGTTGCAGGCAAGCAACCAAACTAGAAGAACTCTGAGGCTCCGATCAGGTATGATCAATACTTTGATTTGTTTCGATTTTTTCTTCACCATTATGTGTTTTTGATTCTCTGAGCCATAGCCCTAAGTTAATTAGTTGAATCCACGTAGAGTTGTTGTTTAATTCCACTGGCTAGGATTTATGTTGGGAATTGCATAATTTAAGTGTTTAGGTTGAGTTTTTGATGAAATTGAAGTAAGAAACAAATTCATGAGCGTTTTTTGGCCAAGGTAGGTGTGTGGTCTAAGGATTCGACTAAGAAGAGAAGGCGGCGCCGCCGCCCTTCATCTTCTTTGGCTATAGCATGTGCGAGAGGAGATAACTATGAGAAAAAGGACAAGAGATGTGAATTAAGTGTCATTTTAGTTTATTCTTGTTCTGGACTGGGCTGGGGCTGCCCAACAGTCGAGCAGACCCAACCCATACAGCCTGGGGAAGCCCAATAAGGTCCCCCTGCAAGACACGCGACTGCCACATGCAAGCCACAGTCTCACCGGACACCTAGGCAATGTCGGGCACTTGGGACAATAGGAAAGGAGAACGTCACACCCTGCTGAGATGTGTCTCCCCGACAGACTAGCTTCTCCCCGTGAGAATGCTACGCATCACTCCTCGACGGACATGATTCCTCCCCGCGAGGCCATGTCCATTCTACGGGATTCATATCTCCTCGACACAGAAGGCTCCTCCCCGCGAGGAGTACCCAACGGTCCATACCACTTGGACACGTTCCAAGTAACCTCCCACGTCCGAAGGATTCGGTCTGCCCTACCTCCAGAAATCTAGGAGCAGTTACTCTAGGGCGAAGACCACGTGCTGGTCTTCACTACTACACGTAAGCCCTAGCAGTTACTTGGAGTGGGCCTGGTTGATCCAGCCCATTGCAGGTAACCGTTGGCCCCGCGCTGGAGACTCTCTATAAATACCCTCTCATTTGAGAGGGTCAGGTTAGACACATTCTTCCTACCACTCACTCTTTCTGTATTTGCTGATATTCTGTACCCTCTCTCACTTGAGCGTCGGAGTACCTTGCAGGTACACCCCTCCGCCGTCTCTCACCATCACCGGAGCTGCCGTTCCAGACCCCGTTGGCCACTATCAACTGTCTGATCCAGGTACGATCAGTAGCGCCGTCTGTGGGAACATTACAAGCTTCCCCGTTTTTCTGCTCGATAAACCAAAGCTTTCTCCATTCAACAACCATCATGGCCAACCCGTCGGCGAATTAAGCTCTAGACAACATCATCGCGCAGCTCAGCAATGGCAACTGCGTCGACAACAACGCTGCCTAACCTGTCGTGGAGAACGACATCAGATACGGACTCAACGCCTCACCATTTTCCGAGGACGTGGAGTACGAGACAGCTCACCAAGACGGACAGGAAACAGTCCTCCAGCCCGTTTTCCAGCCCGTGGACCCGCCGCCAAATGCGGACCCGAGCACTGCTGCCCTGTTTGCGTTGGTCAATCAGACCAACCAGATGATCTTCAACCAGAACATCCGAATCGAGGCGCTGGAGAAACGTCGTGGCCGGTCTTCCCCGCGAAAGCACCGACCACCACCATTTCCAAGACATTCGCAGTCCCCGGAGGCATCTCGCAACCCCTCCCCGGTTCCCAGGGGTCGCAGACCACGCTTGGAGTGTACTCAGCCGGAACATCCTCAGAAACGCCACCGCTCTCCACCACCAAAGGGACCGGTTCGCTCCTTGAAAAATAAAAGGAGCAGGTCGGACGCCGAAGAGCCCAGAGGCCGCCCAAAGGACCACTCCCCGAGACGTCACTATGTTCATGGACAACACTCCCCCTCCGTGTCTCCGGGAGCCAGCGAGGATGACGATTACCGGACACCTATGGCCAGGCACATCATGGACACCCCTATTCCTAAGGGCCTGGAGAGGCCCCCATCCTTGGGGACATATGACGGGACATCTGATCCTGATGACCATGTCGAGAGTTTCGAAGCTCTGCTCGATTTCAGGAATGTCTCCGGCGCTATCAAATGCCGACTATTCCCTACGACTCTTCAGAAAGGGACCATGGCTTGGTACAAAAACCTAGCATCTGAATCAATCACGTCGTGGAGGGTCCTGAGGGAGCGCTTCAGAAAACATTTTACGGCTTCTCGTCGACATCCGAAGACGATAGCCTCCCTGGAAGCCATATTTTAGGGGAAGGGTGAACCTCTCCGGAGCTACATAGAGAGGTTCAACAAAGAAGCGGTCGAAATCCACGTGACCGATCACATCAAAATGTATCTCATCATCAAGGGTTTGAGGATAGGATCCAAGTTCGCAGAATCCGTCGGACTACACCATCCCCGCAGCTTTGAAGGCCTCCTCGAGAGGGCTCAGTCGCACATTGAGTTCGAGGAAGCTGAAGCTGCACAAATAGCCCTCGATTCGAGGCGCAGAGAAGGCCCCCGCGGCAACAAGGAAGAAGACTCCCCTCCACCCAGGCGAGGTGGAGACAAGAGAAGAGAAGACTCCCCTCCACCTAGGCGAGGCGGGGAAAGGAAAAAAAAAGCCCAGACCAAAGAGCCCCGCGAATCACGGGGACCGTCTGGCATTTTCAAAGACTACACACCGCTATACGTGTCCCGCGCGCGTATTTTTAGCGACTGTGTCAATTCGGAGTTCGTCAAAGGGGGAATCCGCTTCCCGAAACCGGCGGCGTCCAAACCAAATGCTGACAAGTCCAAGTACTTCCGATTCCATCGCAGTCACGGGCACGTTACTGAAGATTGCGTTCACCTTAAGGACGCAATCGAAACGCTGATCAAAGAGGGGTACCTGAAGAAGTACGCCAAGCAGCAAGAGGCCCCCCGCCCCAGCGGCCAGGAGGCCCAGAATGTCGAGGAGTCAACTCCTTCTCCCAACAATGGTCGACCAGGGGAGCTCGGTGGACATCATGTACGTCCACCTCTTCGAGACCCTCCAGCTGACCAAGCAACACTTGTCCCCGTACGTAGGGTCAGACCTACAAGGCTTCAATGGCGCGACCACCAGACCATGGGGCTTCGTGGAGTTGATGGTCACCTTCGGGATTGAGGAAACTGCCTGACAGGTGAAGATACGTTTCTTGGTGGTGGACTGCCCGTCCCTCTACAACTGCATCATGGGGAGGACCACGTTGGCGGGACTGACGGCCGTACCATCAACGGTCCACCTGAAGATGAAATACTACACGAAGCGTGGACGTGTGGTCACTCTCCATGGGGACATCAACGCTGCCAGAAGATGTTTCGACGCAGCAATCAAGGGTCTGAGTGTCGTTGGCGGCGTCAAACCCAAGACTCAGGCTGAGACACCTCCGGACGTCGTGCAGGTTCCACTCCCGCCGGTCAGCGCGGTCGACCTTGACAGCAGGTTTCCCGGGGAGCAGGAAGAAGCTGCAGGCGAGGACCTCCCAGTTGAAATCAACGGGCAGCCTCTCCACCCAACGCGCCCCGTCCCAGATGGAGATTTTGAGCTGGTTCCTCTCAGCGACAGCCCAGACCGAAGCGTGAAGATTGGCTATGGACTCCCCGACCTGGCGAAGAGGCAACTGAAGGCATGTCTCCGAGAAAATGCATATTTGTTCGCCTGGAGTGCTGCAGAGATGCCCGGGCTGGACTCTGAAGTAGCTTGTCATCAGCTGACTATAGATCCGGCCGCTAGGGTTGTAGCTCAACGTAGGCGTAGGCAGTCTCCGGAAAAAATGGAGGCTGCTGAAAAAGCTGTAAAAGACCTCCTAGAGGCAAACTTTATTTCCGAAGCCAAGTACACAACTTGGCTCTCAAATGTTGTACTCGTTAAGAAAAATAATGGAAAATGGAGGAGGTGCGTTGACTACACGGATCTTAACCGGGCATGCCCGAAAGACTCTTACCCCTTACCTAACATCAACCAGCTGGTCGATAATTCTGCAGGATTCAAATTACTATCCTTCATGGATGCCTACTCGGGGTACAACCAAATCCCCATGGACGAGGCCGACAAGCAGCATATCGCTTTCATGACCGAGTCGGGCAATTACTACTATAATGTAATGCCCTTCGGTTTGAAAAATACTGGCGCCACCTACCAACGGATGATGAACATGGTCTTCCGGGCAGACATCGGCGACGTGCTCGAAGTCTATATGGACGACATGATCGTCAAATCTGCAGAAGAAGTCGACCATGCTGCTCATCTCAAGAAAGTGTTCGACACGACGAGGAAATGTCGCATGAGGTTCAACCCCGACAAATGCACCTTCGGTGTTTGGGCAGGGAAGTTCCTCGGCTTCTACCTTACGGAGAGGGGAATCGAGGCGAACCCTGACAAATGTAGGGCATTCTCCAAAATCCCTACCCCGAACTCGAAGAAGTCGATCCAGTCACTTAACGGAATGCTGACTGCTCTCTCCCGTTTTGTCGCCAAATCTGCTCAGTACGCACTCCCCTTTTTCAAGCTTCTCTGACAGAAGGCGACTTTTGAATGGAGTGAAGAATGCGAACAAGCCCTCCACCATCTAAAACAAGTCTTGTCACAACCCCCGGTCTTGTCCCGACCAGATAGCGGGGAAACACTCTTCTTGTACCTGGCCGTCACCGGCGAAGCGGTGAGTGCTGTCCTCATACGGGAGACCCCCGACGGACAGAAGCCGATTTATTTTACGAGCAGAGCTCTTCAAGGTCCCGAGCTCAGATACCAACAGATTGAAAAGATCGCCTTGGCCCTCGTATCTGCAGCCAGGCGACTACGTCATTACTTCCTGGCCCACACAATCGTGGTAAGGACGGAGCAGCCTATCAGACAGCTCCTCAGTCGGCCAGATATGGTGGGGAGAATGCTCTGATGGTCTCTCAAGCTATCCGAGTTCGACCTTCGATACGAAGGAAGAAAAGCCTTGAAAGCTCAGGTACTGGCCGACTTCGTAGCAGAAATGACCGTCCCTGAATCCTCGACCAATGGCTCCTAGAAATGGACGATTTACATCGACGGAGCCTCCAGTGCAAAAGGTAGCGGAGCGGGCATTATCCTCGAAAATGAGCAGGGCATCCTGATAGAGGTCTCCCTCGAACTGTCCTTCAAGACATCGAATAACCAAGCTGAATACGAGGCCTTCCTCGCGGGACTTCGACTTGCGGAAGACCTTGGCGCAAAAAAAGTCAAAATCTTTACAGACTCCCAGCTCGTGGCATCACAGGTTCAGGGAGAATTCCAGGCCAAAAATGATAGTCTCCTCGAGTACCTAACCTTGGTGCAAGAAAAGTTGAAGAAATTTGTCTCCGCGGAGGTGGCTCACATCCCACGCGAGTACAACACTCGAGCAGACGTGCTCTCCAAGCTTGCGAGCACTAAGAAAAAAGGAGGGAACAAATCAGTTATCCAGGAGATAATGACCCAGCTGAGCATAAGCAAACCCGCATCGACCACAGAGGTCAACGCAATCGGGGACGCAGACTATTGGATGACCCCAGTTTACGAATACTTGGTGATGGGCAAACTGCCCGACGATCCTAAAGAAGCAGGGATAGTCAAGAGGCGGGCATGTGCGTATACCGTCGTCGAAGGTAAGCTATACCGTCGAGGATTCTCCATTCCCTTACTCCGGTGTGTCGAAGAGAGCAAAGTTTCGGGGATCCTCCAAGAAATCCACGAAGGGATCAACGCCCAGCACCTCGACGGAAGGTCCTTAGCCCGAAAAGCACTCCGAGTGGGGTATTATTGGCCCACTATGCAACATAATGCAAAGGAACACGTCAAGAAATGTGACCGCTTCCAGAGACACGGGGACATGCACCTCGCTCCTCCAAACGAGCTTAAGCATTGTCATCCCCGTGGCCGTTTGCGTGGTGGGGAATGGATATCCTCGGACCTTTTGTCATAGGGCCGTACCAAAACAAGTACCTCATCGTCGGGGTAGATTACTTCACGAAGTGGATTGAGGCCGAGGCGCTGGCCAAAATCACTGCTTTCAACATACTCCGTTTCTACAAGAGAAACATCCTCGCCCGATTCGGTGTGCCCCAAGTCGTTGTCACCGACAACGGGACACAGTTCACTGACAAAAACTTCCAAGACTTCGTCGCCAAACTGGGCACAAAACAGCACTTCACGTCGGTCGAATACCCTCAAACCAACGGGCAGGCCGAAGCAGCGAACAGAGTGATACTCCGGGGATTGAAGCGAAGACTCGGCGAGGCCAAACAACGGTGGGTCGAGGTGTTGCACAGCGTCCTCTGGGCGTATCAAACAACCCCACACTCCACGACCGGGGAGACCCCGTTTCGCCTAACGTACGGGACTGAGGCAGTTATCCCCGTGGAGATCAGGGAACCCTCGAGGAGGACAGAAGCTCCCCTCGACGAAGAAATAAACAAAGAAGCCCTGCGCGAGGAGCTCGACCTTGTCGAAGAGATAAGGACCGGCGCTTCCCTCCAAGAAGCCTCTTTAAAATAAAAAATAACTTAGCGTTATAATGACAAAGTTATCAAATGATACTTCCTAGTAGGCAGCCTTGTCATACGGAGAAATCAGAAAGATTCACGCGAAGGAAAGCTGGCCGCAAACTGGGAGGGCCCATACCGTGTCATTGCAAAGACGGGGACGGGTGCCTATTACCTCGAAAACCTCCACGGTGAACAACTTGCTCGACCATGGAATGCTGAGAAGCTTAAACAATATTACAGTTAGACACTGCCCGGGACAGTACGACGTCGCAACCAAGGGGGCGCGCGATGGTACATGCGCGACACCCCTATATAACACACGACAGCCAAAAACCACGAAGTGTGTGCGTGAGACTTTTTGGCCCGACTAGGAGACCTCAACCGAGCTCCGTCGTTGACGTACCAAATAGGCAGAACACCCAGCTCGCGATGGGAAGTTCACGCCACGAAGCTAAGACCTCGACCAACTTCTCAGCCTCATTGAAGGTCGGAGTACAACCCCCGACCACTCGACTAGCTCTCTTCACAGTCGAGGATCATCAGAGTCGAGCAAACTCCCAAGGCGCCAGCGATCTCAACTACTTAGGCAAAAATAAATAATGTATAAAGCATCACACACAAGAAAAATAAATAAAGAGGCAAAGCGAAGTATTAAAATCAAGCAAAACCCATTGTACGAATATTACATCAATAAGCCCACAAGCCGGGCAACAACAACAAAATGGTACGCAGGCCAAGTAAACTATACTCCTACTCAGCAGCAGTCTCGACAGCGGTTTCAGTAGCTTCTGGTCCACCTCCTTCGTTGGCATTTCCTTCTTGCCCGGGCAGCACTATCCGGCCATCAACCACCTCGCAATTAGCATCAGCCCCATCGGTCACAAGGCTGGGATTTAGGATCCGGAGCTGTGCCACTGCATTTCGGAACCCTATGCCCGCGGCCTCAAGAGTATCATCCTCGGCTAGCCGGAGATCCTGCTCGACTGTCCTGAGTTTGGCCACCGGAGCTGCCCGAGAGGTTAGGAGCCTATCCTCTCCAGTTTCACCTTCAGCTGGCCGAACAGCATCCTCCAGCTCTGCGACCCTTTCCTTGAGCCGCTTCTCCTCTACCTCCAGCTCGGTGATTCGGGCAAGATGACCTCTCTCCTCTTCCTCAGCTTCCTTTAGCCTTGTCTTCTCCCGCCGCTGCTGCTCGCTCTGTTCTTTATTCAGGTCCCTGCATTCCTTCAACTCTTTGCGCAGGTCTAGCAGCTCAGCCTCCAAGGTCTCGAGTCTTTCTTGCAGTCGAGAAAGTTCAGTAACGGGGCGGGTTTCATCGTTCAGCACAATAGCAGTCGAGCAGAGTCGCATGACGGCAGACATATCCTCAAAGATCGTTTTCCTCCTCGCTTCCGCAGCAGTCCCCAGCACAGCCTGGATTTCAGAGGGAGGGACGCGAGGATAGATGACTTCAGAGAAGAAGCGAGGCTTGAGATGGCATGGTGGGAGTTCAAAGCTTGAAGGAGGTGGGGGACTTTCTTCATGGGCCAGGTCGACAATCTCCGCGTTCGAAACCCGTTACCGTTTCAGTGTCCCTTGAGTGCCCGGAGACTGGCTCCCAGCAGGAGGTGTGCACCTATCTAAAATCCCCGACACAGTCACAGCAGGCTGGGATTGGCTGGAACCTTCGGGCATCGCGGCAGAGGAAACACCCTCGGGCACGACTCCAGAAGGAGAAACGCCTTGACCCTTTGGATGAGATGACTCTCCCCGAGCCTGTTCTTCTCGAGCCCTCTTCGCCTTCAACTTCTTGAGCCTCTCCTCAGCTCCGACCATTTTCCCTGCAAAAAGAAAGAAAACATTAGTAAGAAAAAATATACAGACGCGAGGAAGGCTTAGTCGAGGATGTTTTCACCACCTAACAGCTCATCTGCTTCTTCATCGGAGAAGGTCTCGAGCAGAACACGGGTATTGATCAAGCGACGTTGCTTCATCACCTGCCCGTCTGCTCCCGTTATAGGCTCGCCATCCAACGTTTCGTACAGGGCTTCATTGAAGCTTTCGACGAAAGCGACGATTTTATCATAAGCTGCCCGGTCGTCGACGTCCAACTGATTATGTTTCACCTTGTATTTATCAACCCCCTTTTTGAAGTGTTCCTCCGTCCAGTACAGGGGGAACTTCGGCTCCAGAACCTCCTCGGAGCGACCGTCGACTTTACGGGTAGCTCTTCGGTACAACGAGTTAAGAGCCCCAAGGGTGACCGGCTTCACGAAGTAGTAGCGGTACTTGAAATCCCGGACGGAATCCAAATACGTGTGGAACAGAACTTTGTTTTGCTTAAAGGACACCTAGCCGTGTCGTCCACCGGCCGACGACCTTTGAAGATGGAATATTCGAAAGAAGAGGGACACTGTCGGTACGATTTTCAAGTGCTTACAAACGAGCTCAAAGGCCCGGATAAAGGCCAGCGAGTTCGGGTGAATCTGCGAGGGTGCCAGCTTCAACCAGGCAAAGATCCCCTCTTGGAAATCCGTGAAGGGAAGCCTCCACCCCGCTTTGTCGAACATGAACTCGTATAACGGGATACGCATTCCTCGATAAGGCGAGCATATCCGATGATGCTCTTCTGGGCGGAAAACCTTCCAGGATTTTTCAGACCCAATTAGTCGATGCTCGACGGTGCAGAACGCGTCTTCCACGTCTCTGTAGACAAAGATGGATGACATCTCTAGGGCTTCGTCGCAGACCCAATCCTCGAGCGGGCGCTCTTGGGCAAAAGCCATATGATCCATAGGAGATTCTGGGTGGTCGTCTTCTTCAAAGGATCATACGGCCACCTTCGTAGCCAAACCGTCCATTTACCTGAAAAGCAGAAGGAAACGGTGAATTCGATGGGTCATATCAAATTCACCCCTCCACCGCTGTTCAAGCGAACGGGCGAGGAAGAGGCAAGGCTCTCTCATTTCCCCGACATGACCGACCGAGGATCAACATGTTCACCGGGGAACTCATCGCCTCCCCGGAAAATTCTGCCCCCTTTGTTCCCATAACGCTAACGAAAAGAGTGACCGCTGGGGACCTCGGGACATTCAACGTGTCCCCGAGATATTCATCCCTGGTCCCCGAGACATTCAACAAAAGCGAAAGAAGTTCTTAACACTTCCTCTCTCAGCAACAAAAGATTCCCGCCGTATTCGCCAGGAACCCTTTCGTTTCTCATGGGAACTTCATCAGTTCACCAAGGAAATGCTACACACCAGTTAAAATCAAGAGGAAACGCAAGAAAGAGATCAGTTTTGAACAAATACCTTATAGGCGGTGCTTTAGGTTTCCGGTGCGGAGTTCCGGAAGTTGACGGCGGCGAACGGCTACTGTAGAAGATAGAGAGAGAAGGAGAAGGATTGTTGAGAGAGAAACGGGAAAAGTGGGAAATGAACGAGGGGAGGAGTTTTTATAGTGGTTTTTGCGGAACTCGAGGGACATAGGGCACTTGAGTGCGCTACATTAGCTAGCCGCCCTAGCCTCCCTAGGCAATGATGACAGACGACACGTGGCACCCATGCAGCCGTTCACGCGTGTCCTTTCGATTCTCCTCAACATTTCGAATCTGAAACCCCTCATCTCCCCGGCGTTACGACCAGACACCATTGTCCGATGCCCGACTTATGTGCGACCGGAGGAACGTCGAACACAAGAATGGCCTCCTCGGTTCCTCTCTTGGAGTATCCCCGACATGCCAATAGCCCTTAAGTCATTACTCTGACATCTCAGAGCAACGACTTGGGGGGCTCCTGTTCTGGACTGGGTCGGGGCTGCCCAACAGTCGAGCAGGCCCAACCCATACAGCCTGGGGAAGCCCAATAAGGTCCTCCTGCAAGACACGCGACTGCCACATGCAAGCCACAGTCTCACCGGGCACCTAGGCAATGTCGGTCACTTGGGACAATAGGAAAGGAGAACGTCACACCCTGCTGAGATGTGCCTCCCCGACAGACTAGCTTCTCCCCGTGAGAATGCTACGCATCACTCCTCGACGGACATGATTCCTCCCCGTGAGGCCATGTCCATTCTACGGGATTCATATCTCCTCGACACAGAAGGCTCCTCCCCGCGAGGAGTACCCAACGGTCCATACCACTTGGACACGTTCCAAGTAACCTCCCACGTCCGAAGGATTCGGTCTGCCCTACCTCCGGAAATCTATGAGCAGTTACTCTAGGGCGAAGACCACGTGCTAGTCTTCACTACTACACGTAAGCCCTAGCAGTTACTTGGAGTGGGTCTGGTTGATCCAGCCCATTGCAGGTAACCGTTGGCCCCGCACCGGGGACTCTCTATAAATACCCTCTCATTTGAGAGGGTCAGGTTAGACACATTCTTCCTACCACTCACTCTTTCTGTATTTGCTGATATTTTGTACCCTCTCTCACTTGAGCGTCGGAGTACCTTGCAGGTACACCCCCCCCCCCCGGGCCGTCTCTCACCATCACCGGAGCTGCCGTTCCAGACGCCGTTGGCCACTATCAACTGTCTGATCCAGGTACGATCAATTCTATTGGTAATCAAAATAGAGGAATATTGGTTTAAGAAAAATAAAATAAAATAATTAAAATTAAAATTAAATTATATATATATATATATATATATATATATATATATATATATATATATATATATATATATATATATAAAAATTAAAAGTTACAAATTTTATATTTTTTGTTTTTTTAACAAATAAATAGAAATTTATCTTACCTCACATTTTTCACTTTTAAAACATTAATTTATCTCAACATCTATTCATGTTTCCACTATTCTCTCTTAATATATCTTTTTAAAAATACCATAAAGATCTTATGAATTTTTTTTAAAATTAAAAAAATTTATTCGACTTCAATTAGAAGATATTTGTTTTGTAAAAGTGTTAAATAAAAATTTATTATTATACTTTCATAAAACTTTTGATTTATAAATATTATCAATTTATTTATATTAATTCATAAATATAAATAAATACTTATGCAAGGAACTGAATCATAATCTATCATTTATATCCAATTAACTTAACTATCACATATAAGTTAAGTTATCACATATTAATTGAGCTATTCACTCGTTCTAAATTTTTTAATATTTTTCTACCATTTAAAAATACAAATAATAGATGACTATCCAATCACTACCATTAGTATCTTTTTATAGATTTAATTTTTTTTTATATTTACTTAATCTATGTTATTTTTTGTTTGAATAGTTATCGTTAAATATAGTTGTCAAAGATGACTATCCAATCACTACCAATTATGATTTCAAAATTACATAATTGCTAATATATACATAATAAATAATAATCCATAAAACTACTAGGTCTATACCAAAGCTATAATAGGAGAGGATGAATAAAGACTAAGATAAGATGAATAAAAAAGAGAAGAATTCAATTTTATAAAAGAGTAAAAAAGAGATGAATTCAATTTTTTACTAGATTTTATACTAAATATAAAATATGAGGTGAGTTGATTCTTAGAAATTTTATTTATAAATATAATTAAGAAATGTAAATTGACAACACTACCTCTAACATGTATCAATCAAATAACCATCTTTCTTATATGAAATTTTAAATTTAAATGATTTGCTTGTTTATTTTTTTCTTTTTAAAAACGTTTCAAATCATAGTTTGCTATAAAATAAAACTTAATAATTGCGTTGATATTGTTAATATGCTAATACTTAACTCTATTGAAAGGAACAATATTTATTATTTTCTTACCAACAAAGATAATTTAGTATTTTTCTATAAAAAATTTATTTGTAATTTAAAAAGGAATTTGATTTAATTTAATTTAAATGGTAGCAAAATAATTATTTTTTTAATGTGTAGAAAATAATATTATAGATGTATTATTTAAATTTTAATATTTTTAATAGAGACAAGTATAAGAAACTTATAAGAAAAACTCATTCATTTTAATTTATCTTATTCATTGAGACCTCTATAATGAGATAAACAAACTACACATAAATTAAACTTTTAACAATGATTTGTTTCACTTAAGAAAGGCCAAGGGTTACATTTGGTATAAATTCACTCTATAAACAGTATTGTTGTGAACTTGAAAATGCCAATTCCATTGCATTTTTGGCAACCGCCTAAAACTACTCTCAAATGCATTATTCGCGAGGCTATTGCATTGTCTAGAGCTATTATCCAACAAACTCACATGCATTGTGATATAATCTACAATAAGCTACTCTAGATCTAGGTTGTAAAGGAAGAAGAAAACATAAAAACTAAACTTTTCTCATTTCATAATTTCTAAGTCTGAATACAAGCACTATAAATACTTAGGGTTTTCTAGTAATTGGGCCTAAGCCTCTTTTGACAACCCAATACAAAGATAATAAAATTAAAGTAGACCCAATAAAAAATACTAATATTGATAATAATCTTGGAGCCACTTGGGCTGCTGGATGTTGCGTTTGGGCTTAAAAGAAGGTATTGTAACAATACTCCCGGGCCCAAGAGGAACCTTGTCCTCAAGGTTCAGGGTCAAGCCGCTACGTGTGCGTTTGAGAAGTGAGGGAGAGTGAGGCGTATGGGTTGGAAGGGAACCAGCTGGAGTCACGTGGTGTTGGGAAGAAAAATTTGAATTAGATGGGACAAGTGGGGAAGGGAGCACATGGGTTTTCTGAAAAGTGGCAGGAAAAGTAGTGGGGCGGTGTGCATAGTTGTTGGAATGTGGGAAAAGATTATAGGGAGTAGCAGAGAGTGGTTGAGGAGAGTTAATAGTTGGTGAACGTTTTGGGAATAAGGATGGCACGTGGGGCGGTGGGTAATAAGTAGAGGCTGGGATGGTTGCCACGTCATGGTGAATGGAGGGTGTGGATGCATTATCCGTTGCAAGGGTAGAAGGGGAAATTGGCTCAGCAGGTACGGTTGAGTTGGACTTAAAGTATGGAGTTGGACAAGTAGTTTCACTTTGCATGTTAGAAGCACACGGATTCTTCTCTCTCTCTGAAAACACTTTGTGGTTTTTCTCTTCCAACCCAAAGCTTTCCTCATCTTTGTTTTTCTTTTTCTCTAAGTCCAAAGAAGAAACATCATCCCTTTTCTCTTCTAAACCGACATCTTGTGTTTGTTCTCTAAGATTTCCATGGCCAGTGAAAAACTTTGAAAAGTCAGTGGTATGATTTGCTCCAAAATAAGGTCTCAGCTGTGAAACATGTACAACCGGATGGATCTTCGCAGAAGGCGAAAGATCGAGTTCGTAAGCAACCTCTCCGACGCAATTCTTAACTTTAAAGGGTCCGAAGAAACGTTTTGCTAGCTTCTGAGAAGAGCGACGGACAACTGTGTGTTGACGATAGGGTTGGAGACGCAGAAGGACAAGATCTCCGACGGAAAAGGTAAAAGACATCCGTTTTTTGTTTGCTTGGGCTTCCATGCGTTTCTTGCTCTTATTAAGGTTCTGTTTTAGCTCTAAGATGATCTTTTGTCTATCTTGCAGGGTTTCGTCCAAGGTCGGAGTAGAAACTGAACCTGATATGAAATCTGGAATAAAGGGTGGAGAACGTCCGTACAGCGCTCGAAACGGGGACATCTGGATCGAAGAGTGGTAGGAAGTGTTGTACCAGAACTCATCAAGGTATAGGAATCTGTACCAACGGCGCGGTTGATCGCTGGTGAAATACCGTAGGTAAGTCTCTAAAGTTTTGTTTGCGACCTCTGTTTGGCCATCCGTTTCGGGATGGTATGCTGAACTGAATCTGAGAACTGTGCCTTGTATTTTAAAAAATTCCTTCCAGAATTTGCTAAGGAAGATGGGATCGCGGTCAGAGACGATGGATCGTGGGACCCCATGAAGACGAAAAATTTCTGTAGCAAAATGGACAGCAAGATCAGAAGCAGAGAACTTGGTTGAAAGAGCAATAAAATGGGAGTACTTGGTGAGGCGATCACAAATAACCCAAATCACTATGTGACCGTATGAGTTTGGAAGGTGTGTTATGAAATCCATGGTGATGTCTTCCCATACTTGAGCTGGAGTTGGTAAAGGTTGTAACAATCCCTTTTTTTTCTGAGTTAGATTCTTGTTGTGTTGGCATGTTGTGCAGTGTCTAACAAAAGATTTAATGTCTTTGTACATGCCAGGCCAATAAAAGGAGGTGGCAACTCTAGCAACTGTGGCTTAACTCCATAATGTCCCGCGGATGGGGTGCTGTGGAATTCAAAAGTCAACGCATTTCTGAGATCAGGCAGGTCAGGTATGAATAGCTTATTCTAGAAGTAAAGCAATTCATTTAAGAATTTGAAATTAAGATCTTCTGAGTTGGAAATCATTTCTTGTACTAACTGTTTGCCTTTTGTGTCTTTTGTGCAAAACTGTTGGAGTTGCTGAATGAGAGTTGGCACGGGAGATGAGATAGAAAGGAGGACAGGCGTGTCTCTGTATTTCCGGCTGAGGGCGTCGGCAACAAGATTGGAACGTCCAGGTTTGTAATAAATGTCAAAATTAAAGCCCTGTAATTTTGAAGCCCATTTTTGTTGTTCAGGAGTTTGGATCTTTTGTAGGAGTAAATTTCTTAAACTCTTTTGATATGTGTAGATGCTGAAATGTTGACCAACCAAGTATTGGCGCCATTTTTTGATGGACTCAGTGATGGTGTACATTTCTCGGACGTAAACAGAAGAAGCTTGCATCCTTGGAGTCATCTTCTTGCTTAAAAACGCTATGGGGTGTCCAGCCTGAGATAAAACTGCGCCAATTGCCACGCCTGAAGCATCCGTTTCGATGGTGAATTCTTTTGTAAAGTCCGGCAATGTTAATACCAGAATTTCTGTCATTTTTCTTTTTAGCTCTGTAAAGGCTGAACTGGCCTCTGTACTCCAAGAGAATCTAGTGGAACGAAGAAGATCGGTGAAGGGAGCGGCGAGAGTGGCGTAGTTCTTTACAAATCTGCGATAAAATCCGGTGAGCCCTAAAAACCCTCTGAGTGCCGTGAGTGAACGTGGTTCAGGCCAGTCCAACACTGCCTGAATCTTTTCTAGGTCTAGTTCAACACAACCAGCAGAGATAACATGACCTAAGTAATCAACTCGATTCACTGCAAATACACATTTGGACATTTTCGCAACAAAAGAGTTAGATAATAATAGGTCAAAAACAACCTGCAAATGAACTAAATGGTCATTAAAATTGGCACTATAAATAAGAATGTCGTAAAAAAAAACCAATACAAACTTGCGTAAGTATGGTCTTAGAAGATCATTCATGGCAGATTGAAAAGTAGAAGGGGCATTAGTGAGCCCGAAGGGCATTACGAGAAACTCGTAGTGACCGTCAAAAGTTTGAAAAGCTGTTTTATGAGTATCCTCCCTTGCAACACGGATCTGGTGGTAGCCGGATCGTAGATCAATCTTAGTGAAAATTCTAGCTGACCCAAGCTCATCCAAAAGCTCATCAATAGTGGGAATGGGAAAGCGATCTTTAATTGTGACTGCACTAAGAGCTCTATAGTCGACACAGAAACACCAAGTCCCGTCTTTCTTTTTAACTAGAAGAACATGAGAGGAGAAAGGGCTGGTACTTGGAATGATTATGCCATCATGCAACATTTCTTGAATAATTATTGTCATGGCATTCTTTTGTGAGTGTGGGTACCTATAAGGTTTGACATTGATAGGAGGGGTATGGGGTAGTAGTGGGATGTGATGGTCATGAGGTCTTTTTGGTGGAAGACCACAAGGTGGTTGGAAAATGGTAGAATATGTGTTGAGAAGAGTAGAAATGGCTGGGTCTAAGTTTTTGGTCATGGTGGCTGGTGTGGATTTGGAAATTGAATCTGTTGAGTTAGGGAAATCAATTTGAAGAAAAGTCATAAGGTGGAGGGAAGAAATGAAGTTTGTATGGCGAAGGTGCTTGAATTGGTGGAATGTTGTATGAATAGGGTTAGTGGTTGGGTCGCCTTTTAGAGTCAGGGGTGTGTTTTGATGTTGAAATGTGATGGATGGAATAGAAAAATCTGCTTGTAATGGGCCAAGTGTTCTTAACCAAGCCATGCCTAGAACAATGTCAGCTCCTTCAATTGGCAAGAGGTAAAAAGATAAGTTGAAGGGTTTGTCTTGGAGGAGTATATGGACATTGTTGCAAATCCCTTCACATTGCAAATGGGAACCATTTCCGACCATAACTGAAAATTGGTGTGTGGGCTTAGGTTTAAGATTCAAGTGTTGGGCGACGCGAGGTTGCATAATATTATGCATGCTGCCTGTGTCCACTAAAACCATAACTGATAATCCACTAATAATACCTTTGAATTTAAGTGTTTGAGGTGAAATTTGACCGGTTAGAGCTTGAGGAGATAGCTGAAAATAAGTGTCATTTAAGTCCTGTTCCACTTCTACCTCATTACTTTCCTCAACAACAATCTGTTGTTCTGCCACCTCATCATCAGCCATGAATAAAAGAAATCTGTTTGCAGAACATTTGTGACCAATTGTGAATTTTTCATCACAATTAAAGCAAAGCCCTTGAGCCCTGCGCTCTTGCAATTATGAGTGAGAGAGTCGTTTAATAGGTAATTTGGTAGGAATAGTTGTGTTGGATGAGGCTGGTGTTTGTGAAGGCGGAATGGTGGTATTGGTTGGTGTTTTTATGGTTGTGGTTTGGGATGTGTTGGGGGTGTATTTGGTGTAGGAGTTGGAAAACAGTTTTGAAAATTTGGGTTTGGCATCCTTTTGTTTGGATTCAATAAGTTTGGCAAGGCCGATGGCTTGTGAAATTGAAACAGGTCTATGAATGGCCATTTCATTTCTGATCTCTTTAGTTAACCCGAAAATAAAATAATTTATAATCGCCTCCGGTGGTAAGCCAAGCACTTGGTTTCCCAACTTTTCAAATTGAGCTTGATATTCAACAACAGTACCAGTTTGCTTTAGTTTGAACAATTCAACTTGATGGTTGTCATAAGTAGAAGGTCCAAATCTGAGTTCTAGGGCTTTAGTGAAAGAAAACCAATCAGTTAATAATTGGCTTTGATGCATCCACTTAAACCAACCTAAAGCTTCACCCTTCATATAAAAAAATATCAAAGATAATCTGTTTTCTGGTGGAAGCTGATAAAATTGAAAAAACTGTTCTGCTTGAAACAACCATTCCAAGGGTTCAGATCCATCAAACATTGCAAGTTCCAATTTTGGTGTTCTAAATGGTGGTAATGGGGTAATTTGGGGCATGTATGGGTAAGGAAATTGGGGAATAAAAGGGGTATTATAATTTTGTGCGGGTGTAAAAGGGGTAGGAGATGGAATATATGGTGGGTACGGTGGTGGTGGTGGTTGTGCAGCAGTTATGCTCGTGGCTGTTGTAGCAACAGATTGTGGGATAGTGGTGGAAAAAGAAACAGAGTTTCTAATGGGTGTGTGAGCTGGGTTGTGCGTATGGGTAGTATGCTGAGATGCTGTATGAATAGCAGCAGTAGAGGAGGGTTCATGAGTGATACCTGATGAGGACCCTGCTGCGTGAACAGTAGCTGGTTGGTGGGGAGGGTCCTTTTGAGTTGAGATTTTTGTAAGAATGGACATGATAGATTCATGTCTGCTGTCAGCCAGATTAAATGCATTGTCCATACGAGTGTGGAGTTGACCGATTTGTTGTTCCCAATCTACAGCAACAATGTTTAAGCGCTCATCCAATTGCATTTGATTTTCTTGCATTGCATTGTTGAGAAGCAGTTGTGTTGTTTGAATAGCTTCTTCAACAATTTCACGGGAAAAGGTGTTTTGGGGTTTTGGGGGAGCCATGAGTGCAGAATGAAAGCACCAATGATATAATCTACAATAAGCTACTCTAGATCTAGGTTGCAAAGGAAGAAGAAAACATAAAAACTAAACTTTTCTCATTTCATAATTTCTAAGTCTGAATACAAGCACTATAAATACTTAGGGTTTTCTAGTAATTGGACCTAAGCCTCTTTTGACAACCCAATACAAAGATAATAAAATTAAAGTAGACCCAATAAAAAATACTAATATTGATAATAATCTTTGAGCCACTTGGGCTGCTGGATGTTGCGTTTGGGCTTAAAAGAAGGTATTGTAACAATTGAATTGCTTACATGTTTGGACCCATAAGAAGCGCGTAAAAAATAACACCTCTCACACAAGGTTTCATATTTTGTTTCTTTGTTCCTCATCTGCTTTAAGTAACTTTCTTAAGTGTGTTTATGTTGTTCATCCACGAGAACTAAGGTATGGCATTTACATTTACCATCCATTTTATTTATGCATCTCTAAGAAGATTTTTGAGAATATGTGTATGAATCATTGTAATACCCCTTGGTAATCAACCATTAAATATCATGTAGGAAATAATCATGTGTAGATTTAAAATGCATTCATAGGATACAACTGCATGATATGTGAATAGTTTTTTAGAACAAGAAAAGGGCGCTACACAGTGTCATGGCGCACCCATAACACACTTGTACCCTGCACAAAATTTTTGAGCAGAGCGCTCCTGACCGGTGTAGTTTTATGTTTTTACATTTTCTTGGGTTTTATTGAATATGCATATGTTTTAAAATCTGGGAAAAGGTTTTCTTTGATTGCAGAAATGGCTCTAAAGAGACAAGTTGTTGCTAAGAAGAAAAAAATCGCAGAAGGAACTTCTATGGGACAAGTTCACTTTGATGAAAATAGGTTTTTGGGTGCTCTGCAAGAGGCACGATTTATGGAGCTCTCCAGCTGAAAGATCTGGACAGAGAGAAGATTTGACATTCACCCTGAGGGAACCTTCCGTAAATGTGTTGATCTTATCACTGACAGAAGTTGGGAAAAGTTGGCAAATCCTCCAACAAATATGAATTATTAAATCATAAAGGAGTTCTATGCCAATGCTCTCCCTTTGGAAGGTGTCGAATATCCTTTCACTACTTTGGTTCAAGGAAAAGTAATTCCCTTTGATAGGGATGCCATAAATGAGTATTTGGGCAGACCTCTCACTCTTGAGGAAGGAGAAACAGATGCTTACTCAAGGCGGGTGCAACGAGGTGCATGGAACATTGGTAGAATCTCTCAAGCTATTTTGACTAAGGGAAGACATGTTGTGAGAAATGCTCTAGAGTCCCTACAAAATTCAAGAAGGAGGATATGAACACTAGAGCACAAGTGGCTTTGGCATTGATGTTGTACAACATCAGGCCTCGTAGTTACACATCCACCATTCCGGTGGAAAGTTCCTACTTACTTTACTATCTTGTTGATGCCAGGGAAATAGATGTGTCTCGAATCATTGCAAATGAGCTCAAGGAAATAGAAGAAAGTGGGACCAAGCCGGGAAGCAAACCTAATTGTCCAATAGCGTTTCCTGGGTTGATCATGAGACTATGTAGGAAAGCTAAAATTCACATTCCTAACCATGTTCATGAAGTTATTGCTGGAGTGGTTGATGAAAGATACATTTCAAGGTATTACAACCCAAAACCAGATGGGAACCTAGAAGGGAATGAAGTTGCCCCAGGTTCATACTTAGTTTTGAAGAATGGATGTGGTCACAAGTTACACACAGTTGGGATCAGAATACATCCAACCATAGGGTCATCTCATATGTGCAAGAATCCTTGTATTATCTTCAATTGCAGAATGATGGACCACCAGAGGGAGTATTTCAGTTCATGAATCCTGAAGCCTTCCAAACACACATTACTTGGTCTGGGGACATACCAACCTTTTCGGAGGGGCCAACTGCAGCAGAAGCAAGAAACCAACAACAAAGTGAAGCTGAAGAAATTGAGGAAGAACAAGGAGAAAGAGGAAGTGGTGAAGAGCAAGATGAAGGAGGAAGTGGAGAAGATGAAGAGGAGCAGAACGACAATGATGACATGGAGGATGAGTGATTCAGAGGAAATAACTAAATGCTCGCCAAAAATATGAGTGAAAATTTAAATAGCTTTCAGTTTCTGTTTATTTACCTTATGTATTATATTTACCTTATGTTTGTGGGTTTTGTTATTTCAAGGAACTTTGTTAAATACTTTGCAACTTTTGAAGTTTGACGGTATGCAGACTGTAGTTATTTCATGGATAATTAGTAATGGTTTTTGTTAAATTAGTATGTTGTTTCAATTGTTTTTTTTCCTTCAAAGCAAAATTCTTGTGTTTGTCTTCATCATCAGTCTAAATTGCTTAGAGAAGCAAGAAAGGCCTGAATCAAGTTTGTTTTGAAAACTCAACAAGTGAAATGAATGGTGATGATAAAATCACACGAAATGCAAGTAGGGTACATGTTTACTGCTTTGTAGAATGTTAGCATGATTTTGAATTTTGTGCTTCTTACAAAATCATGTCATGCCTCATTTTGCAAAAACTTACTTTCTTGCTTGAATCATTGATAAGTGCAAAATGTACCTATTTTTGTATATGATTTTTGTTGCACTTATCGTTTCTTTTTGTTAAATATCATATGAATAAACCCTGTTTTGTTTATAAATGCGTATAGTTTACATTTTAGTGTATATATTGCGTTTCGTGTAAATATCATTGAGTTTAATTGATTTTATCTCATTTTTGTAGGTATTCAAGCAGTGTGATTTTGCCATTGTTGTATAGAGCATTGAATAAGCTTTTCAATGCTTTGAACCGGGCGAAAAATGGAATTACGGTTCAAAAGTTATGAAGAAAACAAGCTTTGGATTTCAAGCATGCTAGGAGCGCGCTGAGCGCGCTCCTAGCCCACGGAAGGAGCAAATTCCAGCGACTAGCGCGCTCAGCGCGCTCCGAGCCCGCTTAGCATGCTTTTAAGACGGTTTAACAATTTTTGAGGGCGCGCTTAGCGCGTTCTGCGACTTTGACAGTCCATAAATAGTGGAAAAACAGATTTTTTAGGGGATGGTTTGGGTAGTTTTTGCTCCCACTCCATCAAACTTCATTTCTTCATTGGATTTGCTTAGAAAACATCATGGAAGCTTGCATTTGGATGATCCGGAGTGGATTTCTCATCGATCGGCTATGACAATCCGTGAAGTGTTTAGTTCATTTCTGATTTTCTTCATGTCTTTCTTCTTTGTTGGGTTTGTATATGTTTTTACTTTGATCTTATGTACATTTGTCGCCCATGGCGTTATATTTAATTTTCTTTACAAATCTCTGTTGGTGATTGTTCTTGATTTTTGCTTAAATGCTCGGGGTTTGGGTCGTGTTAGAGATAACCGTCACAAACTTCTATTAAGGATAATTATCTGTTAGTTTCTGGATGCTAGAGATAGATTTAGGGCTAACAATCCGTATGGGTGTCGGAACTTAAATTCCTTCCGTATTTCGAGGCTTCGTGCGCGAGAGTGACGAAGAGAGTGATACGGTTGTTTCTCAGCTCGGTGTGTCAGAGATGAACACTATTGTGAGCGATACCGGGTGATATTGAGGAGTATTGTAAGTTGAGTGCAACTGGTCGATAAGTTTAAGTCTGTGACAAGTGGAATATATACATGCTTGATAAGTCTTTTCTCTCTGATGAATGAATTTTCTTATGTTCTTATTTACTTTTCCGCATTTACGCTTTAAACCATTTAAACCCAAACTCATTAACAATTAAATTGTCGAATGGCAGTTCAGTAGCACCGATCTCTGTGGACACAATAATTCCCGAAAAAATACTTCCAAAACTTTTGTTGCTTGCCCTATACCGCTTCCAACAAAATGGCGTCGTTGCCGGGGATTAGTGTTTTTATTGGATCGCATTACGATAGTTTCTTTGTTTTTGAGTTTTGTAGATATCGTATATATTGTCTATTTTCACTTGTTAATATTGATACTTGTATATGTTTACCATATTTGTGAATTTTACATGTTTTGCATACTTGTAAATTTAGTGTATATGTTTGTTTCTCTTCACGTTTGCTAAGTGTTTGGTTAGGTTTCATCGTCGGTGAGTGCTAACCGTGTAAAGAGGCAACTTAGAGAAGTGTGTATAAATAATAGGCGTCGAACTTATGACGTAAAACAAGCATGTTTTATTGTTGTTAGTTTCTAATGTTTTTTTTCTCCCATTCTTTTAGTATGTTTATGGTATTTCGTGTTAAGGTGTTAAGTTTTTCCTCAAGCTTGTCGTGTTTAACTTGAGGAAGTTTGTATGTGTAAATATTGTATGTTTTGTAATTGAGTTGTGTAGGTGTTAAGTGGAGGCCTACACCAGAACCTTGTTGTTGTACTGGTTTTTCTGGTTCTGGTGTAGTGCGCTTAGCGCGGGTCTGCGCGCTTAGCGCACACTGCTGTGCTGAGCCAGTGAATTCTTTTAATTATTCACTTGGCTCCCCCTTCTTCCCACTTCCACCAAGGCCTTATATATTAGTAATTATTAGTAATTTTTCTAATTCTTTTGTTGATTGTTTGGACTCAAATTTTGGTTCGATTGATTGAAGTCGCATTTGGTGATTTTTTCGATTTTGCGTGTTTCAACTTGCGAATGCTTGGTAATGATAGTGTTTAAAGTTTGGTACGCGTCCAAGGTATGTGTTTATCGCTTTCTTGACTTTAGCATATTCATGATACTTAGGCTTTTTATAACTTTCATGCCATTCATTCTTTTGTATACTTGTTCTTTTTGTGAATCACTTTAGTTCCCACCCTTTTTGTGAGGAAGCCATCCATTGTTCATATATGCTCGGAGTTCTAACATTCTTGTTCTAACTGGATTTTATTATGTCAAATCTGTTGTTTATATTGTGTATATGAATGCATGAAAAGCATTAAGGCATTTGTTTCATTTTGAGCACAACCACCCTAGCCAAATAGTCAATTCACCTTGTGAGTGTGTGAGAATTTGTAACCCCTTTGAGCTTTTTGATCCATGTTTTTATTTGAACTTAATGCTTGTCTATGAGTATTTAGTTCACTTATTTTTGATGGATTTTATTTTTTCTTGGACCTCAAATTTGTGTTGTTGTATGGATTTTTTTCCTTGCCTTAGAAAGTACGGAGTATTCACATGATGATGTGGTTGAATTCAAGTGTGTACTCATTGGTTGGATTCTATGAGGATTGAAAAAGAAAAGAAAAAAGAAAAATAATGTGACAAAGAAAAGGAAAGAAAAAAAGGAGAAAAAGAAAATCCTTGAAAAAGGAAACAAAAAGAGTTACAATAATTGTGCTAAATAAGTAGTGTTGTTGTGTAACACTTGAGTTTGTGGAAGAAGTTGGTTGAAATTTTGTGTTTGGATCTTTGTGAGTTGATCACTCCCTTAGGTTTAGGCAAGTTTTTGTTTCAATTACCTTTAGAAATTGCCCCTTGTTTGTTTACCCGACCACATTACAACCTTGAAAAGTCCTTGTGATTCTTGCCTTTGTATGTTCAATGTGAATTTTTGGATGGATGCATAATTTAGCCTTTTGTTTGCAAGATTGTTGTGTGAGTGAAAGTACCTCATTTTATGTTTTTCATCTACCGATGAATGTTTTTGCTAGGTGTGACTCACATTGGAACTTGTGTTGTTTTAGGATGTTTGGCATGATTTTTGTATTTTGCATTTGTTTCGTGACTAAGTTATCGTCGTAGTTTAGTGGTAAGTATTTACTTTGTGTGTACCATTTTCGATTGAACCATTGCATTTGTTTTTGTTTGTAAAAACTTGTTGTTGCGTGATTTCTTGGATTTCGCTTTTGTTCCTTTAGTTGTTGGCTTTGTTTGAGGACAAACAATTATGTAAGTTGGGGAGAGTTTGATAAGTGCAAAATATACCTATTTTTGTATATGATTTTTTTTGCACTTATCGTTGCTTTTTGTTAAATATCATATGAATAAACCTTGTTTTGTTTATAAATGCGTATAGTTTACATTTTAGTGTATATATTGCGTTTCGTGTAAATATCATTGAGTTTAATTGATTTTATCTCATTTTTGTAGGTATTCAAGCAGTGGGATTTTGCCATTGTTGTATAGAGCATTGAATAATCTTTCCAACGCTTCGAACTGGGCGAAAAAACGGAATTACGGTTCAAAAGTTATGAAGAAAACAAGCTTTGGATTTTCAAGCATGCTAGGAGTGCACTGAACGCGCTCCTAGCCCAGGAAGCATGCTAGGAGCGGGCTCCTAGCCCACGGAAGAAGCAAATTCCAGCGAGTAGCGCGCTCAACGCGCTCCGAGCTTACTTAGCGCGCTTTTAAGGCGGTTTAACAATTTTTGATGGCGCGCGTAGCGCGGTCTGCGACTTTGACAGTCCATAAATAGTGGAAAAATAGATTTTTTATGGGATGGTTTGGGTATTTTTTGCTCCCACTCCATTAAAC
The DNA here is from genome assembly GCA_022829125.1 of Lathyrus tuberosus. NCBI lineage: Eukaryota > Viridiplantae > Streptophyta > Magnoliopsida > Fabales > Fabaceae > Lathyrus > Lathyrus tuberosus. The sequence continues at coordinate 2,197,459 of JALAZF010000721.1, forward strand.
TTCATTTCTTCATTGGATTTGCTTAGAAAACATCATGGAAGCTTGCATTTGGATGATCTGGGTTGGATTTCTCATCGATCGGCTATGACAATCTGTGAAGTGTTTGGTTCATTTCTGATTTTCTTCATGTCTTTCTTCTTTGTTGGGTTTGTATATGTTTTTACTTTGATCTTATGTACATTTGTCGCCCATGGCGTTATATTTAATTTTCTTTACAAATCTCTGTTGGTGATTGTTCTTGATTTTTGCTTAAATGCTCGGGGTTTGGGTCGTGTTAGAGATAAACGTCACAAACTTCGATTAAGGATAATTATCTGTTAGTTTCTGGATGCTAGAGATAGATTTAGGGCTAACAATCCATATGGGTGTCAGAACTTAAATGCCTCCCGTATTTCGAGGCTTCGTGCGCGAGAGTGATGAAGAGAGTGATACGGTTGTTTCTCAGCTCGGTGTGTCAGAGATGAACACTATTGTGAGCGATACCGGGTGATATTGAGGAGTATTGTAAGTTGAGTGCAACTGGTCGATAAGTTTAAGTCTGTGACGAGTGGAATATATACATGCTTGATAAGTCTTTTCTCTCTGATGAATGAATTTTCTTATGTTCTTATTTACTTTTCCTCATTTACGCTTTAAACCATTTAAACCCAAACTCATTAACAATTAAATTGTCGAATGGCAGTTCAGTAGCACCGATCTCTGTGGACACGATAATTCCAGAAAAAATACTTCCAAAACTTTTGTTGCTTGCCCTATACCGCTTCCAACAATCATATAGCCAAAACCAGAAATGTGAGGAGAACTTCCATTGTGCACTTAAATGATATACTTGCTAATAATCCTTGATTTAAACTTGTTTGATTCATGTTGAATCCAGCAAGTCTTTTTTAGTTTTGTAGAGCATAAAGAGGATCAAGGTATTTTTTGTTGTTTGAGAAAAACTACTCAACCAAATAGCCTCATCACACCTTGTGAGTGAGTGAGTATTTGTGAACCCTTTGAGCCGGAAAAATCAAAGAATGGATCAATTTTTGAATATCACACAAAACACTAAGAAAACCACTTAGTGAATTTGTGATCTTTACTCAAAAGAAAACAAGAATTTATCATTGATCCATTCCATCTTCTTAGAAAACACAAGCAGAAAAAAATGAAAGTTAGGAGAGAAAATCGTGCTTAAAAGTGTTGCACTCATGAAAAGAAATAATTTGGAGAGAAATTGCTCATTATATAAAAAAATGAAAAGATGCCAAAAAATGTAGAAGAAACAAAGAAAAATAAAAAGTGAAAAGAAAAAAAACTTGTGCATCACAAAATAATTAAAGAGTGAAAAGAGGAAAAGATCGAGGTATAGACAAAAGAGTAAAGCTCGTCATAAACTTGGACAAATTTTTGAACAAATAGCTTTAGGAAATAACCATTTCCTTGTGAAACCTGACCAAGTTCAATCGTCACAAAGTCCTTCGTGATTTATGCTCTCAAAATTTTCAAATCTAAATTGCTAAGATGAACACGTGAATTGACCAGGATGTTGACAAGGTTATTGGATGAGAGTCTACTTATCACCAAATTGAAAATTTCAGAATCTTCATCTTTTTATGAAGAAGAGTGATAGGATGATTCAAGTGAATGGTGTCATTGCTTTTTGAGAGCATGATCTGATCTTTGTAGGAAAGAACTTTCTTACATAATCATGCTTTGATTCTAGAAGTTATATCAACATGACTTTAGCATGATAATTTGTCATTTAACCATTCATGTTTCATCAAGTGTTGTGCAAAAGAATCATTAAAATCTGATCCTTGATAAGATCCTCTTGTTTTGAAAAGAAACATGCTCTTGATTGAGGACAAACAAAAGTTCAAGTTTGGGAGAATTTGATAAGTGACCAAGAATGAGTATGAAATACAAAATCTTGACACTTATATGGCCACTAAGACGAATTCTCTGACAAATACCATTGTTTTAGTTAGAAAATGAAGATAGGAAACATAATGGTTATTTTTTGATGATTGTGTTGAATTGATGCAGGAAAGCCCACTCAAACACTAGCCTAAAAGTCAAAGAAGAGGAACTGGCTCGCTACAAAATCCAGTAGGGTCTCGCTGCCAGCACGCTGGTGGCACAAGTGCACTGCAACACAATCTTCTACATAAAGCCAAAGTGCGCTGCAGCACACTTTCCTGCACAAAGCTCACTAAGGCAAAAAATTTCAAAAGGCGATTCAAAGACTTCTTTAGGGATAATCAATCATGGTGTGGTGTGTTAGATGTCAAACATGCTACATATTTGTATTTGATACTTGGCATTTTTCAACACTTTCTATGATTAATTGTTGATTTTAGTGGTGAATTGTTGTTGTTCTTTAAACATTGTAATATACCTTTGGTGCTTGTAATATGTGTGCTATTGTGCAGGGAAAGACACTAAATGATCAAGAAATTAAGACACAAAAAGATAATGAAAGCTATCAAAGAAGGAGGAACACAATAGCAGGTTCGCTTTGCGAACCCTGGAGAATTCACCAGCGAACGCTCGCCTAGCGAACAGTGGCGAAGCTCCCAGCGAAGAGCTCTAGAATGAGACAGTGGGAAAAGGGAGTAAAATTCGCTTTGAGAACTGCCAACGAGTGTTCGTTGTGCGAAGGACCTGGTGAAGGACTCTTGGCTGAGGCAGTGGCTAAAGGAACCAAAATTCGCTTTGCGAATGTTTTGGCGAATGGTTCGCTTTGCGAATGAAACGTTCGCTTAGCGAACCCGCGATGACAGCCAAGGGCGGTTTAAGCTTTCATAGGCACTTAAAGTGCCTGTTTTCTTCATTCGCTGGGCGAAGGAATCATTCGCTAGGAGAATGCATCAGATCCCAAGTGTGTTATAAATATATTTTTTAGTTTCCTTGGGATCATAACTTGATACTTTGACACAAAAACATACTTTTCTGATTTTTGATCATCCACGAGGAAATTTTCACATAGAGAAGCTGAAGTCACATCCGGTCTCGATTATTCGACGCGAATGTTCTTTCATCTCCTCTTGAAACTTGTCATCCAAGCTACCATGACAATGTGTAGCTAAACACTCTTGTGTTGAGATTAGAGGTAGTTAATCTTGCTTATATGTCAGAGTCCTTTCACTGGTATAGATCACGAGGATCCTTTTACACACTTGACTAAGTTATATGAGATTGCGGGAGCAACTGGTGCACCCGAAGCTGAAGAGGAATCACTGTTTAAGAGGCTATTCCTGCATTCCCTCATTGGGAAGGCCAAGGAGTGGTATCTTGATCTATCTACGGTAATCATGACGGACTGGAATGTACTTGAGGAAAAGTTTTTGGAACGATTTTTTCCACACACTCGTTTCATGGAGGCTAAGACAGCAATTGCAGTTTTCACTCAAGGTGCAAATGAATCTCTCAACGATGCTTGGGAGAGATTCAAATCCATGTTGAGAAAGTGTAAAGGGCATGGTTTCGATGAGCTTTCTCAAATTCATATTTTTCAGAATGGTCTTCAATTAGTGCAAAAAACATTGTTAGACGCCACCGCGGGTGGATCTTTAATGAGCAAAAGTGCCGAAGAAGCCATTGCCATAATTGACAAGATGGCTTTAAATGACCATCAGGGGAACCATAACCGTGGCCCACCTCAAAGGACTCCGGGAGTTTTGGAGTTGGGAACCAATGATGCTATACTTGCTCAAAACAAGTTATTATCCCAACAAGTTGAGTTGTTAACGAAACAAATGTCCAAACTTCCTCAACAACTCAAAGAGATTCATGACTCCTCAAGCAAGAGTGTGCATGTAACTTGTTGTGAATTGTGTAGAGGAGATCATCTTACCGGATATTGTCCTCCGGTTATGGAAGAGGTAAATTATGCTGGAAACCAAAATCAAGGATACCAACCTCGACCTCCTTATCAACAAGGCAACCAAGGTTACCAACCAAGAGGTAATCAAGGTTATCAACAATCGTGGGGACCGCAAGAAGCCAGGCCTTCAAATCGTCAACAATACCAAAATTACACTCAACCTCCACAAGTTCCCATTGGAAATACAAAGATGGAAGACACTCTCATGAAATTTATGCAAATGTCAATGTCAAATCAAAAGAATACCGATGCGGCCATAAAGAATCTTGAAATGCAAGTCGGATAATTATCAAAACAATTGGCCGACCAACACAAAGGAAATTTTACGGCGAATACTCTACCAAATCCAAAAGAGCATTGTAAGGCTATTTTAACAAGAAGTGGAAGAGAGATTGACATGGGCATAGGTGAAGTTGTAGTGGAGGAGGAATAAGTAGTTGAAAAAGAAAAAGTTAATGATGAGATTGAAGTAGAAAAAAATGTTGAGGGTGATTTAGTTGAAAATGAAATGAGAAAAAGTGAGGAAGAAGAAAAAAGAAAGAGAGAAGAAAAATTGAAAAAAACTAGGAAGGGGAAGGAACCGTTGAATAATATTCTGATCCAACATTTACCATATCCTCATGCTCCTTCAAAGAAAGATAGTGCGAGGCACTATACTCGGTTTATGGATATTTTCAAACAATTGCAAATAAACATTCCATTTTCCGAAGCTTTGGAGCAAATGCCGAAATATGCAAAATTTATGAAGGATATTCTCACAAAAAAGAAGAGGTATACGGATCAAGAGACTATCATGGTGGATGCTAGTTGTAGCGCTATCATTCAACGTACTCTCCCGAGGAAAGAAAGTGATCCGGGACGAGTCACCTTGCCTGTTACAATAGGAAATATCTATGTGGGCAACGAGTTGATTGATTTGGGCTCTAGTATCAATTTGATACCTTTGTGTATTATGAAACGGTTGGGACATATGGAATTGAGATCCACCCAAATGACATTACAACTTGCCGATAAATCCACTACCCATCCTCACGGTGTAGCGGAAGATGTATTGGTTAAAGTGGATAAATTCTTATTTCCTATTGACTTTGTGGTGATTAAAACGGAGGAAGATGAAGGCGCTCTATTGATTCTTGGAAGACCGTTTATGAAAACTACTAGAATGGCAATTGATATGGACGACGGTCTTATGAAGGTTAGAGTCCAAGATGAGGCGGTTTGTTTCAATCTATTTGAGGCCATGAAACACAAGAATGACAAAGGTGATTATTTTAGAATAGATGCAACAGAAGAAGCGATAATGGATGTCACAAATCAAGTTCATGTAGTGTCTCCTTTGCAAAGAGCTCTTGATGATTCCTTTGAAGTATTCTTCGATGAAGAAAAAAGAGCACTTGAAGAGTGTTTAAAGGAACTTGAATCTTTAGAGGAGTTGCAACCATGGGAATGTGAAGAGGAAGTATTAAAGAAAGAATTGAGTGATGCGAAGTCTCAACTTGAATTGAAGGTGTTGCCTTCTAATTTGAAATATGCTTTCCTTGATGACGGTTGTAACAAACCGGTTATCATTAGCAATATTTTATCTGACAATGAGGAAAACCGATTAATTCAAGTTTTGAAAAAAAATCAAGAAGCAATGGGATGGACTATTTTCGATCTAAAAGGAATAAGTCCCTCTTATTGTATGCATCGAATATTCATGGAAGAGGATTTCAAACCGGTCGCTCAACCGCAACGCCGTTTGAATCCAACGATGAAAGAAGTAGTGAGAAAAGAGGTTGTCAAGCTCTTGGATGCCGGTATGATTTACCCGATTTCCGATAGTCCTTGGGTAAGTCCGGTCCAAGTTGTGCCTAAGAAGGGAGGAATGAACGTAATCCGAAATGAAAAAAATGAGTTGATCCCGACAAGAACGGTGACAGATTGGAGGATGTGTATAGATTATAGGAGGCTAAACACCGCTACAAGAAAATTCCATTTTCCACTTCCGTTTATGGACCAAATGTTAGAAAGATTGTCGGGCCAACATTTCTATTGCTTTTTGGATGGTTACTCCGGTTATAACCAAATTTCGGTTGACCCGGATGACCATGAGATGACGACATTCACTTGTCCTTTTGGGATTTTTGCCTACCGAAAGATGCCGTTTGGTTTATGCAACTCACCGTCAACGTTTCAACGTTGTGTTCAAGCAATTTTCTCCGATCTTATTGAAAAAATGATGGAGGTATTCATGAACGACTTCTCCATTTTCGGAGTGTCTTTTGATCTTTGTTTGAGAAATTTGGAGGCCGTTCTTGAACGATGTGTTGAGACAAATTTGGTATTGAACTGGGAGAAGTGCAATTTTATGGTAACGGAGGGGATTATGTTTGGCCACAAAGTCTCCTCTAAAGGTCTTGAGGTTGATCAAGCAAAACTTGAAGTGATTGAAAAGTTGCCTCCTCCAACCAATGTCAAAGGCATCTGAAGTTTTCTCGGACATGCAGGATTCTATCGGAGGTTCATCAAGGATTTCGCGAAGATAGCAAAGCCTTTGAGCAATTTGCTCAACAAAGATAAGTCCTTTGATTTTGATGAATCTTGCATGTGTGTTTTTAATTTTTTAAAGAAAAGTTTGACTACCTCACCCATAATCATGGCACCTAATTGGAAAATGGATTTTGAACTCATGCGTGATGCGAGCGATTATGCGGTGGGTGCAATTTTGGGTCAACGGAAAACAAAAATTTTTCATGCTATACACGATGCGAGCAAAGTTTTAAATGAAGCTCAAATAAACTATGCAACAACTGAAAAAGAGTTGCTTGCGATCGTGTATGCATTGGAAAAATTTCGTTCTTATTTAATTGGGTCGCGAGTAGTCATTTACACGGATCACACGGCGATTAAGTATTTGCTCACCAAGCCCGATTCTAAACAAAGGCTAATTCATTGGATCCTCTTGTTACAAGAATTTGATTTGGAAATTCGTGACAAGAAAGGATCTGAGAATCTGGTGGCGGATCACTTATCCCGCCTTGTAAATGTTGAAGCGACCAAAAAGGAATTAGAGGTCAAAGAGGAATTTCCGGACGAAAAATTATATATGGTGCAAGTTAGACCATGGTTCGCCGACATGGCTAATCACAAAGCCTCCGGATTAATACCGGATGGTCTAACTCACCATCAGAAAAAGAAATTTTTGTCGGACGCCAAGTCTTTTGTTTGGGATGAACCATATTTGTTTAAGCTTGGTGTCGATAACCTTTTGAGAAGATGTGTGCCAATTAATGAAGCCACTTACATACTTTGGCATTGTCACAACTCTCCGTATGGAGGACATTTTAACGGATTAAGAACGACACCGAAAGTATTTCAATCGGGATTTTATTGGCCTTCTTTATTCAAAGATGCGCATGCGCATGCCCAAAGTTGTGACAAGTGTCAAAGAAGTGGTGGAATTTCAAAGCGGCATGAAATGCCTTTACAAAACATGTTGGAAATTGAAGTGTTTGATTGTTGGGGGATCGACTTTGTTGGAACTTTTCCATCATCATTTTCCAATGAGTATATTTTGGTCGCAGTTGATTACATGTCCAAATGGGTAGAAGCAATAGCATGTGCTAAGGCTGACGGAAAAACTGTAATAAATTTTTTGAAAAGAAACATTTTTGCTCGATTTGGTACTCCGCGGGTGTTGATAAGTGACGGAGGATCCCACTTTTGCAACACTCAGCTTGAAAAAGCCTTGGAGCAATATGGTGTTAGGCACAAAGTTGCAACACCATATCATCCTCAGGCCAATGGGCAAGCGGAGGCATCAAACCGGGAAATTAAAAGAATTTTGGAAAAAACGGTGTCATCCTCAAGGAAGGATTGGTCAAATAAACTAGATGATGCTTTGTGGGCCTATCGAACCGCTTTTAAAGCTCTGATTGGTCTCACACCTTTTAAATTGTTCTATGGTAAGAATTGTCATCAACCGGTAGAGTTGGAACATAAGGCATTTTGGGCCTTGAAATTTTTGAACTTTGATCCAACTTTAAGCGGAGACAGAAGAAAAATGCAATTACGTGAATTGGAGGAATTGCGCTTCCAAGCGTATGAGTCCAATAAGCTTTACAAAGATCGAGTCAAAATTTACCATGACAAGAAGATAGTGACCAAGCAGTTTGAAGTAGGGCAGCTGGTCCTACTTTTCAATTCTCGATTGAAATTGTTCCCAGGTAAATTGAAATCTAAGTGGTCTGGTCCATTTCAGATTTGGGAGAGCAAGTCATATGAGGCAATAGTCATTGAAGACACAAAGTCAAATGAAAATTGGACTGTAAATGGTCAAAGGTTGAAAGTTTATCTAGGTGGTGATTTCGAGCAGAATCCCTCCGTTGTGCCGTTTTGCGATCCTTGAGGTTGAATTGGACCGTCGAGCTTAGCCGACGTTAAACAAGCGCTTGTTGGGAGGCACCCCAACATTGTAAGTATTTATTGCTTTATATGTTTTTTTAAGGATTTAAGATGTTTTGGAGTAATTCAAGGAAGTGGCATTGCTGGAAAATCTTTTGAAAAACCTATCATGTTCACTGGCGTTCGCTTTGCGAACATGGGGCAAGCATTCGCTGGCTCCTTCGCTTGGCGAACCCAGCGAGACAGAGGATTTATGTTTTCTGCCACCTCAGTAAAAAAGGGTTTTGATTTTATTTTTGAATGGGCCAGTTACATGGGCCCATGACCCATTCCTTGTCTGACCAAATTGAGAGGGAAACCCTAGTTTCCTTGATCAATCACTTTGCCTCTCCAAACTTTTTCAAAACTCTCTCTCTCTCTCTCTCTCTCAAGAACGCATTGTTTCAAGAATTGTTCTCTGCTCTAACCAAATTTCATCAAGTTTATCCCATTTCCCTTGCAAGTTCAGGTTTGAACCTCTTAATTTTTATCTCTGTTAGACATTAGGTTAGGACTTGGATTGAACTTTTAGAGACAAATTACTTAGGTTTTCAAAGTTTCAATTACTTCTATTCATAATGCTCCATGTTGCTGCATGTTTTAAATTAATCAAGCATTATGAATAGGGTTATGTAGTGAAGTAAGTCTGCTGGTGGATTGTGATTTGATATTGTTTTTCTGCATTTTCGTGGGTTAGATGCCGTGTTCACCTTACGAACCTGGGCGAGCATTCGCCAGACTTTGCTTTGCGAATCTGGGGCGAATGTTCGCCAGCCTTCGCTTTGCGATCCCTGGAGCGAACAAAACAAGATTAAAATTTTTTTTTATGATGTTTGAGTTGGGATTCTGTTTTGGTTCTAATTACTAATGTGTTGTGTTGCTACTTGTTGTGTTTATTGGTTGTTGAGTGCAGATGGGTCCTAAAGTTAACCCTGCAAAGAAGAGAAAGGCCACAACATCGTGACAAGTACCAATACGGTTTGATAATGATCGGTTTAAAGGAGCCAAGCAGGCTGCGAGGTTTGAGACTTTGGAAAGGAAAACAATATTGGCGGAAAAGAGGTTTAATTTGAGCGACCGTGGGAGTTATCGGACTGTGGCTGCACTTTTTGAAGAGAAAAAGTGGGATCGCTTGATGACTCCTCTTGATGGCTACAATGAGGAGATTGTCCGTGAATTCTATGCCAGTGTACTTCCCGATGATGGGGAGCTTTTTAGCTGGACATCTCAAGTTAGGGGAACTTTGGTGAGATTTGACTGGAGAACAATAAACACTGTTCTTGGAGACCTTTTTCCATTGGTAGGCATCCAGTTGGATGTGTACCATAGAGACCTTCATCTTCACCATGATATCCCGCGAATGACCAGTGATCTGCTACGTCTGGGAAAAGAGGTAGAACTCAACCCATTCGGGGTTGCTATTAGATACCGGAGGGCAGATTTACAACCTTTGGCTCAGCTCATTCTACTTTTTGTGATTACTAATATCAAGCCAAAGTCACATTTTTCGCCGATCCCAATACCACTTACCCACCTTGTCCATAGAATTCTTACGAATGTTCAGATCGACGTGGCCCGTATCATTGCTGATCAGATTAAGGCCATTGTTCTAAGTGGTCTTGGAGGTACTGCTTCTTGGGCGAATGCCCCGCTTGCTTTCCCTTGTCTCATAATGACGTTGTGTGCATATGCTGGGGTTAATATATCCACACGCCGTCAGGTCACTATTCCTTCTGCCATTGATGATCGGTATGTGGACAAGTTTTGTAAGCTCAAGGGGGCAAGGGGAGAGACATCTGGTGCTGGTACTGATGCTAGCACAGGGGGTGGTGATGCTTCTGGTTTGAGGTCACATGCTTTTTATCCTTTTCAGCAGGAAATATGCCAGTATAACTGGGACTGGATGACGGCTTCTCACCACGCCATGACTTACTTACATGATTCCATGTAGGTTCTTCAGTTGCAGATTCTCGATCCTGCCGGTGAGCATTCTTTGATGTCTACGGTGCAGTTCCTGACACATATTGGTTGGCCTGAGGCCAGGCCAGTACTCGGAGGGGATGGGGATGCAGCTGATGATGATGCTGATGAGGAAGGTGTTGATGTTGAGGCTGATGAAGATTATGAGGTGACTGGCTCTGTCGATGGTTTAGAGGGCGAGGAGATCAAGGTGTCCAATGAGGACTGATTTTTGTTGTGATGATTTTGTACTTCCTTTGAGCATCAAAGTGAAGTTTTTCTTGTATTCTATTTTTATTTCAGTTTTTATTGATGTACTGTATCCACTTTGTGGATTATTTTGGATATTTGGATGTACTTGTACCCTTTGGTGGTACTTTTGACTTTGTAGGTGTGTTCACACCAGTACATTTTTATTATTATTATTAATAATATTTGTTGTTTTTCAGTAAAAAAAATTCTGTTTTACTTTTACTAATATTTCGGTTTTAATTATTGTATTAAGTGTTGAGTTCTTCAGTTTACGAATGCTCAACACTTAAATTGTTGGTATACTTTTGTGTTAAGAGTTGAATTCTTCAGTTTACGAATGTTCAACTCTTAAAATGTTAATATGTTTTTTTTATTGTTTTATGTTGGTATGCTTGTGGAAATTTAATATTTCCAACTTTTGGATGTTTTGTGGAAGAAACTTAGGTTGGTGTTGATTATGCATCAAAGAAGATTCCTCCAAGATTGGATGGCTATGATAGTACTTTAAGCATGATGTTATGGCAAGGTACATAGTTACCTAGTGTCGCTCCCGGGATTTTCATCCAAGTACAAACGCGAAAGTGGCACCGAAACAGAGTCGCCAGCAATGTGTATTTATCCCAAGAGAGGGAAAGGAAACACCGCGTAAACCTGAGAGAAAGGAAAAGCATGGTCTTACGAACAAGAGAACTGGGTTCGGGAGTCAGTTACGTGAGAGGAAGGTATTAGCACCCCCTCACATCCATCGTACCCGATGGGATCCACGCTTGCTTGTCTCGATCAAAGGGTGTAGAAAAGATACTGGAGAAAGGACTGAAAAAGGAAAGGAGAAAGAATGGAAAAAGAAAGAGAAACAAACGTAGGGAAAATAAAAGGAGTGCTCGCATGGGCCCTACCCCACTGCCTACGTATCTCATCGGGAGCATGAGAATCAGAGCGACGTAGTTCCCCTCAACGAGGGATGGATTGTGTTTTTTAAAGAACGGCTTACGTTCTAGCTCAGGTGTTGCAGGCTCGCTGGTCCGAGTGCGTTACCATCTTGCAAGAGAACGAGTAGAAGCGCGTTCGTACGCTAAGAGTGAATGAGGTGAGAAAAGAATTCCCGAAGGAAAGACGTTATTGTTTGTTTTTGCCTTTTAGAAGCTTTTTTCCATTTATTTGCATATGACAGTGTATCTGAATCTTAGTCATTGGAGTGTATACATTCTCACACACTCCAAGATGGAATGAATAAGAAAGTACACTAAGTGTGAAGAAGACCCTCACACTTATTTCCAATTATCAAGGTTCAAACACAATAGCATACTTGTGTTTATTAAGTGTCCTTTGTTGGTTAAGAGATGAAGAAGTGTTTTATTATTTACACCTTCAACAACTATTGCATTTAAGTTCCTCATATAAGGTCAAATGTGTAACACATTGACCCAAGATGGGCCATATGCTACTCATTTAAGATTATAAGAGAAGACCCCTTATAATCTTTCCTTTATATGAAAGGCCTAAATGCAATAAATGCTTACCTTTATTAAGTGTTTTTGGATTTTCTTCTTAGATGAGAAGAGAGACTCAAGAGAAGGAGAAAGGTAAAATCTATGGGGGGACTAAGACACACCCTAGTATTAGCATACTTGGAAGTCCTATGGTTAGTGTGGTATGAGAAACCTAATCCTAAAAAAAAGGAGAAGAAAGAAGAAAGAACACCACTTACTTCCAAGATGGAAGCTAAGTGGTTTCTAAAGAGGGAGAAAGAAGGTATGAAGACAAAGCATTATGAAATGCTCAAACAATCACAAATTGAATGATTAAAAGATGAAGAAATAAATTAGAATGTGGAAGCATATCCACACTCACATGACTTACCATTAGCCCCTGAAAAGGTTAGTACCATTATTTGCAAGTAAAGAAAGATCATAGGATGAACAAACTAAACTCAAACAAATTGAGGAACAAAGTAAAATGAGATTGAATGCTATAAGAACCTCCAAGTCAGAATGTACATCTCCAAAGGTGTTCACTAATATAAACACATCAAACACCAAACCACAAGTACACAAACAAAGAACTAAAGCACCAAGAAGTGCATTATAAAAGAAGTAGAAAAGGAAGAAAGAAAATGCAAAGCAACTATGCAAGAATGCTTCATGAGAGGTTATGGTCAGAATATGGACAACTTAAACATGTGCCTAAACATGGTCTTCAAACCTCACTCAAATCATGCAAACAATTTCTCAATCCATTAAGAGGCAAAGAAGCAAAAGTGAAGTGATGTGATCATGATTCATGCTTATGCAAAAAGTGACTTAGAGTGAAAGGCAAACACAAACATGCAAAGATGAGGTTCCATTATCACAACCAGAGATCAATTAGCATGCTATCAACCCTCCAACAAGACCTCAAATTATGGCACAAGTGCCTTCATGATCAAGCAAACCAAACATGAAGCATACATTCATAAAATGAACAAATTAGATTTCATGCTTCAAACAAATATCAAACATGCTTCAAAAATTATGACTTTCAACAATCAAACACCTTAAACATATGTCATTAACATATCAAAGCCACAAGCAATGGATCAGAACCAAAGTCATTCAACAATTAGGTCAAGACCTCATGAAAGTTTCATGCATTCATGCTCAAAGCAACACATCCAAAGTCATCCAAAAAGACTTAACAAATCAAGCCATAAAGCTCAAACATACTTCAACATGTTACAAACATAATGCAAAAGGAAAGGGATCAAAATCAACTTTTATGATCAAGAACAAAAATGCACAAAATGGTATGTCAAATTAAGTATGCACCAAAATAGAAATTCAAAGGGAATAATGGAACAGGGGCAAAATGGTCATAAAATCAGAAAATAAAATCATGAAAAATTTCCTAAATGTTTTAAGAATACACATGAATTTTTGTAGAATTTTATGATGAAGTTTGGTATTTTTAAAATTCAATTATGAAACAAGTAAAAAAAAATAAGAAAATAAAATGAAGTAGAAAATGACAGGGGGGTATGAACATAGTAAAATATTAGTTCTAATTGGTTTGGGCTTGTAAAAGAGGGGTGCAGATAGCATTCTGGCTAAGTTCATTTTGCGCGCAGTACACAATAGTCATCATGGAGCTCAGTCAACAATAGTCAAAGACGCACAAGCCATTGGATCAAGTCAATGTCAATGTAAAAGTCAAGGTAATCTAATCAAGCATATCACATTGCCAGTACACACTAATAACCATGTACACCCGCGCATGCTAACCATCAGATGAAAAAATGAAGCACGTGACACACACCCTCTCCATTTATTCGCTGGCACCACCACCACCCTTGGATCAAAACAAATCAACGGACACGACTTAATCTGGTATGTAAACCCTAATGAAACCTCACCGGCCGGAGAGGGACCTCCGGTCACCTTCTCCGGCCACTCTCCGGCACTGCAATCAATCAAACATTCCAGAAATTTATGCAATGCACATCAAAATGTTCGGGAAGTCACATAGAGCATGAATCTGGGCTTGTTTTTCACAAACAACACACAAACAGAGAGAATCGAAGCAAAGAAATTAGCCCTAGATTTTGGATCTAAGCTTCTAAGAAGCTCTATCAACTAGCCAGATGGAGGAATGCTCTTAGTGAGCTCAAATCATCACAACACAAACTAAACAGAATGTAACTCGTGCCAAGAAAGTTTAGGATATTGAAACCTGAAAATGTAGGAAACTGTAGTTGAAAGAAAACCAGAGAAATGTGCTTCCTCTTTGATCTTCAACTGGCCAAATAAAGGCTCACAAATCCTTGCAAATGTTGATGAAATTCAATATGCAGTGGAAGACACTTCAATCTCTTCAATGTTACCAAGCTTCAGTGTGTTCTAATGCTGCTTGATATTGAAGCTTGAAGATGGATTCAGATGTAGATGATGATGAAATCGTGTGAGAGGAAGAGAAATTTCAGAGAGAGAGCTTGCGAATTTCAGAGGAAAAAATGAGAATGAAGTGTTGTTGTGAAATTATGAAGGAGATTTGGTTATATAAGTGTGGTTAAAGGGGAACTGTGATGGTTAACTGAGTGAGTTAGGGTGAGTTGGACTGGTTAAATGAGTCCACCCTAACTAACTGAGTCAAGTTAGTTAGGGGGCGAGTGATCAAGGTTGGGTTATGGTGAGGTCAAGCTCATGACACTTGTAGTGAGGATGAGAGTGAGGTTGTATTATGCAGCAGTAGCTTGTGGTGGAAGTTTTGCAAATTTCCCTTCTCATGTAAGAAGTAACAAAAATGGAAGCACGTGCAAGAATGTTTGGGCAAATGAGGAAAAGAAATCAGCTGGTGATGGTGAAGTGTTTGTGGTGTGACTGAATCAAAAACAATGTGTGAACTGCTACACATGACAGTCAATGCATCAATGCAGATGGTGATGTTTGAACATGGATTCCTTTATGACCAAGGCACGAAAATGAATCATCTTGGTGTCAATGGATTGAGGATGCATCATAGGACAATTTTGGTGTTGGACTTGAGTTGAAAAGGTACCTCAAACATGTCTAAAAATCATCATAAACAGATGGAAAAACGACCGGTGCGTGGGCGTACGAAGCAAGTCATGGCATGGTAAATGACATGCATGGAAGTTCAGCCTAATCAACCTATCTTGAGACCACTATAACTCACTCATAACTTGATCAATTCAAAATTTTCCCAACACCAATATTAAAGATGACACTACAAAGAACAACTTTGATGTTGAAAACTTTTCCATTTGAGGCTTTTATCTTGATGAAAAATGGGGGTACATTTGGTCCACCAACTGTTTGGGAAAATGACTGCGCGCGTGCCCTGAAAATCTTGGTCATGACCTAGTTTTGAACCTACTTTGCTCAAACTTTGACCAACCATATCTCACTCAATTTTTATCCAATAGAGATGTTCCACATATGGATGTGAAGCTTAAAACAAGATCTTTTGTTGTGGCCTGGTGGAATTTTCATTTGGTGCTTCAATTTTAAATGGCCTTGGTTCAAACTCTGATGCAAAATGGCCAAAACTTGCTATTTTTAGCAACCCTTCCTCTTCCAAAAATGGCAACTTTCCACATCTTGATTTTTTCATGATTCCTTTGGAGTTTCTTGACCAAATTTTGTACATTGGACATATGTAACATGAATTTCATGATTTTGGGCTCAAAAAGTCAAGAGTTGACTTTTTCCTCTGATTATTTGACTTTGCCCCAATTTCTCAGATTCTTGATCTTTCTTCCAATTGAACCACTTCTAAAACCAATTGAGATGCAATTTTCCACATACATACACTTAGGGACATATGGAATACCATGACATCAAGTTTTGTTCAAAAAACAGAGATACCCTGATTTAATTGGAAACCCTAATCTTGACCTCCTCTGGTTAGGAGGAAATTGCACATCTTCCAAATCCAAATTCCTCAGAGTATGTTGTGTATCCTCTTAAAGGATGATGAGAAATGCCACTTGAGGATGATTTTGAACCAATGAGCTATCTCTTTTGAGGGTTTTCCTTCAGTTTTTGAACCTCTTGCATAGTGAAAGATGTAGTGCTTCAATCTCCCATTGAATCTCTCATCCTTGAGGTTGTGGATGTTCCATTGAGATAGTATGAGACATGAAAAGCCTCTTGGCTTGCCTTGAGGAAACTTGATTGACCTTTTTGTGCTTTGAATGATCCCTTGATTGACCCCCTTCCACCTGATCCATGCCCTGATGGTAAGAAGGATGCCATGCTTCATTTTTCTATGTTAAATGCAATGTAATGTTAATGAGATGGATATGATATGATAAATGATAATGCCATGCTATGATGCCAAAAGGGGAGAGCAAATTTTGGGGTATTACAGCTGCCCCTATTCAAGCGCTGTAGACCTGAATGCCTGAAAGTAATTGCTTTCGGACTTTCAAGGTATATAGTGATTGAATACCAAATATAACCAAAAATTTGCTCTGGATGGTGAAGAAGAAAAGGGATATAAACCCAACGAGACTGCTGGATTGAATCTTCGACGAAACGTCGGAGAGATCTGTCTTTTGAACGATGCCAGACGACTACTGGCTTGCCACGCTGCTGGTGGACTTTAATAATGTCTTTTATGCAACTCCAGACGACTACTGGCCTGCCACACTACTGGTGGACTTTGCAGCTTCGTGCCACCCGAAGATGGACTTTTGCCAATCCACTGTTGGACTTTTGCCAATCCACTGTTGGTCTTTTAGCTGCTTTGCCACCCGAAGATGGACTTTTGCCAATCCACTGTTGGACTTTTAGCTGCTTTGCCACCCGAAGATGGACTTTTGCCAATCCACTGTTGGACTTTTAGCTGCTTTGCCACCCGAAGATGGACTTTTGCCAATCCACTGTTGGACTTTTGCCACCCGAAGACGGACTTTTGCCAATCCACTGTTGGACTTTTGCCACCCGAAGACGGACTTTTGCCAATCCACTGTTGGACTTTTGCCACCCGAAGACGGACTTTTGCCAATCCACTGTTGGACTTTTGCCACCCGAAGACGGACTTTTGCCAATCCACTGTTGGACTTTTGCCACCCGAAGACGGACTTTTGCCAATCCACTGTTGGACTTTTGCCACCCGAAGACGGACTTTTGCCAATCCACTGTTGGACTTTTGCCACCCGAAGACGGACTTTTGCCAATCCACTGTTGGTCTTTTAGCTGCTTTGCCACCCGAAGATGGACTTTTGCCAATCCACTGTTGGACTTTCGCCACCCGAAGACGGACTTTTGCCAATCCACTGTTGGACTTTAAGATATGAGGGAATGATGACTCTGCCAGGAATTATTCCATCTGTTTGGGGCTGGATTCTGGTCACAGCAACTCCGCTGGGGATGAGAATTTTTAAATGACGTCCTGCTGGGGAAATGAGCCATTAAAACTCTGCTTGGGGATTTATTCAACCCAAGATCCTTTGTAGGGGTTATCCACCTTTTGACCCGGCTGGGGAAAGACTGTGCCATCCTTGTTGAGGAATAGATTCTGCCGATCTTATAAACCTCTGCGGGGAGAACAACAACTCAGCTGGGGAGTATTGCTGACAAGATTCGATGCTGACCTCTGTGGGGGATCATTACCAGAGACACAAACTTGCTGGGGACCAGGGCTACTTTGCCAGGGATATCGAATCCTGGTTAGAACATTCCCCTGCAACTTGCTAGGACAGAGTCCTTAGAGATCTGTTGGGGAAACCTAAAGCAAATCCACAGTAGTCTGCTGAAGAATATGACTGTCAAGTTTAGGATAAGTACCACAATGCCCCATGTTAGGCGAGCTTCCCTTTAGACAATTCCGTTAGGGATGACGAGTTTATAACAAACTCTGCTTGAGGAAACTGCTTTAAAACGTCTCGTGCTGGGGAATGCCTTTTGAGAGGATTTTACAGAAGACCAACTGTCCTCGAATTCTACTGGGGATGATCAACACTTCATGATGGGGAAACAAACATGCCCCATGCTTGGACAAACCAACAATTTGTCCCCGAAGAAGATGTCATAAGAGGATTTTACAGAAGATTTAGCCTCTTCAAACTCCTGCGACTTCGCTGGGGATAATGACCATCAGCTTCGGTGTCGACGAGACCACTCTTTTGGGGAACCTGTGACCGTTATCGACACAGAAAAGCTTGTAGCTGTTGGAAGGACTGAATAAGAGAATCGACTTAATAAGATACCAGGATACCCAGTTGAGCTCAATTCGTTGATATCGAATCGTCGTGACCGACCGTCGACCGAATGATGGACTTAATCAGTGAACATTGTGACAAAAGGGTGACCACCTTTCTCGAACATGATTGCCCCAGTCTTCTGCATGGAAGTAAGTGATTACTCGTCTAGAAGACATGATCCCGTGATCTCGCAAAGACTTCAATTTTGCCTTTGAGCCTAGTATGAGGCTGCTACTTGCAAGCAAAGGATATGCACGTATACCCCGTGCGAGATATGACTTCTGCAACTGAGAAAATCTAACTCTGAACCACCACTTGTTGGGGAGAAAGGTTTGCATGCAATCTCTTGCTGGAGAACATTATTAATGAAGCCTACTGAAGACGGGGACCAAAAATGCCTTGGGTTGGAATGCCCCTTAGTTTCACTCCTTTTGGCTGATTGACTGCATATGCGTGACCAACTGTTTTTCTTCACTTGTCCCAAACCAACATGGTCCACCGGAAGAAATTGTCCCAAGAGGATTTTACAGAAGACTTGACATCCAAAACGCTTCAATGTCTTCAAACTCTCGTAGAGATTCGTTGGATCTCGCCGTAACTGCCCCAGACCGCATGGATTACTTAGAAGAAGTCATCGCATGAGGATTTTACAGAAGACTTGGCAAGCTCAATGCTTCAGTGTCTTCAAACTCTTGTAGAGATTCGTTGGATCTCGACGTAACTTCCCCAGACCGTATGGACTACAGAGGAATTCGCCTTGAAAAGATTCATGAACAATCTCATACCACCGTGGGATATTCTGTCCCAGTATTCTGAACTCTGGATAGGCTGATTAGTCGTTAGGATGGACTAACTTCTCGTGCTCTTGGTATAGCTTGCCCCAGTATGAACCTTGAAGTGGTTTTGCCCCTGACTACTGATCTTCGAAGGAAAACCAAAAATGCTTGCATTTGTAGGGATTTGAATCTCGCAATAATTGCCCCAGTTTGGTTGAACTTTGAAGAGATTTCTCGACGTGATTGGCTCAGATGAGCTACACCTTAAAGAGATGGTTCGACGTGATTGCCCCAGATCGACTACGTCTTAGCACAACTTGTTGGGAAAGCCCCTGCCCAACAAAGTTTCCTGAGGAAGTACCATTGGATATGGCTGCCCTTCGGGAGTTTCAGGATCCTTAACTCGACAAGATTAAGCTTCTGGACTGAATTTCCATATGTAAACTTCTTTTGATGTCAAACAAATGTATGCAAGCAGAAAATGTTTTATTCTGAGAATGAAAATTCTAATGCAACACAACATGGTAATCTCGAAGTTTTACTAAAAAGATGTAGCAAACCCTTTTGTGAGCGAATCACGGGTTAGGATACGACATTAATTTTTGAAAGAAATAATGCAATGCACATGCAACACCAACAAAGATCTTTTAGCACAACTGATAGGAGTCAGGAACGCTATCTCTTGGTAGTATGCCTTTGAAATAACCCTGTTTCAATTAGGACTTTTGAGGGTTGTAACGGGGCCTGGTTCACGGTTTTGAGAAAAAGGATTTATGGCTCAAAGTTTATTGGTGCCCACCCACTCTTCGTGATGTTCTCCAGTCCTACGTTCAGTTAATTTGCCCAAGCGTTCGCCTCTCAAAAAGATTTTGTGATCTTTAAGGAAACCATGATACTGATGGTTTGACACCTAATGAGGCTTTGGATTGACAATCACCCCTTTGTCTTTTGTCCATAGTCACACGACTTTGTTCTTGCTCGAGGATTTTCTTTTGTAATCCTTTTGTTTTTCGCTTTCACATTCTTTTGCTTTTTGATCCCTAATTTTTGCCTGGACTGATTCTTTTGAATCTTTAATTTCAGAGTCCAGCGGGATGCCCTAACTTTTGCCTAAGTTGCTTGTTTTCAAGTTTCAACTTAGCGGGCTTTTTCATTTTTTCTTCTTTTTCTTTTTCTTGAACACGTCGGGTGACACTGGCTTGTCTTGACTTTGTTGAAAGGGTTGTGACTGCCTCACTCTTTGATTGTTGATGGATAGCCATTGTGGTTTCACATCTCTTGACCTCTCAGCGGTGAATTAAAAGGTAATGGATCCTCAGATGCACACTCCTTTTGAGGTTTGAACGCTTGGTCAAACTAACTGACGCCTACCCTGCCCCTGGGTTAAATGTGAGGGTTTTTTCATACGAAAGAAACTCCTACTTCAAGGCTCAAAAGGGTTAACGAGGGTCTATCTCCCTTATGTCTCCAGTGTTTGAGGAGTTGAAACAATGCATGTACATCCTCAACAGGGTTCTTATTCCAAAGCACACCGTTAGAGATTTTTGCGTTTTCAGATCATCATTCTCCCTCATAGAGTTTGAGCAAGAAAAATGGTATTGCAGTACACATTAGCATTAAATGAGTAAACACAAATGAAATTCTCCAAGAAAACATATTCATTGCATTAAAATCCTCATACCAAATACAAACAAATTTTAACATGCGAACAATGTCTGAACGAACAAATAAAGACTACATATGAAAAGGCAGCAAGGAAAATAAAGATTGTCGTTGTTGAGGAGGCTTGGCTCCGTCTAGACTGACCACTTCTGGCGATGTTCTTGTAACTTTGAGCACTCACCATGGTATAGAAGCTTCACCTTGTGGGGTACCGTCTGGGGTGATAACCTTTGAGTCAATCAAATCCTGCACCTTGTGCTGGAACACATTACAGTTATCAAGTGTGTGCCCAAACGTTCCTGAATGGAACTCACAGCTAACACTCATGTCATAGTCCGGAGGAATGGGGTATGGCACGGGCATGGCCCTTCTCAGCTGGATTTGCGAACTTTTGAGCAAACGAGCCAACAACTGACTGTACGGAATAGGAATAGGATCAAATGTCCTCTTGGGCTTCCTTGGTCTGAGTAGCCTCCGCTGCTGATAATCTTGCTGCTGCTGGTTCGGGCGCCCAACCTGGCCCTGCACTTTCCTTTCTGCATTCGGCTGAGGCACAAATAAGGGTTGCTGACATAGGTCTTCTGCAACACAGGGTTGTGGAAGAGATCCCTGACGCGAGGTAGACCCTTTGGAAAAGGAGAGAGTCCTCAGTTCCCTTGCAACAATGGGAGTGACATCACTTGGTTTACCAGCGCCAACTGATGCAAACTTGATTGCCCCTGAATCAATTAGCTCCTGGACTTTATGCTTGAACCTGGTACAATTCTCAACATTGTGACCAGGTGCCCCAAAATGGAACTCACATCTAGCCTTAGCATTAGGTCCCAGAGGAATCTTCGTGGGCAACGGTCCCAAACTAACACACTCAACCAGCTTGAGCTCGAGCAAGTAAGAAAGCAATTGTGCGTACGAAATCGGAATGGGATCGAACTTCCTCTTAGGCCCCTCTGACTTAGGATCCTCTTGAAAATCAGGAAGTGACTGCTGATGAGAGAGCTCTGAACCTTTAGCTTTCAGAGGAGATTCACGAAGCAATCCATGATCTAGAGCATGTCCCAAAGAGATGGGAGGAGTAGAGACTTCTGTTGTGGAAGCAGGCACATGATCATTTTCCTTTTTTAACACCTTATTCAAGATTTCCATGACCAGGCCCATTTGAATCTTCATCTGGTTGACTTCCTCCCTCAGTAGTTCCTGACCTCGGGACAGCGCCTGAATGTCCCCCATAAAATGCCCCAATTGGGCCCTCACCCCAGCCAAATCCTTCTGCATTTGATCCATGATTCTTACTTGATTTCTTCGCGTCGAATATCGGTGAATATGATTCTCAGCTATACTGCCTGAAACCAAATAAAGGTTAGAGACCCCGCAACGAGTACCTGAAAAGCAAGTAACAAAAAATGCAAAATGATATGCAATGCCATGCAATGCCATGTTTGTCATTTCCGAGGTGCTTTATACCCTGATTCCAATCCAACCACAGAAATCTGAAGAACAGAAATTGTGATATAAAGAGACGTGTCGTGGTCATGTGCTTGTGTGCAGCTATCTGATAAGGAATAATTCTGAATAAAACTGCTCATACTCATTCAACAAAGTATTCAAGTACATTTAAGGAAGGCTCATCCGCAAATGCAATACAAGGAAAAATGGATCCATCAACAAGCCTGATGGTAACCATTAATAACAAAATATAAGGAAAAGAACATCAGTCTGACAATTCCACACCCTTCAGCTTATCACTCGAGTATTTGATCTCCTCAAAAAGTATACGGGTACGCTGGTGATTCGGCTTTTCAATCATTTCTTTGATCAAGACATCCCTTTTCTCAAGAGCTTCAGTTAAAGAACCCATATGCAGCATCAGAGCCTCGTCATCACACACTCCTTTGTGTCTCTTTATGCCGGCTTGCGTCTTGAGTATCTCCCTTTCTATCATGACTTCTTCAAGCTCTTTCTTGGTATTCCTCAGCTCACCTCTAGCTTCTTCTAGCTGTTCTTGACTCTTACCGAGGCTTTCCCGATACTTTCTTCTCTGCTCATGCGCCTTTTCAAGCTCTTCGTCCTTAATATGCAACTGTTCCTGTAATTCAGCATTCTCTATCCTAACTTCGTCCCAAGCGTGTTGAAACTTTGTTAACTTTTCTTTGGTCTGTGCTAACGCCTGTTTGGTTTGCTTGTGGGCTTGAGTAGCATCATCAGCACCTTTACTAATCTTCCGGAAATGTTGGGCTCTTCCAGCAAAGTCTTTTTCTTTTGCAGTTAGGATTTGTTCAGCATCTTGGGCTTTCCGCTCCAGCTCTTTGTTGGCATGTAGAGCATTCTGAAGACGGCTACTCAACTCGGAATTCTCTCCTTGGAGCTTTTTCACCAAGGCTTGCAACTTGTCAACTTCTTCCACAGTAGCAGTGCTTCTTGCTTTCTCATTCTCCGGATACAAAAGGGGTGCCTTACCAAAAGGCAAGAGAAAATCTTCAACTCTTTTCTTCACCCACTCTTCATATGCTGGATAAACCCGGTTGTTAGGCTTTCCTAGGGTAACTTTCCCCTTTTTCAGTATGCTACCCCAGCTTTCAGAAGCTTTCTGTGCTGCTTCCCACCCATCTGATGTATGAAAATAGAGGGACTCCTCCACATCTCTCTTAATAGGCGGTCCTGTCAGGGCATACCCAAATTGTCGAATGGCCAAAGAAGGATTGTAGTTAATCCCACCCAGTCTTCCTATCAGTGGAACGTTAGGGAACTTACCACAGCTGTGGATAATATTCTTGCCAATCAGCCCATGATCTACCCATATGATGTCCTTGGCCACCAATCCCATTAAACGCTGTTTCCACTCTAGAGAATCTTTGGAATCCACAAAAGCCCCTGATTGTGGTAAACGGCCCGCAAACCACTTATAGAACAAGGGTGCACAACAACGAATTATCCCTCCTCTTTTCTTTTCGTTTCGGTTGTACAACGAGTAGTGAAGATCTCCCAGTAGCGTTGGCACCGGGTTCTTCATCATGAATATTCGTATAGCGTCCGTATCAATGAAATCCGGCTCGTTGGGAAACAACATTATGCCGTATATACAAAGGGCTAGCAAAGCATTAAAAACAAGCCAATTCTCGCCTTTAGCTGCTTCCTGGGCCTTCTTAATCAGATATTCCAGCTTGTAACCACGAATCTTTCCTTTGTTGGAGACATTGGCGTCCAACTCTGATTTGCTCAAATAAAGAGCACCAGCCAACTTCCCAAAGTCAAGATCCCCCACCGATCCAAAGAAAGGGGGCTCCTCCTTGATAGCAATCCCCAACATGTTGGAATACTCCTCCAAGGTAGGAACCAACACATAGTCTGGAAATACAAAACATCTCAGAGGCGGATCATAGAACTGCATCAACGTATGGAGACCTCTGGCTTCATAATCACTGACATTACGGACCATAGATAAAATCCACCCATATTTCTCTTCAAAAGCTTCTCGTGCTGCAGGGCTCGCCATTCCCTTCAGCACAACAATAGGGCCTAAAGTAGGCGTAAGGAACTTATAGCTGATGATATTCTTCCTCTCTTTAGTGTTCATCTTTGCAGGGACCTGATGACTGGAATCAAGGGTAATATATGCACCTGGAAATGAATAAACATGTATGTTAGGATATGATAATGCAATGCAAAGGGCAATGTGATCAGGTAATCAGGTGTCTGTGCTGAACTGTGAACGGTGTCAGTGTAGCTCTGAGACTAATATAGAACCAGAGATAAGAACCATCTGCATACAATAGGATGAAACTTCCTTTTTATGCAATGATGATAGAAAACCGGGTATGTAGGAGGTCATGGTTACCTGCAAACCTGTAAACAACCCGCCCTTCTCACATGTGGGTACTAGGATGTTCAGTATCCCGGGCTCTCAGGTCGAGAAATGATGATACGTTCACCATTTCTGGTTTGGCATCATCATCAATCGAGGAGGCCTCAACTGATTCTCCAAAACAAAAAGGTCCTCAGCTTCTGGCACTGAGGTCGAGAAGCAATAGTACATTCATCCCTCAGGGTACAGTACTATCGCCAATCGAGGAGTGCCTCCGCTGATTCTCTTTCAAAAAGGGATGTCCTATAGCAAGTTCCCAGCATTGGGTCCTCGGATCGAGGATGTGCAATAGGTTTGCCACGGAATGTGGTCTGCCACTGTCACATCTCGGGAGGAGTGCCGCAACTGAGTCCTCGGGAATGGTCACCAGAGTCGACAGTTCCTCAAGAGAATAACCACTGGCCTGCATAACATGCAGTAGCAGAAAGCTCCTGATAGAACCTCGTCTGGTTGTGGGTCTCATGAACAACAATACGTGGTCACCACCACGCAAGCGTCATGACTATCCACTCTAATACCTATGTATGTACTCAAGCCTTGGTAGTGAGCTTATCTCTCAGAACACCCCGCCCGCCAAACAGAAAAAACAGTGCAACACAATATAATATATGATATGTAATGCTAAAATGCGGTAAATACAGTAAAATAAATAAACAACAACATATAGCACAACAGTAAACACCCACTGAAAGAAAAGCAGACGAGCGCTAGGATTGACTCGCTAAGGAAACCAGAGATTCTGGGTTCGATCCCCAGCAGAGTCGCCAGCTGTCGCTCCCGGGATTTTCATCCAAGTACAAACGCGAAAGTGGCACCGAAACAGAGTCGCCAGCAATGTGTATTTATCCCAAGAGAGGGAAAGGAAACACCGCGTAAACCTGAGAGAAAGGAAAAGCATGGTCTTACGACCAAGAGAACTGGGTTCGGGAGTCAGTTACGTGAGAGGAAGGTATTAGCACCCCCTCACATCCATCGTACCCGATGGGATCCACGCTTGCTTGTCTCGATCAAAGGGTGTAGAAAAGATACTGGAGAAAGGACTGAAAAAGGAAAGGAGAAAGAATGGAAAAAGAAAGAGAAACAAACGTAGGGAAAATAAAAGGAGTGCTCGCATGGGCCCTACCCCACTGCCTACGTATCTCATCGGGAGCATGAGAATCAGAGCGACATAGTTCCCCTCAACGAGGGATGGATTGTGTTTTTTAAAGAACGGCTTACGTTCTAGCTCAGGTGTTGCAGGCTCGCTGGTCCGAGTGCGTTACCATCTTGCAAGAGAACGAGTAGAAGCGCGTTCGTACGCTAAGAGTGAATGAGGTGAGAAAAGAATTCCCGAAGGAAAGACGTTATTGTTTGTTTTTGCCTTTTAGAAGCTTTTTTCCATTTATTTGCATATGACAGTGTATCTGAATCTTAGTCATTGGAGTGTATACATTCTCACACACTCCAAGATGGAATGAATAAGAAAGTACACTAAGTGTGAAGAAGACCCTCACACTTATTTCCAATTATCAAGGTTCAAACACAATAGCATACTTGTGTTTATTAAGTGTCCTTTGTTGGTTAAGAGATGAAGAAGTGTTTTATTATTTACACCTTCAACAACTATTGCATTTAAGTTCCTCATATAAGGTCAAATGTGTAACACATTGACCCAAGATGGGCCATATGCTACTCATTTAAGATTATAAGAGAAGACCCCTTATAATCTTTCCTTTATATGAAAGGCCTAAATGCAATAAATGCTTACCTTTATTAAGTGTTTTTGGATTTTCTTCTTAGATGAGAAGAGAGACTCAAGAGAAGGAGAAAGGTAAAATCTATGGGGGGACTAAGACACACCCTAGTATTAGCATACTTGGAAGTCCTATGGTTAGTGTGGTATGAGAAACCTAATCCTAAAAAAAAGGAGAAGAAAGAAGAAAGAACACCACTTACTTCCAAGATGGAAGCTAAGTGGTTTCTAAAGAGGGAGAAAGAAGGTATGAAGACAAAGCATTATGAAATGCTCAAACAATCACAAATTGAATGATTAAAAGATGAAGAAATAAATTAGAATGTGGAAGCATATCCACACTCACATGACTTACCATTAGCCCCTGAAAAGGTTAGTACCATTATTTGCAAGTAAAGAAAGAACATAGGATGAACAAACTAAACTCAAACAAATTGAGGAACAAAGTAAAATGAGATTGAATGCTATAAGAACCTCCAAGTCAGAATGTACATCTCCAAAGGTGTTCACTAATATAAACACATCAAACACCAAACCACAAGTACACAAACAAAGAACTAAAGCACCAAGAAGTGCATTATAAAAGAAGTAGAAAAGGATGAAAGAAAATGCAAAGCAACTATGCAAGAATGCTTCATGAGAGGTTATGGTCAGAATATGGACAACTTAAACATGTGCCTAAACATGGTCTTCAAACCTCACTCAAATCATGCAAACAATTTCTCAATCCATTAAGAGGCAAAGAAGCAAAAGTGAAGTGATGTGATCATGATTCATGCTTATGCAAAAAGTGACTTAGAGTGAAAGGCAAACACAAACATGCAAAGATGAGGTTCCATTATCACAACCAGAGATCAATTAGCATGCTATCAACCCTCCAACAAGACCTCAAATTATGGCACAAGTGCCTTCATGATCAAGCAAACCAAACATGAAGCATACATTCATAAAATGAACAAATTAGATTTCATGCTTCAAACAAATATCAAACATGCTTCAAAAATTATGACTTTCAACAATCAAACACCTTAAACATATGTCATTAACATATCAAAGCCACAAGCAATGGATCAGAACCAAAGTCATTCAACAATTAGGTCAAGACCTCATGAAAGTTTCATGCATTCATGCTCAAAGCAACACATCCAAAGTCATCCAAAAAGACTTAACAAATCAAGCCATAAAGCTCAAACATACTTCAACATGTTACAAACATAATGCAAAAGGAAAGGGATCAAAATCAACTTTTATGATCAAGAACAAAAATGCACAAAATGGTATGTCAAATTAAGTATGCACCAAAATAGAAATTCAAAGGAAATAATGGAACAGGGGCAAAATGGTCATAAAATCAGAAAATAAAATCATGAAAAATTTCCTAAATGTTTTAAGAATACACATGAATTTTTGTAGAATTTTATGATGAAGTTTGGTATTTTTAAAATTCAATTATGAAACAAGTAAAAAAAAATAAGAAAATAAAATGAAGTAGAAAATGACAGGGGGGTATGAACATAGTAAAATATTAGTTCTAATTGGTTTGGGCTTGTAAAAGAGGGGTGCAGATAGCATTCTGGCTAAGTTCATTTTGCGCGCAGTACACAATAGTCATCATGGAGCTCAGTCAACAATAGTCAAAGACGCACAAGCCATTGGATCAAGTCAATGTCAATGTAAAAGTCAAGGTAATCTAATCAAGCATATCACATTGCCAGTACACACTAATAACCATGTACACCCGCGCATGCTAACCATCAGATGAAAAAATGAAGCACGTGACACACACCCTCTCCATTTATTCGCTGGCACCACCACCACCCTTGGATCAAAACAAATCAACGGACACGACTTAATCTGGTATGTAAACCCTAATGAAACCTCACCGGCCGGAGAGGGGACCTCCGGTCACCTTCTCCGGCCACTCTCCGGCACTGCAATCAATCAAACATTCCAGAAATTTATGCAATGCACATCAAAATGTTCGGGAAGTCACATAGAGCATGAATCTGGGCTAGTTTTTCACAAACAACACACAAACAGAGAGAATCGAAGCAAAGAAATTAGCCCTAGATTTTGGATCTAAGCTTCTAAGAAGCTCTATCAACTAGCCAGATGGAGGAATGCTCTTAGTGAGCTCAAATCATCACAACACAAACTAAACAGAATGTAACTCGTGCCAAGAAAGTTTAGGATATTGAAACCTGAAAATGTAGGAAACTGTAGTTGAAAGAAAACCAGAGAAATGTGCTTCCTCTTTGATCTTCAACTGGCCAAATAAAGGCTCACAAATCCTTGCAAATGTTGATGAAATTCAATATGCAGTGGAAGACACTTCAATCTCTTCAATGTTACCAAGCTTCAGTGTGTTCTAATGCTGCTTGATATTGAAGCTTGAAGATGGATTCAGATGTAGATGATGATGAAATCGTGTGAGAGGAAGAGAAATTTCAGAGAGAGAGCTTGCGAATTTCAGAGGAAAAAATGAGAATGAAGTGTTGTTGTGAAATTATGAAGGAGATTTGGTTATATAAGTGTGGTTAAAGGGGAACTGTGATGGTTAACTGAGTGAGTTAGGGTGAGTTGGACTGGTTAAATGAGTCCACCCTAACTAACTGAGTCAAGTTAGTTAGGGGGCGAGTGATCAAGGTTGGGTTATGGTGAGGTCAAGCTCATGACACTTGTAGTGAGGATGAGAGTGAGGTTGTATTATGCAGCAGTAGCTTGTGGTGGAAGTTTTGCAAATTTCCCTTCTCATGTAAGAAGTAACAAAAATGGAAGCACGTGCAAGAATGTTTGGGCAAATGAGGGAAAAGAAATCAGCTGGTGATGGTGAAGTGTTTGTGGTGTGACTGAATCAAAAAACAATGTGTGAACTGCTACACATGACAGTCAATGCATCAATGCAGATGGTGATGTTTGAACATGGATTCCTTTATGACCAAGGCACGAAAATGAATCATCTTGGTGTCAATGGATTGAGGATGCATCATAGGACAATTTTGGTGTTGGACTTGAGTTGAAAAGGTACCTCAAACATGTCTAAAAATCATCATAAACAGATGGAAAAACGACCGGTGCGTGGGTGTACGAAGCAAGTCATGGCATGGTAAATGACATGCATGGAAGTTCAGCCTAATCAACCTATCTTGAGACCACTATAACTCACTCATAACTTGATCAATTCAAAAATTTCCCAACACCAATATTAAAGATGACACTACAAAGAACAACTTTGATGTTGAAAACTTTTCCATTTGAGGCTTTTATCTTGATGAAAAATGGGGGTACATTTGGTCCAACAACTGTTTGGGAAAATGACTGCGCGGCGGTGCCCTGAAAATCTTGGTCATGACCTAGTTTTGAACCTACTTTGCTCAAACTTTGACCAACCATATCTCACTCAATTTTTATCCAATAGAGATGTTCCACATATGGATGTGAAGCTTAAAACAAGATCTTTTGTTGTGGCCTGGTGGAATTTTCATTTGGTGCTTCAATTTTAAATGGCCTTGGTTCAAACTCTGATGCAAAATGGCCAAAACTTGCTATTTTTAGCAACCCTTCCTCTTCCAAAAATGGCAACTTTCCACATCTTGATTTTTTCATGATTCCTTTGGAGTTTCTTGACCAAATTTTGTACATTGGACATATGTAACATGAATTTCATGATTTTGGGCTCAAAAAGTCAAGAGTTGACTTTTTCCTCTGATTATTTGACTTTGCCCCAATTTCTCAGATTCTTGATCTTTCTTCCAATTGAACCACTTCTAAAACCAATTGAGATGCAATTTTCCACATACATACACTTAGGGACATATGGAATACCATGACATCAAGTTTGTTCAAAAAACAGAGATACCCTGATTTAATTGGAAACCCTAATCTTGACCTCCTCTGGTTAGGAGGAAATTGCACATCTTCCAAATCCAAATTCCTCAGAGTATGTTGTGTATCCTCTTAAAGGATGATGAGAAATGCCACTTGAGGATGATTTTGAACCAATGAGCTATCTCTTTTGAGGGTTTTCCTTCAGTTTTTGAACCTCTTGCATAGTGAAAGATGTAGTGCTTCAATCTCCCATTGAATCTCTCATCCTTGAGGTTGTGGATGTTCCATTGAGATAGTATGAGACATGAAAAGCCTCTTGGCTTGCCTTGAGGAAACTTGATTGACCTTTTTGTGCTTTGAATGATCCCTTGATTGACCCCCTTCCACCTGATCCATGCCCTGATGGTAAGAAGGATGCCATGCTTCATTTTTCTATGTTAAATGCAATGTAATGTTAATGAGATGGATATGATATGATAAATGATAATGCCATGCTATGATGCCAAAAGGGGAGAGCAAATTTTGGGGTATTACACCTAGTTCTAGAATTTAGAATGTATTAGAACTTTGTTGTCTTTGTACAAATGAAAATGTTGTTTCTTGTTACAACTCTATTTGAGTGCTTGTGTCATTTAGGTCCAAAAATACAAAGTGAGAAACCTCCAGGTTATACTATATGCTTTAGATTGATGATAAATTTTGTTTTATACTTTTAATTCATGCTTTATCTTGTGATGTGTGATTTTGTGAAAGTCTTAAAAATGATCAAGACACTTATTGATATTGAGCACAACCATGTCCAAACAGTAATTTACCCGTGAGTAGCGAGAATTCGTTAACCCCCTTTGCGCCTAAATTGTTTAAATCTCTTTTAGTGATGAACTTTGTGTTGTACATATTTTGAAAATCAAGTTCATCATTGAATTTTTTAGAGTTTCTAAAAAAATTTCTTCTTGAACCTTGGAACTTTTGTTTTAATTGACTTCCTTGTCTTAAAAAGCAAGGAACATTCACTTAAGGTTTAGTCGAAATTAAGTTGGGGAGAATGAAAAAGAAGATTGGTGAATTACTCAACA
The DNA here is from genome assembly GCA_022829125.1 of Lathyrus tuberosus. Classification (NCBI taxonomy): domain Eukaryota; kingdom Viridiplantae; phylum Streptophyta; class Magnoliopsida; order Fabales; family Fabaceae; genus Lathyrus; species Lathyrus tuberosus. Next base: position 2,228,601 of record JALAZF010000721.1, read on the forward strand.
TTTTGAAAACATTTAAGCAAGCATGAAAAGAAAAGAGTATGTGAATATTTGTATACAAAAGAGAAAAAGAATGCTTGCTTGAATGAGAAAAATAGGTTCAATAATTGTGTGAGGAAGTTTGAGAAGGTGTGATAAAGGAAGGAAATTGGTGAATGAAGTTGAGATGTTGTGAATACCTTGTATAGTGAATGTTCTTTTGCATCTGCAATTTCGATTCAATGGCCTTTAGAAATGTCCCTTTATTGTTAACCCGACCAAGCTATAACCTTAAAGCCCTTAGTAAACTTTTGCTTCCATGATTTCTTTTGTGATCATTTAGATATTGTATGAATTGCTTAGTATTTACATGATTTGTCATTTGAGTGAATTTATCCTGTGCTTGCATGCGCGTTTTCCTTCAATCCTTTTTCGAAGAGGAGTGTTAGAATGACATGTGCATGAGTAATTGTTTGGTTTATTTGAGCCGTTTATCTTGTCTTGGTTGAATTAAATGCTTGAGTAAATCCTTTTGTTTTCAATGAGAGGCATACTTTGCTGGAGGACAAACAAAGAGTTAGTTGGGGAGAGTTTGTTAGATGTCAAACATGCTACATATTTGTATTTGATACTTGGCATTTTTCAACACTTTCTATGATTAATTGTTGATTTTAGTGGTGAATTGTTGTTGTTCTTTAAACATTGTAATATACCTTTGGTGCTTGTAATATGTGTGCTATTGTGCAGGAAAAGGCACTAAATGATCAAGAAATTAAGACACAAAAAGATGATGCAAGCTGTCAAAGAAGGAGGAACACAATAGCAGGTTCGCTTTGCGTACCCTGGCGAATTCACCAGTGAATGGTGGCGAAGCTCCCAGTGAAGAGCTCCAGAATGAGACAGTGGAAAAGGGAGTAAAATTCGCTTTGTGAACTGCCAGCGAGTGTTTGCTGCTCTCGCTCGCTGTGCGAAGGACTCTTGGCTGAGGCAGTGGCTAAAGGAACCAAAATTCTCTTTGCGAATGTTTTGGCAAATGGTTCGCTTTGCGAATGAAACGTTCGCTAAGCGAACCCGCGATGACAGCCTAGGGCGGTTTAAGCTTTCAGAGGCACTTAAAGTGCCATTTTTCTTCATTCGCTGGGTGAAGGAATCATTCGCTAGGCGAATGCATCAGATCCCAAGTGTGTTATAAATAGATTTTTTAGTTTCCTTGGGATCATAACTTGATACTTTGACACAAAAAACATACTTTTCTGATTTTTGATCATCCAAGAGGGAATTTTCACATAGAGAAGCTGAAGTCACATCCGGTCTCGATTATTCGATGCGGATGTTCTTTTATCTCCTCTTGAAACTTGTCATCCAAGCTACCATGACAATGTGTAGCTAAACACTCTTGTGTTGAGATTAGAGGTAGTTAATCTTGCTTATATGTATTTCTTTTGATCTTTTGTATATGAACAAGGTTGATGATCAATATATGATGAAGTTATTTGTGCTTAATGATATATTTGTGGTTTGAATCACTCTAGACATAGATTTTCCAAATCTTGCCCTAATATCTTCATCTCTTAAAAACCAAACTCTAGACATAGATTTGGGGTTCATTATTCGCTTTGTATTGATCTTAACGGTTGTTGTTTCGATTGTTAGCGTGAGACATCATCTAACGGTCTAAACAACGACACTCACTAATTTTCTTTAGACATAAACTTATTCGAGAGGATACGCGATTGTATTGGTCGGAACTAAGTTCATATGCTTGATTAATCAGACATGTATGAAAAAGATTAGTGAAATCTAATCTTGACATGCTTTTATAAAACCTACAACACGTTTGATCTAGTTTACTTCTTTGCTACAAAATTGATGTTACAAAACAAAGAACAATTTGAAAACCCCTTACTTAAAACGTTTCGACTATTGAACGGCAAGCATCAAAATATCGCACAATCCCCGCGGATACGATAAAAACACCCCCCGAAATACTGTTTCAACATGGTGCAGTGAGGATTCTTTCACATGGCGAGGGTAGCAACTTTTGGAAAAATTCTATAAATAGAGGACTTAGGCCAGTTAGAAAAACATTCAATTTTTTAGTACTTTTGAGTATTAATATCATTGTAATAGTTAAGTGAGAGGGAGTTAATGAGGATCGAGCTGAATTCGCATCAAGAATCGAGAAATCGTTGTTGATGCACATTCATCCCAAACCTTCTTTTTGTATCAAGCTACCATGACAATGGCTAGCTAAACTCCTTCTCTTGTTGGGATTGGAAAGAATCTACCGTAATCACATGTATATTCAATGATTATGGTTTCAATATAATCTTCATATTTATCATTATCGATTCTATCTTTTTTATTTTGATTAAAATATTTGGATGCGAATTGTGATTGAGAAATACGTTCGGATCTTGAATTAAGATAAGAATCGGTTAAACACTAATTGCTAGACATAGAATTAGGGATGGATTTTCACAAACAAATATCAGTTCTTAATGTGATCAAATTTTTTTAATAGATTGAGAAATCATCGATTAATTAAACCAGTTGAAATCTCAATAATTGTGTAGACGTATGCGTTATTGTGAGTGATATGTGAAGATAAGAATGTGTATCAAGATTATGCAGAAGTAAATCATTGATATACATATGTGCACGGTAGAGGAAATCCAATCCCGACAAGCTTTCTTATTAGTGAACTTTAATTTATTTGAATCCATTTTATTTTACATTCTTAGCTACATATTTAACATTTTCTGCCCATTTCACTGATTATATGATGTGAAATCAACTCTCATACAAGCACTTTTCAGAATTATAGAGCCTTTTAAGAAGAGTAAAGTAATGGTACTAGATGAAGCTACTGCATCGGTCGACACGGCTACCGATAATTTGATACAGCAAACTCTTAAGCAACATTTTTCTGATTGCACTGTCATTACAATTTCACATAGAATAACTTCTGTTATTGACAGTGACATGGTTCTACTACTTAATCAAGGTGAGAAAGGATGTTGTATTGTTTTGCATTCTTCTTTGAACTTGAAGTTTATTGGACACTAATGCAAAACAATGATGCAGGACTAATTGAGGAATATGATTCCCCAACAAGATTGCTAGAGAATAAGTTATCATCTTTTTCTCAACTTGTTGCCGAGTATTCCTCAAGGTCTAACTCCAGTTTAAACCTACAAAATTCGCTGATAAATCACAAAACAAATTCTCAACACTGATATGTGGTTAAAGTATTTCAAAAGTATTTTACCTCTACAATGTGATTAACAATAATTGTGCAATCCTTGACAAATTGATGCATGTAATTAACAATAATGAGGTTATGAGAATCTGAATAGACATACAATTCTTTTATGATGTTTAAACCCGATACTTTTGTTATGTGTAGTGGCAATCGTATTTGGACAACTGAAGTAGAATTAGCTCTAGTTTCACATCCAAAATGTGCTGAAGCAGCTGTTGTAGGCGTGGAGCACGAGGTATGACTTAATAATGTTTTCCCACACGTATGGTCAACTTCAAGTGTGATTTTTGTGCATTAAAAAAACTAAGCAATTTCTGTATAGCATCAACATGTTATTGTTGTCTGTCTGAAATCTGAATCAACTACCATTACTACTGTAGGTTAAAGGACATAGTATATATGCTTTTGTTACTCTTGTGGATGGTGTTCCGTACAGTGAAGAACTGCGTAAGGACCTCGTACTCACAGTTCGAAAGCAGATCTATACATAATCCCTTATATCTTCATACAAAGTGTGGTGATGATCTGATTGATCCTGTATTATAGATCAAATTGCATGACTTCATTTTATAAGTTATTTCTCACATATTTTGTTGAACATTTCAAAAAGGAGCTTTTGCAGCACCTGACAAAATCCATTGGGCACCTGAGCTCCCAAAAACAAGGAGTGGAAAGATAATGAGAAGAATTTTGAGAAAAATTGCTTCTAGGCAGCTAGATGAACTTGGAGATACAAGTACCCTTGCAGAGCCACATGTGGTCAACCAACTTATTGAACTAGCTGACTCATGAAGCCTTAAACTCTGTACTAAGTAGATCAGTTAATGGAATTGAGAGAATAGTTTTAAATTATAGGCTTAATTCCTCTTTCTAGTTATTTTTCAATCCTGGAATTTCATTCTTTATAAGTGCAACCATGAAAATAACATTGTTTAGGAATTTTGAACATATATTTTCATTGTTAAATTATATCATAGGAATTGTCACCATTACTAGTTTTAAGAATTCTTATTTGTGATTTTATTTGAATTTGATTTGAGTTCTTCTAAAATTTTAGGATAATATAATTGTGTGTTTAAATTAGCTAGGGATTAGCTATGAAATAGCTACAAATTATTAGAATGATGCGTATAAATTGGCTAGGGATTAGCTAGGAAGTAGCTGCAGATTAGCTACCATTTCTGGGTTTAAATATGATATTAATATAAAAAAATTAAAATTGAAACAATTGACCGTGGCATACAAGTCAACATTTTTTGCCACGTTGGCATTGCCACTGGTAAGCCACGTCATCAAAAAAATTTCCACATGGTATACCACACAAGCCACCGTTAGTGGAAACTAACGGGAGGGACTAAAGTTAGGGACGAAAACTTTCAAAGGACGATTGTTTGAAGGAAAATTTTGGAGGGACCAAACCTGAAAGTTGGGATATTTGTAGGGACCTTATACATATTTAACCCTTAAGGAATTAAGTGTTAAATTCCAACAATTGGTATTTAGAGTTTCGGTTCTGATTCACTGGGAAATACAAGTCTGGTGTGGTGTGTGATCAATTCCGTTCCTAAAATTCACATTGAATTAAAGTTCGAAATCGAAGAGAGTCACAGATCTTGATTCTTAGAGTTTGGGAAACACAAGTGTTGGTGAGAAATTAGTGATTTGCATAAGAACAAAGATGAACGGCGGAAATGGTAGCTTGAATACAAAGCTTACAATATTCGACGGAAAGAATTAGAATCAATGGTTGATTCAGATGTGTGTGTTGTTTGTAACCCAAGATGTTCTTGATCTCGTCAATGACAATTATACGCCAGTTATAGAAAATGCAACAGAAGCGCAACGAAATATGCAATATGAAACGAGAAAGAAGGATCAGAAAGCGTTGTTCATCCATCAGTGTGTGGATATGAAGATGTTTGAGAAGATTATTGATTCGACGACGATGAAAGCGACTTGGGATACATTAGTGCGTTGCTATGGTGGTGACGCATTAGTGAAGAAAGTAAAGTTGCAGTCCCTACGCAAGCAATATGAGAATCTCAGCATGAAGAATAATGAAAAGGTACCTGATTACATCTCCAGAGTAATTGTGGTCACGAATGAAATGAAGTCTTATGGAGAAACGCTCTTTGAACAAGTAATCATTGAAAAGGTACTAAGATCACTTACTCCTCAGTTTGATTACATAGTTGTAGCTATATAACACTTTAAAGACACCGATACCATGAGAATTGAAGGGGTTCAGTGTAGTTTAGAGGCACGAGAGTTGTGTTAGACTCAAAGAAACTCTGAAAAGGAGACAAAGCAAGCTCTAAAAGCTCAGACTCTAAAAGCTTCTACTGTAAAGAACCA